>VCAZ01000050.1:2372500-2845000 GCA_005784505.1 Bagarius yarrelli
TATCATCTGTTCGTCTATCTGTCTGTAAAGAAAGTACAATAATTGGTCTGTCTGTCTATCTATTTATAATTTAGAATTAGGCAAACAAGATTTATTTTATTTAGAAAGCAATAAATAATTTTATAACAAATAATAAAACAGCTATTCTGTTAATTAATGTTGGCTCAGACATTAATAGTTAGGTTGCATCCTATTGTTCCCTTGTTTTGGAGTGTAGTGCACTATATAGTGCGCAGACGCCATTTTTAGGAAGTGCTCCTATAGAGTGAGTACGCGGCGATTGGAACCCCCAGCCCGTGTCTCCTTCAGCTCACAGGTCGTATTGTGTTGGAGAAGAAGCGAGCGCGTCAGCGGCGGGGAGCGGAGTGAGAGATTTCCTTCTCTTTCTTTCTTTCTTTCTTTCTTTCAGGACAACATCTGTCCGGAATCTGTGACTGTCCATGAGAAGATCGGGATTTTCCGAGAGGTTTTAAAGATGTGTGTCCCGTGTTGTTTGTCTCAGGTGAGTGTTTAGAAACGTGTACGTTTGATTTAGGACGTTTGATTAAGCGAGGCGCGCGCGCGACGTGGGGAAGAGCTGAGGTTTACCGTCGCGTGCGTTAGTTAGTTCGCCGCTGACAGGATTTTTTTACACAACTATTTTTTCTAAACTAATTGTTTAGTGTAAAATTTATAATAAAAACACGACGGAAACGTGTTAAAAATGTTGTCAATCGACAAAAGATTTGCTAAGTTGTACTATCACACGAGTCTTTTGTTCGCCTATTAAAAAAAATAAATAAAAAAAGAAGATGGAGTTGTTTGTTAGCTACCGGCTAACCGAAAGACAGCCGTGCAGTTCGATTTAGAATAAAAAAAAAAAGGTAGTGATTTTTTAAATTTAATTTTCTTGTATATTATTTTAGTATATCATGTGGTAACTATGTTTTTTTAAGCGATCCAGCATCACTAATACAATGTACGCGTTTACAGCCAGCTGTGATTGCTTTTGTTATAAAGCCAGAACCCTAAACAACATCTGGAGTAAACATTTAACAACATCTGGAGTTTATCTTTATTATAAAGTAAAGTGGAAGTAGTGAAGTAATAAAACTTCCATCAGAGACACACGTCTCCTAAGTGGTAGCTCAGTAGCTAAGGTGTTGGAATGCTAATTGGAAGATCAGGGTTCGATTCCCAGCACTACCAGGTTACCGCTGTTGGGCCCCTGAGCAAGGCCCTAAACCCCTAATAGCTCAGTTTTATAAAATAAATGAATGTAAGTCGCTCTGGATAAGGACGTCTGCCAAACGCTGTAAATGTTCTTACTGCTCCATGATGTCCTAAGGATGACTTATTTTTTTAAATTAGCATCAATTTCTTTACAATTTCCTGCTTTAAACTTGTTTCTGTTTCTACAAGAAATCTAATCTAGTCACAGAAAAAGGCACAATGAGGCAGCATTTAAGGTAGAATTCAGCTATGGAAAAGCAGAACAAAACATTTGTCAACACGGTCTGGAAGACGTCCTCAGTGTGCTGGTTCCTGCCTAAAGTGGCTCACATTTCCTCGTAGCCCCTTTTGTGGTCCGCGGGTGGTCTTTTCATTTCCTTGTTGGGTCCATGAGGCTGCTTGTTTGCATAAGATTAGCCGTGGAGGCCTGCCTCATTAAAGTCTAAGCCTGTCAGGAGTCACTGGCACGCCGACGCCGGAGACACCACGCCGCAGAACACGATCGGATCTCGTAGCCCTTTGTGTCTGTTCGCCTGATGTCTCGGAGACGATTTCGTTTGCAGAAAAAAACAAGTCTAAAGATCCTGCTGAAGGACATGGGTGAATCAGATCAATATCTGTGTTTAAAGCCAAAAAAACCACCGAAACAAAAACATCCCTTTGTTCTGATTCGATTGCGATTAAACTGAAGATTAATTTGATTAATTCATCCGCCGAGGTGAAGACGTTCCGTCGTTTAGAACATAAAAAACGCTTCTTTTAATGTTTCTGTCTGAAATGTGTGGAAGCAGCCTGACTCGGTTGTGTCTGGGTTGTGCTCTGCTGACGGTGATGTCATCTGCGTGCAACCGGGTGACCTCACTAGCGAGTGAAATCTCAGTGTCTTTACCAAAGAGATTTTTATCATTTACGCTTACCTCATTTGGCGGACACTTATCCAGAGCGACCTACATTAATATTTTTTATACAACTTAGCAATTTGGGGGTTAGGGGCCTTGCTCAGGGGCCCAGCAGTGGTAAATTAATAGTACTGGAAATTAAACCCACAATCTTCCGTGTAGCAGTTCCAACACTTTAACTACTAGGCTACCACCCCAACCAATGTTACATCGTCGTATATTTATTTTTGAAGCTGTGTCTTCTGTAGAAATAATGATCAAGCCTGGAATATTTCTGCGAAAGTTCTTGCTGAAAGGGTAAAGTTTGAATATGGAAATTAAATGCCTGAGCAGCGAGAACCTTTCTCGTTTCACGGCTTCTGATAGTTCGATGTAAAAGTGAGACACGTGACATTAAAGTGGATGTTATTTGGGAAGAAATGCACACTTTTCTCTCAATTTGTCCTTAAAATCACTGCTTTTGCTGAAGGTTAAACTCTGGGATGCTGGTAGATTTTTAGCAGAGATTAATATGCAGCGCAGACACCTCATTTAGTGAAACAGCAGATTGTTTAATATCATTTGATTGGAATTGTAGATCAGAATAATAGTTTGATAAAACTTCCCAGCACTTCAGAATAAAATGACATCATTTGGGATGATAGATTTATGTGTTTTATGACCAGTTGTCACTTACAGGTGTGTAAATGTGCAACTTTTTTAGCAATTAGCAGACGTCTTATCCAGCGCAACTTACATTTACATTTTATACAACTGAGGATTTAGGGGGTTGAAGGGCCTTGCTGTAAATAACTTGGAGTCCAGCTACTGCAAAAGCACCATTTCCTCTACATTGCCGTCTAGATCTGGGTACCCATAGTAACTAAATGAACTATAGGAACTGTGTTTAGTATTTATCTCTGAAAAGTAATAACCAACAAAGTGCAGAGAAGGTAAAATATAGTGTGATGTATTTAGATTAGGGTTATAAGTTGTAGATGGAATTATGACTAAATCATTCACAGTCTCAGAGCAGCAGTAGTGGTAATAGTAGCACCTCTGCAGCAGTTGTGTGGAGACCCTTTGTGTGAATTGCTAGCTGCTGTCAGCCTGCCTTGGGTTACACACACACACACACACACACACACCATCACCTCTTAGCTGAAGCCTGCTTCTAAAGGAGAATTCATGTAAACCCCCCCCCCACATTACCCATTAGCAACTGAAAACGTAACTCCGCTCCTTAGACAAAACCGACTGCAGACCAAACTCCATCCATCCATCAACGTCTTCCATGCATTGATTTCAACCCCAAGTTGCTTGTTGGAATGTTTGGTGTAACCAAGGTCTCAGAAGGAGAGAAAAGTGTGTGTGTTGCGAGTAAACAATGAAGTAATACCAAGCTAAGCTGATTTCTTTCCCAGAGAATACGTCAGTGGAGGGTTTGTTTCAGCACAGGGTTAAATACTTCCACTTTAAGCAGAAAGAATAGTGTTATAAGGGACTGATACTAATACAGGAAGTTTGGTTTCTGTGTGGTTTTTCTTTATGCCATTGTTTGCAGAGGTTTGTTTAATGAGTTGCACTCTTTCCTCTGTGACATGTGACTGCTTTGATATTGGGAGGAAATTTGATACTGTTGTTATTTTCAGGTATGAGATGATATTTGATAGCCATTAAGAACATACAAAGAAATTAACATCAGAAATGCTTATACAATTGAAGGTCTTGAATTTGTAATGTTTCCAGCTTAAATCTTTGCATCATGTTTGCATTTTATTGTAATATCAGGAGATCAGGATTTCTAATTTAAAGGTCTATTTATCCCAACTTAGTAATTAGGATTCGGTACTGAAACCTAGTGCCAATCTGACACCATTACCCATGTAGGTGGTTTGTACTAGAGTCAAATCAGGATTCCACTTAATTGCCTGAATGATTGATTAAAATATATTTGTACTCTGGTTTTCAAAAAATAGATGTAAGAAGCATCGTCACGCAAGTCAACGCAAGTCGTAAAGCTTAAATAATACAAATCCAACACAAACTTGATCCGTAAGAATCCGGGCAGCATTAAACCTGCTGTGATGGCAGCAGGTAGCGAAGCTAAACACGCTTAGACTAAAGTATAAATGTCTTTAAATAAAATAAAATAAGATAAATTAGATGTCTTTCTACAGTTGTGTGTAACGGAGGAAACGCGTCAAATCGAATAAAACATTTGAGGACACGGGATTAGCAGACATCAGCTGGCAGTGTGTGGGTGAATTTCTAAAAAAAAAAAATAATTACTGTTTTTGTGGCTTTTTAATAGTAAAGTTTCAGGCACCGCGTTCAGGTTTCGCTTTAAAAGGATCGATTTGGCAACATTATCATAAAAATGTTATGTAATATTACTTACATCCCTATCCTATATACTGTTGTGGATACTACAGGATTCTGTAAATCCCATCTAGGATGAATAAAGTGTCGGTATGTCTTTCCTTTCTTCTGTCCGTCCATCTATCTATCCGTGTTATGAATGTGCTTTAAGAAAACATTTTTAATACAGACATATTGTTAGATGGAATGTCGAGCCTTAAATTATTACACTAACTGCAGTCACAGTGGCTTGATTAATTAGCATGTTTGCTTCACACCTCTGGGTTTATAGATCTGATTCCATTCATCTCCACCGTGTGTGTGTACACATTGGGTTTGCACATGCTTCAGGGGTTACTCTCGTTTCTCAGTTTAAAGAGATGCATTAGAGTCTCCAGACTGTGTGTAGTGTGTGCAGTTGTGCCCTTGTGTGGACTGAGTGATACAGAAATGGAGGGTTAGGCTGTATAACACTTCTGATTAAAAGAACTTAAGTGAGCATGTGGATAAGTAAGCAAGGTTCTTCTCAGAGTTAAGCTACTGTAAAAAAACAGGTAAAGAGCATAATGAACTTAATAGCAATATTGGTATATACATTTTCACGTTTATGTTTTTTCTTTTCTTGTTCTTTTATCAACATTTTTGTCATTTTTCACGGATATTTATCTCTGACAGTGTAGTTAGTTGTTTTTAATGGCTGTTGACATTATATTATATTACACACAAATTAAATAAATACAAGAAAATCTATCCAGCAAAAAACAAAAATAAAGTGTGCTTCACAGTGGTGTGAGATCTGTAAACTCAACACCTGCCTTCCTACCCTAATCAGTCTGAGTAATTAATATCTTACAAACACTAAATAATGACGGCAAATTCCAGCTAAATTATTCACAAACAACTTGCAGATGGTGGGTGCTACACACCACACAGGGGTGTCAAAAAATTTTAACACGCACCAACAGATGGCAGCACGAAGCATTACGCAAGACTGTGCTCCCAGTGACTGGGTGCAGCTTTGTGCTGGCATCTGTTGGTGTGTCTTGGAATTTTTTAATAATAATAATATAATAATAATAATTGGTTTAGCTTAATGTTCCCGTGTGCAGAGAAATGGAGCATTTACTCACCTGGTAAATTAACTTTCGATTTCTCTGTCCCTGATATAGTTGCTACCGGCCGTAATGTCAGTATGCTTGTTATAGTCTGAAGTAAGTATGTACTACATTTGTGTTAGTACTCACTTAAAGCTCTTTAAACCGCTTGTAAAGTGTACAGTGTATACATACTTTAAAATCCAGTTGAAAGTAGATCATTTGGAAACTGTCCATGTACTTTATTTCGCATACTGAGGAATATATAATATAATAAGGAAGTGTGTGATTTCGGGTGAAGCCTCTGCTTCTCTCAAAAAATAAAGTGTTAATGAGATCTGCGAAACATCTGCCATCTCAGTGTGATGCTAAGCATTGTGCGTTTTATTTTTATTCTGTTTATAACTTCTACAAAGACTCCGAAATCTGGACATGCTATAGTGTTTAATCATAAGCATTGGTTTGTGGTTTTAGAAAAAAAACAGAAAGATCAGCTTAGAGTAAAAGATTCAGAGTGGAATCATGATTTTATTGTGCTTTTTTCAAGCTGAAACCCTTTGGGTTGAATTATTTTCCAGTCCTGAAATTTCCCGTCCATGCCTATTTGCACTGTGGGTGAAATTTCAACAATGCAATCAAAGCCTAGAGGATGTGTGGGTTCTAAAAAGTTCTCATGCTTTATTGTGTAGGAGTCAGAGTGCAGGTTTATGGCCTTGTCACCTTTAACCCAGACTTCTTTGGACAGCTGGAATGCACAAAAAGGAATCTTAGGAGGCTTTGGGAAAGGGCTTTGTAAAGGTTATATTACTGTCTCTCAGTCGGAGGTAGTGGGGGATGGGCTCTTGTGAAGGACAAACAAGCCTCCTCCAAGCATTAACCCAGGCATGAGTGTGTTTCTGTTGAAAGTTGATAAGGTAAAGCCGAACGAGATCTAGAACAGCCACCTGTCGTTTCTATCAGAAGGAGCTGCTATCAGGTTTTCTAACGCTGTCTGGGTCAAATTACTCTGGAATTTCTTTTGTGGCGCTCTGTAGATTTCTGTTTTACCTGGGTTACATACACACACAAAAACCTAGAATCCCTAACCCAACAAAGAATTCCCAGGTCACAAACAAATGCGTTGCTAGCAGTTTTGAGCGCAAGCACCACAGCTTCATGCTTTAACTAGGTGTCTGTGTGGATTGTGTTTTGTCTCACTTGTAATTACATCACATATAGGGCCTTTATCTAGAACTCAACATGCTGTATTTCTGTAGTGAATTTCTGTAGCATGAGACCTTTTAGAGGTCAGGTGGAGCCTTTGTGCCTTTGCTAAAAGCAGTGTTGGGGGCCGTTCACGTCCTGTGTCCTTTGCGTGCTTAAGTTAGTTATTTGAAATGTAGATGTGTAGCAAGCACATGTAAATGGAGATGGACGCTGTTGCGACGAGCATGTGGTGTGATAAACTAATTTTTTACAGTCTTGTTTGCGCTGCACCAGGATGAAAACATCATCTTTCTCTCTTTTTCCATTACATTAAAACCTAAAAATACATATAGCATAAAAATACAGAAGCAGCTCATTATTGCGTTTTTTGTTTACTGTGTAAATAAATCTTAGCGTAGTGGAGTGCCTGCAAGGGTTTTTCGGTGGTGGAAATTGGTTGGTGAAATTTCCTTGTTGCTCAGCAATGACCGACACCTTCAGAGCGCAAGCTAGTAGCGCAAGAAGAAGAAAGCAGGCTGCATCTGGCGGTTTTCCACAGATTTTTAGTCAGGACATGTGAAGTGCCCCTAAACATCAGTCAGATAATACAGTCAGTATTATGACTGCTTGTTTTGGATGATAATATTTATATCTCCTTTAAACAAGGAACGATTAATATTTAGTTTGTATGATTACACTTCTTCAAAAATGTTGACTCCTATTAATCCCTGTGTTGCTAACCAATCTCTGGTCTCTGCGAGAAAAGTTAGCCCTTGACCCTGAGTGTGTTTCATGTGTCTGATAAAAGAACTGGTTGGATGGTTTTAAAAGCAGCACTCGATAGTCTTTATCATCTTGTTAAATAATAAGCAAGACCCAATAAGTGGGTAAAAACCAGACGTGACTCAATTAGGGAGACTAATCAAAGTCAAAAATCAAAATTCTGGCCAAAATTAAATAAATATACATAACAAATGTACATAGTTTATTTTAATTGGCGACTAGCTAAATTCAGCTGCTGTTCCAGCTCTGAGAGACACGTTACACCGCATCAAATCTATTTTGGTTTCAATCTTTGCATACAATGATCTTTAGAATATAGTAAAAGGAAGTAATTATGGCACTTACAAATTTTCACTACAGCCGGAATTGTTTTAAGCATTTATAAGACATTTTATTTTTATTTAAAAATGTCCTAAATATATGTCTACACAATGACAACGTAAAGAATTATCTAATATATAATATAATATCGTATAATAAGCTTAGTTTTAGCTACACTGACTAGATTAGCTGGTGAATGTGTTTAAGATCTGTTGAGTTGTATCTAGTCTTCCTAAGAGGTTAAAGTTGCTTGGTTTGCACCCCTTCCTGTCTGCAGGCCGGAGATAAACAGATTAAGATTTTCCCAGACTGTGTGTACATTCCAGGGTGTGTAACAGTGTTAGTCTTTTACAGTTGTGAGTGGATATCTCTGTGCTGATGAGCTCACGTTCATAGTAACAGGCTTGTCCTTGAGTTGCAGAGCTGTCCAATAGCAGCTCTCTATTTCTGCTGCTAGGAGGAAAATCAGCCAATGGTGTGTGTGTGTGTGTGTGTGTTTTCTTTTTAAAGCATGTAATACCTCCTGCTGAATACAGTTCAGATCAGAAATTAAATGTTCTACTTGTTCAGGTACTTTAGTTAGTTATATATGTCTATATATAGACAGAGAACAACACACGAATCCCAAAATTACAAATCCCAACAATGGATGAACATCCAGGAATCCATCAGAATCAACAGATTCATCAGAGGAAGAATTGGGTCATGGTTAAGGTGTTGGACTACTAGTGGTGGGTCATGGTTAAGATGTTGGACTACCAACCCAGAGATTGTTAGTTCGATTCCCATCTTCAGCAAGCCACCACTGCTGGGCCCCTGAGCAAGGCCCTTAACCCCTAATTGCTCAGTTGTATAAATGAGGTAAATTTAGGTTTTTCTGGATAAGGACGTCTACCAAATGCTGTAAATTCAGAGTATAATATGACACTACCCCAGTTCTCACTTAATGTTTTGACATTTTTAATTTCTGATCTCTTGTAGCTGGCCTGCTGCTGCGGCTCAGATGCCTGCTCATTCTGCTGCTCCTGCTGTCCCAAGATCAAGCAGTCGACAGGGACCCGCTTCATGTATGCGCTTTACTTCATGCTGGTCACCGTCACTTGCGTGATCATGATGTCACCCACCGTGGAGATGCAAATGCGTGATAATGTGAGTATTTTGGCCCATCTGGATGCTTTATTTCACCACCTCATCACTCTCCCCGCCTGGTTATTTTCTTACCCATAATAAGAGAATGCGTTTTCTTTGTCTCTGAGCTGCATCTATAAAATATACATTAACAAGAAAGAAATTCTTTTATTCTAACATTATCCTAAGTCAAATGCTGTACATAGGACACAGAAGGACATGCAACAGTAGACAAGCCTAAATGAAGCCATGTACACTATGATAATTATCCAGCTTTTAGTGCAAAGGTTCGGTTATAATATATATATATATATATTTATTTTATTTTAAAGAAGCAATATTTTAGTGATCGTACGCTCATGGAAAAACCTGCAAAAATCATGGAATTTAAAAGTGTAATTTTTTTGTCCTGGAAAAATGTTTGAAAAATAAATAAACCCACAAAGTTTTGGAAAGTCAGGGAAACTTGTCTGTATATTTGGATATAATTTTATTGATAATATTGGTCCATAATATTGGTTAAACTGCAAAAAGTTTGCACGATCTGTCGCTAATGGCGACTCGCAGTGGACTGCTACTCGTGGTGAGTCACACAATGGCAGAAAAATGTTCATTTATGAACGTTTGGCTTTATGATGAAAAGTATACGGAGAGGGTTGGGAAAGATCAAAGCCCGGGAAGTGCAAAATGTACGCACTAACTTTCGAACCTTCACCGGTTATTTATGGCAGTAAAAGTAAAGGACAATGTTGCTTTTATTTGTTTATTTTTTTTGTTTTTGTTTCTTTCCACTGATTTCTGTTAATTATCAGCCATGACTTTATGTTTATCCATTACTAAGAACAGGAGTTCTCAGCGTTTGATGTATCTGTGTAAGCATCATTATAAGCTACAAAGCTTGTTATTTTATAATTTTATTAAGATATAGTCTGGTAAATTGTAACATTGTCTTTTTTCGGTCATGAAGATTTATTTCATTAAAAAGTCAAGAAATTTTGTTGTTGAAACTGTGTCTGAACCCTAATAGTTCTAAATTTGAACAAGATCTAGAGAAAAAAAAAGTTAAATTTAGTGATTTTTTTTATTATTATTATATTCTTATTTGATTTTGTTTTTCTTTCGCCACATACTGCCTTTATCCCAAAGTAAAATGTATTCTATTGCAAAAGATGAGATTACTTCCCCTCTTAAGTTACCCTGCTTACAAACACAACAAACTTCTTTCTTCTGCCTTATCGACACTCGCTCATGATGACTGCTAGCTTCAGAAATATAAGGATTCAGACGTCTTCATTTACAGCCAGCACACCAGTGCAAACCACAGCCTGTACAGCACTGCGGGAGACTAAAAGGCATGATGAAGCTTGCTGAGTCGTCTACACAGCGCTCCGAACTGTACAAAGCGCACAGAACAGACTGCATCTTATTTTCTTCTTCCTGGAAAGGAGTTGGGCTGAATTCATGCCAGTTAGAGAGATGGTCAAACCGGACTGTTTAGTGTAGCGCTGTGTAGTGTGGACTCAACCATTATGTTCTGGCCAAGACTTTTTTTTTGTCCTTTTACTCGCCTTTTGACTGCCCGCTGTGTAAATGTCAAGCAAGAACAAGAGCCTAAAAAAAGTCCAGCCCAGCCGAATGCTGCCCTTTGTGAAAAGCATTAAATGAGCTTAGCGAGATGAAAGAAAGAAAAATGGATCTTCTGAGTGTGGGGTTTTTTTTACACTCCTAAACTCTACAGATCAAAACACAGTAAAGTTAAATAGAGCTACTTGTTTTATGTGATGGAAACACAATTCCTTTTTTTATTTTACATTTTTTGAACCGTTTAGCATTCTTCTAGGCAAAAGCGTATGTGATTATACTTGTTTTCTTCAAAGACCTGACACTACAAAAAGGTCTGCTGTATAGTTGTCTAACTTTCTGATTTACTGTGAACTTCAGTGTTAATGGATGCGTCTGATCAAAGGGAAGACGATTATTTATTCCTTCTCATTTATTATTCATTCAGTGTCTGTAACTGAACATCTGTCCGGTGCGGTTGTTCTGTGACGAACAGTTGCTTTGGGAAGTGGTTAAGCTTTTTATCTCCATTAAATTCCTTTTACTATAAAATAATCAGTTAATGTTTTTTTAAAAGATCACATTCATACACATCCTCTATATTAGAGTTTTAGTTTCGCATTCACAAATGTCTATTGTATAATTCATTATATCATTTGTACAGTAGAGCTGTGTAAAATATCAATACAGCTAACAATCGCCATATTTATTTTTGTATGGATGTTCTAAACTCTAGTATTAAAACATCTTGTAAATGTTCTCTAAATCCTCTGAATGACGTTGTAAACTGAATAATCTTTTTTAGTAAATATTTCATTATACTGTTTGACACATACAGTCTTAGAAGCAACCATGGTGGAAAAAACAAGGACGTCACCGGCTATTTGTTTTTTGTTTTTGTTCTTTTTTTATTGCTATATTAAATATTTTGCAATATATTGTGATATGTATCGCATCGTGTGGCCCTTATCAATTCACAGACCCCGTACAGTCCGTATTATGTTAATGTTTGTCTTTGCTATCTGTGTAAACTAATAAATTAGTGATTAGTAATAAAATGAAATGCTGTCTCCATATGGAGTAGTTTTAATGTCACCAGCATTTCCATCTTTCTCAACAAGCACCAACTCCAAATCCTTTTGTTTTAGATTCCGTATTACTCAGAGATTTGTAAAAAGCTGAATGCTGGAGAGAACTGCAGCACCCTGGTTGGCTATTCCGCCGTCTACAAAGTCTGTTTTGGCATGGCGTGCTTCTTCTTCTTCTTCTCCATGTTCACCATCCGAATACGGAGTAGCACAGGGTGCCGGGCGGCCGTACACAACGGGTAAGCAGTGCAATCCTGTTTTCTCTACAAGCTAACATCGCCTTCATTATTGTCCCCCTTGCAGCCATCGCCGAGTCGCCAAAGATCCACAAGGCCTTGTATTACTTTTTCCATTAACTCCACATGAGCTCTGTTCTGTTCCACACTCCTCCTTCAATGCCATTATTATTATTAACACTTTAATAATATATATGCCAAATTAAACAAGTAAAGTATTTTTACATATAGCAGAGAGTTTCTCATGAAGAAAAATGTACATCATAGGCATGAAAATGCAGGAAAATCAAATCCAGATTTTGCTTTTTTTCATACCCCTCCAGATTCTGGTTCTTGAAATTTTTGGCTTTGCTGGCCTGCTGTGCAGGAGGCTTCTTCATACCTGGTGGAGAAAAGTTTCTTGAAGGTATTGTATAGTTTTTTCATTGTTTTTAGTTCACTCTTGTACACCTCCTGGTATCTGTATCTATTGTGTACCACTTGTAACTTTAAGTCTTCACTGCCCTGAACTGAGATCCTGAGTTTGCATATGCAAAGCGAAGTGCTAGTGCAGTGGTTAAGGTTGTTGGGCTGCTGATCGGATAATCGGGTTCCCAGCACCACTAAGTTCTCACTGTTGGGCTTCTAAACAAGGCCCTTAACCCCCAACTGCCCAGTTGTATTAAACAGATATATGTAAGTCGCTCTGAATAAGGATGTCTGCCAAATGTCTCAAATGTAAACCACATTCATGCTTCGATTTTCCAGAACAGCTCAACCCGGAGACTAAAGTCGAGCTGGACTTTTTTATTTGAAGTCTTTTATGATGAATCGTGTATAGTTTATCATTTAAACTGGGGGTGTGGTGTTTAGTTTACAAACATTGCTGTTAAATTCTTGATTTCTAAACAGTCAGACAAAGTTGAGGTTCTTTAAGATGCAGGTTTATTTCAATGCATTCGGTCAAATACTTTATCTTATGTGTTTAAACAAACTTAAACAAATATGTAGAGTACTGATATGGTGGGTTTTTCTGCAGGATGTTGTTTTTTTTTTTTGTGAGGCGTGTCCATTATCGGCATTTCGTAACAGTGAGATTTAGCGCTGTTTTTAGACACAGGACAGTCTTTATAATGTAGGGCGTTTGTGTTTGTCTGTTTTATGTAAGTGTGTCTTTCTTTTGATTATCAAACCAGCAGCAGTTTCACTACAGCGCTTACACTGAGTTAGAAAACGGTGTCCTTGGCTTGTTTTTTTGTGAGCTATGTAGCCGTTTGCACGTTGAATCGTGTAGTTGTTGTCAGTGGAAGCGAGCAGCAGTCTGGAAAGTTGCCATCAGCACAGAAAGTGGGAGTATCTGAAATAAAAGAACTGTTGAGAATAATGGCTTAATGTGCCTTTTTTCCCCTCTCTTTCTCTCCCCCCCTCTTCCCCTTCCTTATACAGTGTGGCGTTATGTGGGTGCTGCCGGAGGCTTCCTCTTTTTACTAATCCAGCTTATGCTCCTGGTCCAGTTTGCTCACAGATGGAACCAGAACTGGTAAAATACGTTTCTGACACCCAGCCAACATTGGCATTGTTTTTCCTAATCCTTTTCCAGACATTCTATATCACAGATGGAAAAATCTTCAGTGGAAAATATTCGTGATTCAATTTTTCCTCTCTCCATCTCTGCATCCAAGTGTTTTTTTCCATTAAGAAACATAAGCACAACCAGAGTTCTTTACAGTGTAGTGGGAGGAAAGACTAATCTTTCTAGCTGTGTGTGTGTGTGTGGTCTGCTTCTGTACAGTACATGTTAGTAATATAGAGTGTAATGACCGGAGAGAAAAACCCAAAGCCGGGCTTAATGATATGGTAATGTAGGTGTGCCATACAAAAGCTTTTAACGTGTTCGGTTGGGTTTGTTCCTACTTTGAGGATTGTTTAAGTGTCCTGGGGAAGTGGTAGCTCAGTGGTTAAGGTTTTGGACTGCTGATCAGAAGATGGGTTAAATTTCTGAAACTACCAAGCTGCAACCTTTGGGTGGGACTGGACAGCACACTGGAGCTTTCTCCACGTTCTACCGAAAAGCTAACGGATTTACGATTCGTCTAGTACTTTCCTGAAATGTGAGAAATAACAAAAAAAAAAAACCAAAACGTTTATGTAAATGGTTTTAGATTAAAGCATCTAAACAGATGTTTTAGTTTCTTCTGTTCTTACAACTGCACAGCAGTGCCACATTTTTCTGCATAACACCTATATAGTTTTCGTATAGATGCCCTAAATAAAATTAAAAACATAAATAAAAAAAAATTTTATGTCATAGGGCAAGCTAGTAAATACCTAAGAGACAATAGATAAACAATTCTGAGAAAACATATAGTAGAACCAAAAGGCAGGATCATTTCCTCCTCCTAACTCATCATAAACACTGCAATTTACTGAGATTGTGTTAAAAGATAGCTATACTGTATGTGTCTCTGTGTGAGGAATGAAGTGTGTGAATGTGCTGTGAAATAAATCAGGCTCTGGTGAGGCGTAGAGGAGAAACAGTGTTCATGTTAAGCGTGTGTAAAAAATATCAATATATACAGCTAATTACCCATAGTGTATCGATATTCTAAACTCTACTATATAAAATTACATTTTTAACGGATTTATATTTGTTAATATTTAATTAAAACCCTTAAACAATTTCCTGCTCTGCTTCTGTAGTTGTCGCTAACACATACGGCCGTTATCTCCGAAACAAGCTTGGTGGAAATAATAAGGGCGTCTCTGACTCTGTATTAGTCGTATTTTTCCCCATTAGTTTTACCCTTTTTAATGCAATATTAATTGTATTGCGGTATATTGTAATATGTAGGCTCTTGCCAGTACACGTCTGTAGTCCCTGTAGCTGACTGTATTGTATCACACTGTTTATTAAAAATAAAAAGCTTTTATTAGCTACAGTAAACAAATATCATAGCCAGAAATTTCAAGTTGTGTTCAAGAAATGACTTTTTTTATTATAGGGAAAATATTTTTCATACAAAACAGTAGGAACTACAGGAAAGTGAGAATCTGTGTTCTATATTTAAACCTTTTTTTCTCCCCGTGTGTTTCCTGTGTTTGCAGGAGTGCAGGAGTTGATCATAATAAGCTGTGGTATGCAGCACTTGCCCTGGCCACGTTGGTGCTGTTCTCTGTGGCAGTGGGTGCGCTGGTGTTCATGATCTTGTACTACACACACCCTGAGGCCTGCTTCCTCAATAAGATCTT
The DNA here is from genome assembly GCA_005784505.1 of Bagarius yarrelli. NCBI lineage: Eukaryota > Metazoa > Chordata > Actinopteri > Siluriformes > Sisoridae > Bagarius > Bagarius yarrelli. The sequence continues at coordinate 2,387,575 of VCAZ01000050.1, forward strand.
CCTGGGAGTGAACTCCGGGTTATGCATCGTCGTTTCACTGCTGGCCATTTCACCCTGCATACAGACATGTGAGTCAGTGTGATTGTTTACATCTTATGAAGAATGCGATGTAAGCAGATTAAAAAATGAATTGAAAAACTAATTTATTAATAAATTATTAAATAAAAGTGGACATGAGGTAAAGTTTGTCCAGACTTCTCTGGATGTTCTCTGGAAGATTATTTTAGGCTGGATATTTAGGACATAGCATGGGTTAAAGGGTGATGAAGTGATATAGTCAAATTGTTGTGATCTTTCTTGGGGGTTTTTTGTAAGGTCGTAAAGTCATCAGTTTTGGTATCATGGTAATTTATAAATCTTGCTGTACTAAACCATGAAAAGGTTTAAAAAAAGCCTTTTCTTAAATAATATTTTATATCCACAACCCACATGTGTGTGTGACTCAATAACTACTTAAAATTTGATGCAGGGCAACAATTATGATGCAAGACTGGTAGCAGAAATACAAAAATACACACATCAATATGAATTGTGGTGCTCTGGCATTAAACATGATAGTTAGCAGCTCCCTTCTCTCGCTTTCTATTGATCGCTCTCTCATTCTATCTGTCTATTAATCGATCTCTCTTTTTCACTACCTATCTATTGCTCTCTTTTTGTCTCTCTTTCTCTCTTTGTCTCTATCTGTCTGTCTGTCTGTCTGTCGGTATATCTGTTTATTTCTTTTCCTGTACTTATAGCAACACACACTTAACTAAACTGGGTTAGCAAGCCGGGTGCTGTTAGCAATTTTGGGCCCTATGGAAGGATATGAGGTTTGGCCCCCTACTAATAAAACAGATCTGTAGGAGCCCCCGAAGTGTATGAGCCCTTAGAATCGTCCTAACTTTCCCCCACACGTCCCTACGTGTGTCTTAAAGCTTTATTCACAATAAGCTCAACCTGGCAAGTTGAGTTCATGCCACAAGCTATATTGTGGCACACACAATAAACCAGATTTATCCAGTCCTCGGCTAGAATATCTGCATGCTAGTGCATAACTTGGAGCTTTCTAAATAAGCAAAACTGATACTGTGTGTATGGCAAAGAGTGAGATAACGGCTTGACAATGTGTGTGACCAGTATTGCAAAGCAAATGTGTTTTATTTGATGTTCTCACAGTCCAACCCACCTCAGGCCTGCTGCAGCCTGCTATCATCAGTGTCTACGTCATGTACCTCACATTCTCTGCGCTGTCCAGCAAACCTATTGAAAGTAAGTAGCTGTGTTTGCCTGTCTATCTGTGTGGTGGTTTGTGTACCTCTTTTAGTAGCTCCTTATTTAGCTCTCTGTGTGTGTGTGTGTGTGTGTGTGTGTGTGTGTGTGTGTAATGTGCACAGTAAGGTAAAAATGACTTAATTTTGTACGTTGCCCACTGACAAAGAAATGATCAGTCTATAATTTTAATGGTGAGTTTATTCTAACGGTGAGAGACGGAATAACAACAAAAACATCCAGAAAAATGCATTTTAAAAAAAGCTATAAATTGGTTTATAAAAAAAAAAAAGGTATTTAACCTACAGTCAATCAGCAACATTTCTGGTTCCCAGGTGTCTTTTATACAGGTAGCGAACTGAGATTAGGATCACTCTCCTAAAGGGATTCTCTTAAAGGGACTCTGTTAAAGGGAGTGTTCCTAACCTCAGTCTGTTACATATATAAAAGACACCTGTCCACTAAAGCAATCAATCAAAGAGCTGTCCAAATGCCAGAGAGAAGATTGCAGACCTGGATTTAGCTACAAGACCATCACCAAGCAGCTTGGTAAGAATGTGACAATAGTTGGGTCGGTTATTCGCAAATACTGGAAACACAAAAAAACACAAAATAAACACAATCTTCCTCAGTCTGAGGCTCCATGCAAGATCTCACCTTGTGGAGTTTCACTGATCATAAAAACAGTAAGGAATTAGCCCAGAACTACACAGAAGTATTTGTCAATGATCACAAGGCAGTTGAGACCATGGAGAAAGCACATGCTTTCAGGCCTGTCTGAAGTTTGTCAATGAACATCTGAATGATTTAAAAGTGAACTGGGTGAAAGCGATGTAGTCAGATGAGACCAAAATCAAGCTCTTTGGCATGAACTCGCCGTGTTTGGCTGCCAGTGACTCCAAAAACGCCATCTTCACTATCAAACATGGAGGTGGAAAGATTATGCTTTGGTGGTGTTTTTGCTGCTAAGGGGGGACTGGACAAGTTCACTGCAACAAATCTTGGGTGAGCGCCTTCTTTCCTCAGCCAGGGCATTGACAATGAATGACCCAAAACACACGGTGAAGGCAACAAAGGAGTGGTTCAAGAAGAAGCACATTAATGTCCTGGAGTGGCCTAGCCGGTGTCCAGACCTAAATCCCATAGAGAATCTGTGAAGGGAGCTAAAGGTTGAGGTGCCAAATGTCAGCCTTGAAACCTTAATGACTTGGGGAGGATCTGCAAAGAGTGGGACAAAATCACTCCTAAAATGTGTGTAAACCTGGTGGCCAACTACAAGAAATGACTGACCTTTGTGATTGCTAACAAGAGTTTTGCCACCAAGTAATAAGTCTTGTTTTACGAAGGAGTTAAATACTGATTTCATTATTAAAATGCAAATTAATGTATAACTTTTTCGAAATGTGTTTTTCTGGATGTTTTTGTTGTTATTCTGTTTCTTACTGTTAAAATAACCCGACCAGTACAATTAAACTCTGATTATTTCTTTTATCAATGGGAAAACATACGAATTCAGGGGGGGATTAAATCATTTTTTTCCCCACACTGTAGCTCTGTGTGTAGTGTTTGTGCGTGTATGTCTGTGTCGGGGTGTGTACGAGTGTATGATCTCGCACTGGTGTCATTTTACAGCTTTGTGTGGTTGGAATATCGAAGTCTTAAATGTTTTATAGAATCTGTTACCACATTCTTTTATTTCAACTCTTGTATATATGACGCTTACTTCCTCTCTTTGTCTCTCTCGCTGCCTGTCCTTTTCTCTCTCTCTTTCTCCCTTTCTGTCTCTCTCTCTTTGTCTTTTTCTTCCTCAGCGGTAGAGCACGATGGATTGAACACTACTGTCTGTGTCTTTCCTGCCTCCGGATCAGAGGGAGACAAAAAAATAGCAACAGGAGTAGGAACGGCCATTTTGTTTTGCTGTGTGCTTTATTCATGGTATTAATATTTAGATTTTTGTTTTTTTTAAATGATTGAGTGTGTGTGTAGTTGTTTGTCTCTATGTGGCCCTGTAATAGACTGGTGACCTGTCCAGGGTGACCCCTGCCTTTTTCCCAATGTCAGCAGGGATAAACTCCAGCAGGTCCCCGTGACCCGGATTAGGAATAAGGGGATTTTTGTTTCTCATATTTTGGCTACATTTTCATTTTTCCCCCCTCCATAGTAACACCCATTTATTTCAGCCATAAAAGCAAATCCCCTCACAGAAATACCAGGTCATTTAAGAGGGTGTGTAGAGAGACCAGTCCCAGAAGAGACCATAAACATGCAATTATCTGGTTAAGACCATGTGTTCATTCGGACATAAAAACGGATATTTCCCCTGAAGCCCAAGCGCAGATTAAAGCCTTCTTCATTTAGCCCATACAAAATGGAGGAGCCTCACATGTGTTTCCATTTAGAACAGACAAGTCTTTTCAAGATGTCTCCAAGGCCCAAGGTTTTATTTACACACAGTCGGTATTGGTGGAGACGTGCATATATTCTCAGCTCAGATCTTTTCAATGTGTTTCCACTTTTTTTTTTTGTTTTTTTTGTTATATAGCAACAAAATGAGAAAAATATGCTCAGTAATACAAGCACTAGGTTACAGTACACTTTCTAAAAGGTGTAAATTCAGCGGAAAAGACACAACAGTTGCCTCTTTTTTGCTGCGTATTGAAAGACAGGATTTATTTTTCTTTTGTTTGTAGAGTTCTTTTTAATTATAAACACAAGCTCGACAGAAATCTGCACATTCCCAAGTAAATGAGCATGAGGTGACGGTGACGATGATAAACGTGATGAAGAACTCTTTAGAAAGAGCAAGAGAGCAAGAGACAGCAGGATTACTTTGTACTCTAACAAAGCCTGTCTTTAAATAAAGGTTTTTTTCTTCCCTGTCTTTTTGTATAGTTTGACTTCCACAACAAAGAGAAGCTCAGCAGCGTTACGAGTGTATGGAAACTCCATGCAGGAAAATGAGGTCTGAAATCTGTAAATAAACATTTAAAATGCTTTCAGCAGTCATTAAGAGTAATTTCAGATTTATTCGTATTTGATTAAATAATCCGACTGACTTGTTGATTTTTTTTGCATCCTCCTTTCAGCGGGCTCGTTGTTGCTTCTGTTGCACTGACTTTACTGGTAAGAATAAATAAAATGTGTCTTTATCCAATTTTTTTTAAATAAGTGAAAAATCTTGGTTTTAAAAATCCCAGCAATGTTATTAAAGCTTTATTGCGCCTCCTGGTGGTCATGCAGGACATGACCTGCTGTTTTTCTACAGTAAGTGCTGTGTTGTGTGCATTTGTTGCAGATGACGCTGATGAGGAGGAGAAAACTGCAGGAGGACAGAATGTGATTTATGATGAGAAAGAAGGCACGGTTTACAGCTATGCCTACTTCCATTTTGTCTTCTTCCTTGGCTCACTCTATGTCATGATGACGGTCACAAACTGGTTCCAGTAAGTCATTTTACAAAAAACTAACATCTCAAATGTTGTATGTGGGAGAAAAAAAAATGTGTAGAATTGTAGGTAAAGTCTTAAGATGTGTCTCAAACGAGTAATTTATGTAATGTTACACCGCCCCCTGTAGCTTGGTGTATGAATTGCTCAAAGACCGCATTTACATTGCATTGTATCAAGTGACCCAATTCCTTTGAAAATATTTTTTTTTTTTTTTTTTTTCCTGTTCAGCATCATCGCCTGGTTGCTCTAGGAAAAATACATCTCTCTTGCTCTCCTAAGTTCTAAAACCACATCTTAGAACTTAGTCCTACCTGTCTGCATTAACTTTCTCTAACTCTGGCCACTAAGCTGCCGACATAAGTGCATAAGTAATGGAATGTTTCACTGGTTCATGATCCGAGGGGTGTGTGTGATCCGAGGGGTGGATGTAATAATAATGTTACATTTTTGTGGTAATATATCCTGATCATACACAATATGACAGAAAACTAAAATGTTATACATGCTTTATATCAAATTCTGGGTAATTGTTGGGGCCTCCTGATTTCCTGGGGGTGACCACTTACTTCGTTTAGTAGTTAAGTCCACCCCTGTACATTGCTCTTAAGCACGTGTGAGGGTAGGAAAAAACAGAACAGTATCGTCAGAATTGAAACAAGAACAAGTATCTGAGCATTGTTTTAGCTGTACTTTATCACGAGCCATTGAAAGTTTGTAATAAGGACTGGTGAGAGTTTTGTTACAAAAATTTAGCGACCCGGAATAAAAACTAAACTTTCATGAGACACGCTGATCATTTCACTCCCCAGAAATGGACACATTTTCTGAAAAATTCCATAAAGACCATGTGCAGTAGGACATACTTAAACCACAATAAGTGAAGGAACCACAAAATGAAGGAATATTTTGTTAAATTGGGTTGTGAAAAGGTTTATATCACTCCCATCGAGGTGTTTACGTTGAGCATTTTTATTCATATTAGACTCTGTCTAGCCCCTGTCTATTTAAACACAAGTTTAGCTTTGCCTTAATGACCCGCATGAGCTGATACCCTGTGCTCTCTTTTTTTTTTACAGTTATGACAATGCTAAGATTGAGAGGATCCTGGAGGGCAGCTGGTCAGTGTTCTGGATCAAGATGGCATCTTGCTGGGTTTGTCTCTTCCTCTACATGTGGACCCTGGTGGCCCCCATGCTTTTCCCAAAGAGGTTTGAAGCATAAAAGCATCTCCAAATGCACACCACATCTGTCCTACTGCTGAAGCGCTCTGTACATGTTAGGTCACACCTCCTTAAACGATCCACTGAAACATTTTACTCGAAAATCTTAAAGACTGACCAATGCAGATCTGTTACATTCGTTTGGGTTCTGATGTTAATTCATTGCCTGGTAATCATCAGGGTATAAAAGCAAAGCATCGCTCAGGCTCATGTCACTGTTACTCTTTTGTGTGTTACATTTGCATCTTTTGTTAGATGAAGTATTCTATGCAAGTCAACCAAGAGCATGTGTTTAATTCCAGCATTTTCCTAAATGTTACACGTTTTGTTTATGTGCCATTTTCATTTTTATAAACTATTTACATTAAGATAATATATAGCTATAAAGGACATTGTTACAAAAGTCTGTAATGTTGTGTATGTTCCAGCCGAATCAAGTGATTGTTTGGAAAAGCAAACATTCCGAAAAACGTTTTCACCTTACAGTTCAGTGTAATTCAGTGGGGGAAGTGGTAGCACAGTGGTTAAGCTGTTGGACTGCTAATTAAAAGATTGAGATTTGATTCCCCGCACCACCAAGTTCCTGCTGGGCCCCTGAGCAAGTCGCTCTGGATAAGGACGTCTGCCAAAATGCCGTTAATGTAAATGTCATTCAGCAGCCATAATGACCAGTTCATGAGGTCAGCTCTGGTGTTCTCTTACATCTTACAGATGCAGTTATAGCTCAGTGGTCATCATGTTCATTCCACTGTGTTATTTATTGGTGTTTAGAGCAGGACCGAGTTTGGCCCTGCAGAGTTCAGCTCCAACTCTAATTAAACACTCCTGAAATTGCTAATCAAGGTCTTGCTAAGTATACTAGAAACTTACAGGCAGGTGTGTTGAGGCAGGTTGGAGCTAAACTCTGCAGGCCCTCCAGAACCGAGTCATGTGACCCCTGTAAAAGAGTTTATCTTAATTACATCCAAATGTGCCTTGGATGCTCTAAATTATTCGATGGTGTTAGAGCCGTACTCATGCTCAAGACTTGCTTGGATTCCTCTTATAGTGTGTAAGATCTGTTTGACTCTTTGTTCCATGTGTTACACTTCCCTGCTGCCATGGAGAGTCAGTTTACACAAAATGTCCCAAATTTGTTTGAATATTAAAATAATTTTGTTTCTTAGTTTAAGTTTACCAGTATTCTGTAAGGGTGGTGTTGCATTTGCTTTAGTCGTTTCTGATGTGTGTGTGTGTGTGTGTGTGTGTGTTGGTCACTTGAAAAAAAAAAGAACATGTGTAAGCAAAATATTAACTGGAATTCTTTATTTACATGCGTGTGTGTGTGTTTTGTTGGTTTAAATTTTTTTTTTTAAATATATTGTAGTGAAATTGTGTTTTATGTTTTCTTTTTTTGGAGCAGATGAATCCTATTGGTTTGGATTTGCTTTAACAGTCTAAAGAAAGTGAAGATTTGTAATCTTGTGTTGTTTTTCCAAGGTACAACGACTCATTAGCTTAAATATCACACGGAAGTTAAACTAGCATTAAATTGTGCGCTTTTTAACCGTCTTTAAAATAGAAATTTTATTTGATTTCTTTTTGGAGAATTTGTCGGTGCCACGACCGCTTAAAAAGCAGCTCTTTTAACCAGGAGCACATTTATATTTTCTTTTAAAACGTGATTTGTTCACAAAAAAAGAGTACAATTCCTGGCTAACATAAAATATGTGCAGTCTTGCTTTATTCTTCATTCTCCTTTTACACTTGTATCTGTGAATTATTTGGTGCTCTATATCGTCACATTGTGTGTAGATAAAATGAAACTAAATATGCTAAAGATGAAGGTTTGTTCTTTTGTACAAAGTTTGTTCATTCATTTCTTTTATTGTTAAAAGAGGACCACTATACACGTTCACACTATTTACAATGCTGTAACTCCTCCTGGGTTTCTACTAATTTTGCATGGCATGGAATTTTCAGGAAAAAGTTGTACAGATGTTTATCAACAAATCAAAGTTTCATTTTGAAAAATATGCCTTTTTTAGGTTGTTTTCTTACCTGTTAAAATTTTTTTGAGATAATTGTAAAAAAAAATCCAAGCTTCATTGGACAAAACAAAACTTGTATTATTAAGCTTTTTTCTTTGACCTTTAAATAAAAAAAGACATTACAGAAATAAACGGTGTGTTCATTTTCCATGAAAAGAGAAAAAGATTCCATGTCAATTCTGAAGCCATCCACAAACTGAAGCTTGTTAATCCCATAATTAGCGTAGCTCTTTGCATGTTAACAAACTGTAACACTGCATATACGGAGTTCTAGACATGAATCTCGCCAAAAACTTTTATTTGTCCGATACAGAATTAAATTCCTGGCTAGTTTTCCATGGTTTCATCTTAAAGCATGTTATTCTGTTAGCATTATGAAGCATTTAGTGTTATTATTATTCTTCACAGTGAAACTTATAGGAAAGTTGTGTACAAGAGTAAAGTGGAAAATGCCAGTCAGGTCCTCGAGTCGTTATTAGTTAATGTCAGGTTGCTGACTGTTTTCCGTACAACACTGAATACATCCAGTATGTGAATAAAACCCAAAGAATTTCCCTTTTCCTGAATTCTACCTTCAGAATCTACATAAAAACAGACTTAAAATTTTTTTATATAAAATTGGTCCATTTTGATCCTACTTTCTTTTATAACAGATAATAATAATACGATTTATTTAAATAGCACTAGCCAATCCATCGTCTCATACAGCCACTCTCCTTTTTTTCTTCTTTTTTAATTGGCCGATGTAAGGGATATTTGTGCACTGTGTTCCTTTACGTTACTGTGTATAGTTATCCTGTGCATCCTTTTTCCTCTCGATGTCCTGTGTAATGTGTTCCTGGTAGTCTTCAGGGATTGTGTCTGTTAATTAAACACACATTTAAACCAATAGTCAATTTCTCGAGTATATCCGAGGTGCTAAAATAATCACATGTGGTTTACTTACCATTGCAGCGATATTTCAGATTGGACCAGATAATGTTTTCCTGTGAGAAGCAGAACACACCAAGACGACCTCCTCTCATACTCATGTCAATCACCATGCCGGAGTCCGCCACCAGGCTGGTGCCTTCATAAAAACGGACCCTTTACAAGCAAATCCAAGAATGGTAAATAAAAGATTTTATTAGTCACATAAACTTGAAACATTTCACAGTAAAATTCTTTTCCTTGTATTTCCCAGCTTAAGTTATTTGCGTCGCTGTAGTAGAGCGGGTTGAGGACCTTGCTCAGATTGGCAGTGGTGGAGCCATCCTCTAATTGACATCTCAGAGCCTTGAAAATGTAATAAGAAGATGTAATGGAACTGTAGCCTGATAGCAAAAGAACGGGTTTAAGCCACGCCCCCTGAATGTATGAACGCACACAGACTAGAGGACCAGACCTGTTACTAGAATACATCAAGAATGTTTATAGTAAAGTGAGTAACAGTGCTGAAATATCAAACATAAAAACACTCCCCGTTTACACGCTGCTGCTGGAGTATAGTTAATTCATAAAGATACACAAACTACATAAACTATGAGTTACTATCAAAACACACCATATTCCAACCTGTCCAAAAGAAATACTGTAACCATGACATCATCTTACAGACCCTTTGACTCCTGTAGTCGACCCCAGAGTGAAAACACAACACCGAGATTAAGTCAGGTACATGAGCGTGCTGATGACAGGGTTTTCCAGATAGAGTAAATCCATTCCATAAACTTTAAAAAAAATGGCAATCCCATTCTGTTCCCGTCGTCATCATTACGGTGTTATTCAAGCGCAGAAAAGGGGGAGTTTTAGGGGGGGTATAAATCCAATTTTGTGTTAACAGGTTTCACTAATACTACTGATGGCCAGTTAAAAATACAGAAAAGGGTATGAGAAGCGAAGCTGGGGCTGATTTTCTTAAAGCACAGATTGTAACTTTTGATCTCTGATTTTAGCTTTTAGATTTAAAAGTACCACCAGCTGTCCATGATAAAGAACACTTTTTACCTTCTGCATGTTGGCATTCTGGCAGCTAGCTTACTGTTTGGGAATTTAACATTCTGCAGATGTTAAATTCCAGATGTGCTGCCCAGACTAGAACACCTGAGTGCTTTTAGAAGGTAAATTATCTGACAGAATGATTGACAGGCAAGTAAACACAATGGAAGTGAAATTTCTAGTATTTCTGGGGTTACAGAATTTAAAGCTTTAACAGAGACCAGGATTTTTTTGATTTGAATAATTTCTTGATGTCTGCTGTTGGATTACAAATTTATAAAATGTTAAATCTAGGTTTCAGTATAATTATATACAAACTGACAAAGTTAATGACAAAGATATTAACATTCTGAGAAGATCGAGTCAGGCAGCCCAGGTGTCTGAGATAATAACCTTCTGTCTCTGGGCGCTTCCTGACCATCAGGCAAGTTTAATGTAAAGTCTAAGTTTAAGGTACAGCTGTCCTTTAATGTGACCATCCTGTCGGGCAGATTAGATCAGCACCTACATTTAAACAACACTGTTCCCACCTGCTTTGTGTAGATTGTCTCCACCTCTATGTATCCGTCCCCCTTTAAAGATATAAACTCTAGTGTGCTGAGATATAGTGAGACTTGGATGACTACAGCGACGCACCGCGAGTTCTCAATAAATAGTAACTTCTGCTTGCAAATCGTCTCCTGTTCTCTGCCTCGACAAAGAGAAGAAAAAGTTTATAAAACTGCCAATAATTGATCTAAAAACTAGGGATACGCGTTAGTTATCGGATAGAATTTATTGCGCGATTATGGGTGGAATTTGTATTGCTTCGATAAATAAAGTCAGAGTTCGCTTGCTGATAAATCGATCAGTTGGTTTGATTTATTTGAGATTCATCCACTTTCCGAGTGCAAACACGCCCACTGCCAACCAATTAGGGTTCTTTTGATCAAGTCCGACCGGAAAAATAAATACATTAGTCTGATTGATACTATTCGGTCTGCTTCTTAATACAAAGTGATTTTATACGTTTTTAAATCAAAAATGTAAAAAAATAAATTAATAATGGTGTCTTATGAACAGGTTGATTCCAGAGTCAGGACTGATGTTTACTGTTATAGTTCGACCAGAGCTACTAAAATCAGTTTCGTCTTAGATTTTCTATTTTGCTGGTGTACAAACAGCAGATTATATAAAATTATAATTATATACAATTACTAACAAATTGTTTCTTAATCTGTATCGGAATCGGCCATAAGAAGGACTTAGCTATTGGTTATCGGTATCATATGCATCCCTGCTGTGAAAACTAATAAGACCATGTGGTTAATGTCTAAGCCATGTCACCTGATGTATCCGACTTGAGGTCGATGCTGCAGGGACCAGCGGTATGAGACTTTGTCCTTCCAGCCCACATTGCGAGGATCTTTCCACAGCAGCTGCACTTGCTCCTTGGTGTTTCCCGTGTGCCATAAGGAATTTCTCAGAAACTCGCCAGGTCCCGTCTTGGATTTCACAGCCTCCATACACAAAGATGACAGACAAAGCAAACTAATTTCTAACTATTTGTTTAAGTTCTGCACGCTCTAAGAATTCCACCTCTGAGTCTAAAAGTGCAGAATATTAATCACAGAGATCAATAATTATCCCAGCAGATGAATGATAATGATTATAATATATATTAAAAGATAATAGAATTGACCGTAATGGACAGTTGTGGTACCTTAAGCTGGATGCCAGGTTCAGCCACGGCTCGGAAAGGCACAGCCTGCCAGTATGTCTGCTCTGTCTGTTTCCACATAACTACGTAGAAACTGGAAGAGTCTTGGTAGCCGAAGATGAATCCAGCGTAGTCATCGTCAGTCACCGTGTTTACATGAAAGGTTCCCTCGAAATCCACACCATTGAAGGCTGTGTAACCTGTAAGGAACATCAGGAACAACAATTTATTTCAGATTCAATCCACTGCCATTGACTAATAAGTAGGGATGCACAATATTTATCAGACAGGTAAATTATTAGGCGATATGGGTAAAATAGTTATTTTTATTTCTCTGATAAGTGAATGAAATCCGATAACTAGATCCGATGTATCTTTTAGATTTATTAGAGATTTATCCGCCTTCTGAGCGGAAGTGGCTGCAGCCATTATTGCCAGTTTGGTAAGGCTCCCACCCAGTCTTGCAAGATTGGGTGGGTTCCCTCCCATTGTTGTCAGATTGGGCGGGTTCCCACCCGGGTTTCCACCCACCCAGTGTTGCCAGATTGGGCCGGTTCCCTTGCAGTGGTTCCCACCCAGTGTTGCCATATATAGTTTGTCCCTACTATCAGGTAGTAACCATTTGGTCTGTTAATTAACTTGATATAAAAAAAATCCCAAACGTGGTTCATGCTGTTCTTATATTTGAACATTATCATCCAAACCTACCCACTGCCAGTCCTGGATCGCTGTTCATCGTCTGAACGATCTCCATGCCCTGGTTCAGGACAACCCAGTTGGGGTCAATCTGAGCCTCGCCCTCTGGGTCCAGCACCACGGTCTGATACGCTCTAAAGTCTGTCAGTGTAATCTCTGCATTCTCAGGACATGTATCGATCTTGTCGATTACCCGGTCCTGGTCGAAGTCTCCAGTACAAGCATCGCCCACGTTGTCATCTAGTCACCAAATAAAACTATGTATTAAGACGAAAGTATACTGTAACGTGGGGCATGCATAAACATACGCATTTACATATAATCCATATTAGTAGATATTTACTGTCTCTGTTTGCTTGGTCTGGATTAGGCACCAATCTGCAGTTGTCTTTAATATCTGGGATGCCGTCATTATCGTCATCATCATCACATTCGTCCCCAAGCCCATCCTTGTCCGTGTCTAGCTGAGAGCTGTTGATGACTGTAGGGCAATTATCTTTGGTGTTCTGGTGTCCGTCCCCATCACTGTGATCATATATGGTGTTAGGAGCAGTGGGTGAGATGATCAAATGGCAAAAAAGTGATGTAATATAACGTATGTTATTTGTATGTACCTGTCGGTGTTCGTGTCGCAAGTGTCTCCTACAAGGTCATCATCGACATCTGACTAAAAAAAAAAAACAACAGGCAAAATTGTTAAAATCCACTGTCCCATCCCATTTTCAGGGGGGTTTTTTATAATAAAAGTCACATGACCATATTTCTATTTTGTCAAACGGTACATGATCTTTAATAGTATTTAGAATAATGAAGATTCTGGCAGGGTGTAGAACTTTATTACGTCAAATCCTACAAATAGTCCAAAGAGTGTACCAGACCCAACATTTCAGGCAAGTCCCAATATTTATGTCTTTGTTGAAAGCATATTTTGTATAGTTGATATATTCAGTAAAATTGCCTTTCTCTTGGGTAAAAGTGTAGATATGGAGGGCTTTGTAGGGCATTAGGAGTTATAATAACCTCTTTCACTCAACTCATTTAAACAATGTTCTTAAGCATTATACATCCTGTGCAAACAACTTGCTTTTGCGATGATAGCAGTTTCTTACGATGAACATTTTTATCACTTTTTGATCAGGGTTTTTGGTTTGATCCAACACTTTGGTATGATCCTCTCATAGACCTTGGCTGCGTCCACATGCTAATTAGCCATGTACTACATTTAAGTCTGTACGTATTTCTCAACTATTAAAAAAGGACATTCTATATAGTACGGTTCCGGGTGGTATGAATGAAATCCGGACGTACTACATCCACCATGCTGAAATTGGCACCTGACAAACGACGTCACAGCAGCGCAAAATTAAAGATGGATAATGTTTAACGTTTATGATGTTAAACGAGTGCAATTTAACCACAAGGAACGATGTTATTTTTTTTCCTTTAGGTAATTAAATCGATTTAAAGCACCTGAAAAGTGCCGCGTCTTTGCTTTCCAACACTTCCGCATATGACAAGGCGTCTTTCCTAAGGATTCAGACATTCTACTCGCCTCACATACTTATTAATGCATACTAGAGTATAGAATTATGGTCAAGACGTCTTAATTGCAGCCTGGAATGGCTAAAATGAGCTAAACGAATAAAACCAAGTTTATTTAAATGACTGCGGTTCAATTAAAATGACGGATTAGCTGCAGTAACATTTTCCTACTCTTCTAAATTTAGATTAAACCTTTCCACCCAGGAATTCCTTATAAAAGCAGCAGTATCTGAGGTGAATGGTTCCGTTCTACCTGGCTGGGGTTTGGCACATCAGGACAGCTGTCACAAGCATCTCCAACACCGTCGCTGTCAGTGTCCACCTGGTCACGGTTCGGAAGTTTCGGGCAGTTATCCAAAATATTTTTCACACCTGATCAGGAGAACAGAATAGAGATACTGCGAAGCTGGGGAAAAAAGTGGTCATTACATAACCCTATAAACAGTTAAATGTGTTCCTATATACTATATATAAATCGGTGGCCCAGTTGGAATCACACTTTTGTAAATTTTGCAATTACAACACAGTAATGCCTTTGTGTTTGTGTTGCATATTTCAAGACATGTGTCACAAGGTGGCAGTGTTTTTGTTAGACTCTTACAAAATAGTTTCCACTGGTCATTAGCTCCTGGCTAGGCTTTCCAGTGGAAATGTGGTTTTGCCCACAGAGACATGACCAGCATGTGAATGATCGAGTCAAGTGTCTGGAGTCACGCGTTTACGAACGGACTATAAATGTCAAGCTCTGCCTGGACTTGTTTATGTCTCTCAGACTGGAACCGGGCTTCACTGTGCTTTATCGATACGACACTTCAAAGGTTCTCGCCAGGAAGAACGGCCTTCAGGCCAACTGAGATCCTAACGAGAAGCTGCTTTTAATTAGAGCTCCGTATAAAGTTTGCAGAGGCACAGTTTCTTCAATTTCCCATAAGAAATGACAAAAAAAATGCAAATCTCTTCAAAAATCTGTTCAGCCAGAAAGAAAATAATATAATGTCGTGTTTGGGGGGAAAAAATGAGTGTGTTTCTTCAGCAGTCTGGGACAAGTAAACTCTTCACATGCTTAAACGTTGTTCTACCCTGTAGTTTATTCCTGAAGCGTTTCTCTGTTATAAATATCTTAATCAAAAGTCTTTTTACATACCTGTCTATTTCTAATCAAATCTTATTGGCATCATCCACATCATCCTTCTCATCTGTCTCATCACCAGAGATACAACCCGAATTCCGGAAAAGTTGAGACGTTTTTAAAATCTGAATAAAATGAAATCTGAAAGACTTCCAAATCACAAGAGCCGATATTAGAACACGTAACATAAATGTTTAAACTGAGAAATTAACGTTTTTATCCACTAAATGAGCTCATTTCTAATTTGATGCCTGCTACAGGTCTTAAAATAGTCGGCATGTGGCATGTTTACCATGATGTAGCATCTCCTCTTCTTTTTAAAACAGTTTGAAGACGTCTGGACTTTATGAGTTTCTGGAGTTTTGTTATTAGAATTTGGTCTCATTCTTGCCTGTTAGAAGTTTCCAGCTGCTGAAGAGTTTGCGGTCGTCTTCGACGTATTTTTTGTTTAAATGATGCGCTAAATGTTGTCTATAGGTGAAAGATCTGGACTGCAGACAGGTTCATTCAGCACCCGGACTCTTTTACTACTACCAAGTCATGCTGTTGTTATAGCTGCAGTATGTGGTTTTACATTGTCCTGCTGACACCCCTATACCATCAGAGATGCTGGCTTTAGAACTAAACACTAATAACACACTGGAAGGTCTCTCTCCACTTTAGCCCGGAGGACACGGCGTCCATAATTTCCAAAAAGAATGTCAAATTTGGATTTGTCTGACTTTTTTTTTCAAACTTTTCCACTTTGAATCAGTCCAAGTCTTTGGCCCACTGGACATAACGGTGTTTCTGAACCATGTTCACATATGGCTTTCTTTTTACATGATGGAGCTTTAGTTGGTGTCTGTCGATGACATGGCGGATGGTGTTTACTGACAGTGAATTCTGGAAGTTTTCCTGGGTCCATTCAGTAATGTTAATTACAGAATTACGCCCATGAGTCCACGGATATCCAACAAAGATCTTCTTCGTTGATGATGTTCTGCACTGTAGATGATGAGATTTGCAATTTGACGTTGAGGAACCTTGTTTTTAAATGACTTTTTTTTGCTCTTTCACAGATTGGAGAGACTCTGTCCATCTTTACTTCTGAGACTCCACCTTTCTAACATATCCTTTATGTAGCTAATCATGTTACAGACCTGATGTTACCTTTTCTTTTTCGGCTTCTTTGTTGGCAACTATTTTGAGACCTGTAGCAGCCATCGAATATGAAATGAGCTCATCACGTGGATAAAAGTCTAAAATTTCTCAGTTTAAACATTTGTTATCTATGTTTCATTGTGAATAAAATATTGACTCATGTGATTTGAAAGTCCTTTAGTTTTCATTTTAAAAATGTCCCAACTGATGATGTAGAAACTAACATTAGTGAGGAATCAGTCAACATCAGTTCTGTCGACTTTATGACAGAATGTTAAGTGTATAATGTTAAGTGTATAAGTGCTTCGCCTTCTTCTGATTGATAACGTGACCGCAAGGAAGCATTGCGGACATTTTAAAAGCGTCTTTCTAAGATATAAACAACATTACGTCCGCAAATTTTCTTTCTTGGCTTTGGCACTTGATCAAATACTAACAATAAAATAGAAATTAGAATGTTAGACCTGCCATTTTTGGTATCTTTACCAGGTGAAACGTGTTAAGTGTGCCCTGCTTTATTACCATCGTTATCGATATCATCATCACACTCGTCTCCCAGTCCATCCTGGTCTGTGTCACGCTGGTCTGGGTTATTTACATGTAGGCAGTTATCACATGCATCACCGTGAGCATCTTTATCACTGTTCTTCTGGTCTACGTTTGGTGTCAACCAGCAATTGTCCTGTGTTTCGATTTAATGACACACAAAATGAACATTATAAACATTAAAGTGCTTGGATGAGAGGATTGATGGTATTCATACCTTCTCATTGAGGATACCATCGCTGTCCGCGTCTTCATCGCAGGCATCCCCTTTTCCATCGCCATCTGCATCTTCCTGGCCTGAGTTAGGTACAAACATGCAGTTGTCCTGGAAGCAACATGCATCTAATTAATTAATCAAATGACTTAAGATAAATATCACATGAGTAGTGTAAAATTAATAATGGCACCTTTTGGCAGGTGGGATCCTGGCACAGAAGTGTTTTGTCAGGGTATGCATCGATGTCCGTGTCCTTCGCGCACATGTAGCCATTCCCGGCCCAGCCAATGTGGCACTGATCGAAGATGAAGGTATTACAACCCGGCTGCTATAACTCAGCTTAAACAGCACAAGTATCTAAATTATCTAAACATCTCACCGCACAGCTGATGCTTCCATCTCTCTCCACGATACACTCAGCATTAGGGTCACATGGGTTACGCTGACCGTTAGCACAAAGCCTGGTCGAGAGCGCAGCAGGATTAGGACTAGGTCCAGGATCAGATGTCTGATTACAGCCGCTTATTTGGTCTCCAGTGAAACCAGGTTTACACTCTCCACAGTAGAATGAACCCTGAAAAGAGATTGCTTAATTAATGATCACTGATACAGACAACACTGTGATCAGGTGTGAAGAATTGGAAGGATCTTACCATTGTGTTGTGGCAGTAGGAATTAGGAGTGCATCCTCCATTGTCTTCACTTTGGCATTCGTCTATATCAGAACAAACCTGATGTGTAGAGATTTGGATTATTTTCTGACACGAGCCGTAACAGAACAGGATGAACTGACAGACAGTGAACTGAATAGAAACTATAAAAAATTGTATTAAAATCACCTTTAGCCAAATATTGCATGCGGAATTGGTGAATTCAAAGGGCATTCATTAGATTCAAAAGAGGCGGATTTGCCTCATAGACTTTACAGCACACAGTGAAATTAGTTTCTTTGCATATCCCAGCTGAGAAAGTTAGGGTCAGCGCGCAGGGTCAGCTATGATACAGCCCCCCTGCATCAGAAGGGGTTAAGGGGTCTTGCTACAATATAAATGAGCAAAACCACCAAGTTCTATGGAATGGCTTAGGGAACTTTCCTCCTATGATAATGTTAAAAAAATAACGTTTAATTTAGAAAAAAACATCAATGTTTAAAAAGATTTGTTAGATTGACTGGAATTTACTGAAAGTTATTTTAATTGTGCTTTTCGCTACTAATACCTAATTGTTACTGATGCTATTCAGTGTATTTTATTTTATTTTTCTTCTTTGCTTTTAGCACAACAGCTCAGTGTCTGGCAATAATCGTAAGTATTTTGTCTAGTGAAGGGTGGAACGGGGTGGAAGTAAGTATATTTACAGTAATGGGTGTTTATAAGTAGTCTGAAATTTTGAAAGATTATATCTACAATTGTGTAGAATTACCTCTCGAATGCTGAGCGTTTCTTTGTTGTGTTATAAATGTTCCTATCGGGGAGGTTTTTTGCTCTCGTTGCTTCTGCCTTGTTCATTATAGATAAATCTATACATCCAAACATTCTATATTGTTATAGCTGCTTTATGATTCATCCAATGAGGTCATTTCAGGTGACTAAATAAACTCAAATAGTTGTTTATCACTTATCCTGATAAGCCCAGTTATTTACTTTACTACTGGGATTATTACAAAATAATCCCAAGGGATCAACAGGCCAGAGAGTATAATAAGCATTTATACTGCATCGGTTCTCCTACCTGCTTCCGTAACTTGGCGGAGGCGACGCCCACGCCCTGTAACTCTGGTCCAGTGTACCCTTTGGAGCATCTCTCACACCTGAACCCTGGGACTGTGTTAATGCATCGCACACCACGGAAACACGGGTTGAACTGACACTACAAAAACAACAAAACCTCCTGATTTTTGTTTATATAACATGTCGGCATTTAATTGACTGGGTTTGGAAAGGATTAGCTCTCATGGTGAGGGATTACCTCAATCTTTCATAAAATCCACATTTTTCCACTCAAAACAATGCCTGTCTGAGCGAGATGCAAATAAAGTCGGAATGAAGTGCTATTACCCTGGTTTTATTGAAGGATTTGTTTATTCTACTAAAACACAGTCCCGAGAGCGAGCACAGCCCACTGCTGTGTGTAATGGAAAAGAACAATACATCATCTTTTGATCATTTGCACCTCCATGACAAAAAAATGCTGTGTTATGACTAAATTATCTCCTCACATCAGGGTGACCGAACTGATTCACTGTCATTTGATATATTTGTAGATAAAATTGGTGTCACACTATTCCACTGTCTGTAACTTTATCTGTAACTTTATGTATACCTACATTTATACCTATACCTTTTTCTATATCTGTAATTATATTTATACATATACCTGTTTCTATATCTGTAATTATATTTATACCTATACCTTTTTCTATATCTGTAATTATATTTATACCTATAGCTTTTTCTATATCTGTATATATATTTATACATATACCTTTTTCTATATCTGTAATTATATTTATACATATACATGTTTCTATATCTGTATATATATTCTATATTTATACCTATAGCTGTTTCTATATCTGTAATTATATTTATATACATATACCTGTTTCTATATCTGTAATTATATTTATACATATACCTTTTTCTATATCTGTAATTATAATTTATACATATACCTTTTCTATACTGTAATTATATTTATACAATATACCTGTTTCTATATCTGTAATTATATTTATACATATACCTATATCTGTTTCTATATCTGTAATTGTATTTTTTTCTATACATATACCTTTTTCTATACCTGTAATTATATTTATACATATACCTTTTTCTCTATATCTGTAATTATATTTATACCTATAGCTGTTTTCTATATCTGTATATATATTCTATATTTATACCTATAGCTGTTTTCTATATCTGTAATTATATTTATACATATACCTGTTTCTATATCTGTAATTATATTTATACATATACCTTTTTCTATATCTGTAGTTATATTTATATACCTATATCTGCTGTTTCTATCTATTCTGTATATATATTCTATATGTATACCTATAGCTGTTTCTATATCTGTAATTATATTTTATACAATTTGCTACCTGTTTCTATATCTGTAATTATATTTATACATATACCTTTTCTATATCTGTAATTATAATAGCTATTTATACATATACCTGTTTCTATATCTGTATATTATATTTTTTTCTATACTGTAATTATACTATACTATGCGGTTTCTATATCTGTATATATATTCTATATTTATACCTATAGCTGTTTCTATATCTGTAATTATATTATACTATATACTTTTTTATATTTGTTATACATATACCTGTTTCTATATCTGTATTTATATTTATACATATACCTTTTTCTATATCTGTAATTATATTTATACATCTACCTATTAGCTGTTGTTTCTATATCTGTAATATTATACTTATACTATAGTTTCTATATTATATATTATACCTATATCTGTTTTCTATATCTGTAATTATTATACTATATCTGTTATTATATATATCATATACCTTTTTCTATAATCTGTAATCTATAGTTATTTCTATATCTGTAATTTATATTATATACCTATAGCTATATTGTATATATTCTGATTATATACCTATAGCTTTTCTATATCTGTAATTATATATTTATTTATACCTGTTTCTATATATTATATTTATATATTTTCATATACTGTTTATATCTGTTTATATTCTATATCTGTATTTATATTGTACTAATATTTTTCTATACCTGTAATTATCTTTATACTATATTTTCTATATCAGTTATATTGATATATTATACTATAGTTTCTATATCTGTATTATATTATACATAGTTTCTATAGTATAGAAACATATAGTATGTACTAATTATGGTTATAAATATAATTACAGATATAGAAATGTATATATGTATAAATATAATTACAGATATAGAAACAGGTATATGTATAAATATAATAACAGATATAGAAACAGCTATAGGTATAAATATAATTACAGATATAGAAACAGTTTGTAGATATATACAAGTATATATCTGTATATTTATTATATTATACCTGTTTTTTATATTTGTAATAATATCTATACCTGTACCTGTTTCTATATCTGTAGTTATATTTATAACTATACCTGTTTCTATATCTGTAATTATCTTTATACATATACCTATGTTTTCTATATCTGTAATTATATTTATTCTAAGCTGTATATATATTCCTATAAGTTTCTATATCTATATCTGTTTCTATATATTTATATTTATACCTGTATATCCTGTTTCTATATCTGTAATTATATTTATACATATACCTGTTTCTATATCTGTAATTATATTTATACATATAGTTTTCCTATAGTTTCTATATCTATAATATCTAATATATATTTATACTATTACATGTTTCTATATCTGTAATTATACTATACTTTATACCTATACCTGTTTTCTATATCATGTAATTATATAATTCTATTTATACTATACCTGTTTATCTATATCTATAATTATTTTATACTATACATGTTTCTATATCTGTATATTATATTCTATATATACCTATAGTTTCTTCTATCAGTATTACTATATCTATATACTATACCTGTAATTATATTTATACTATACCTGTTTCTATATCTCTAATATTATATCTGTATTTATACTATACCTGTTTCTATATCTGTAATTATATTTTATACTATATATATCTGTATTTTAACTATAGTTTTCTATATCTATAGTAAATTATATTTATACTATACTGTTTCTATATCTGTTTCTATATCTATCTGTTTCTTAATTATATTTATACTATACATGTTTCTATATCTGTAATTATATTATTATACTATAGAAACATGTTTTATATCTATATCTATATTATATTTATATACTATACGTTATATTGTATTTATACTGTTTAAATTCTATCTATAGTATAATTATATTAATTTGTTGTATATTTTTTATACTATACATGTTTCTATATCTGTAATTATATTTTATCTATACCTGTTTCTATATCTATAATTATATTTATACTATACATGTTTCTATATGGTATCTGTAATTACGTATTTATACTATATTTGTTTCTATATCTATAATTATATTTATACTATACCTGTTCTATATCCTGTAATTATATATAATGTATTATATTTATACTATACTATACTATATCCTGTTTCTATATCTATAATTATATTTTATACTATACATGTTTCTATATCTGTAATTGTATTTATACTATATTTCGTTCTATGTTTATATCTATATCTGTAACTATCTGATATTATAACTATACTGTTTCTATATCTGTAATTATATATATACTATACTATACGTTTCTATATCTGTACTTGATATTTCTATACTATACTGTTTCTATATCTGTAATTATATTTGTACTATACATGTTTCTATATCTATAATATCTGTATTGTATTTATACTATATTTGTTTCTATATCTGTAACTATATTTTATATTATACCTGTTTCTGTATCTGTAATTATATTTATACTATGTTTCTAATATGTATATCTGTAATTATATTTATACTATACATTTTTCTATATGTTTCTGTAATTATATTTATACATATACGTTTTTCTATATCTGTAATTATATTTATACTATACATGTTTCTATATCTGTAATTATGTATACTATATTGTTTATTTATACATATACATGTTGTTTCTATATCTGTAATTATATTATACTATACATGTTTCTATAGCTGTAATTATATTTGTACTATACGTTTCATGTTTATTTGTACTATATCTGTAATTGTCTTATATACTATATTTGTTTCTATATCTGTAATTATATTTATACTATACCTGTTTCTATATCTGTAATTATATTTATACTATACATGTTTCTATAGCTGTAATTATATTTGTACTATACATGTTTCTATATCTGTAATTGTATTTATACTATATTTGTTTCTATATCTGTAATTGTAATAATAGTGTTTCTATATTTATATTATACCTGTTTCTATATCTGTAATTATATTTATACATATACATGCTTCTATATCTGTAATTATATTTATAGTCAAGGTCACCTTTATTTATCTATACATAAATCTAACACACCCATTATCAATTTTATTTGTTGTAGCTGTGTTGCTTACATCACGTGTCGTGTGAAGGGTTCTGCGACATTCCCCTTCGTCTACATCTTTACATCATGCAAATGTTCTTACCCTTTTATGCATCCTGCATTCTGTAAATTTAAAATGGCTTTGGTTTTTATTTAATATGACATTTTGGCATAATTACTATTGTCTAATGACAATATATAAGGGGAAAAAACCCTGATCTGTCAAATCATGTACAAAATAAGCAGTACTCTTATTTTGCTTATGTCTCGGGCCGGATCTGATCTGTACCTATACAAGAAAGTCTCAGAAGTTTTAAGACATGTCAACAGATGGCTTTGTGCTGCCTCCTCGTATTTATAGCCGTGTCTGTCTTCGTAATAATTTCTGCCCTTGTATCTGTATCCGTACCTGTATTCATATCTGTACCTGTACTTGTATCTGTATTTCTTTTTATACGTACGTCTTTCCCTGCACCTGCATCTCCATCAGTATGTATTGCTTAAAATATAACAAATCCAAACAAGTTGTGGCCTTAACCAATTTTTTGTAGTTATTTTAATACAAATATTTTAACAATTATCCCTAGTCTATACTGTAAATACTGAAAATATAAGTAGTTTATTTAACCTCCCCAGCCCTGACCAGGCTAATGAATCAATCAGGTTAATATTTTACTTTCAAAAACAAAACTCATATTTGACTGCATCTAAACATCTTCCACTCGTGTGGGATGTCATATAAACATTATATATAGTAATAGTGACTAAACTTTTATTGAAGTTTTACCTCATCAATATCCTCACATTTGTATCCATCTCCTTCATAGCCCTCAGGACAGGGGGCACACTTTACCCCTTCCTCCGTCTCGGTACACATGCTCCGCTGGAAACATACTCCTGGAGCGCACTTGGTTTGGGTGTCCGTCTGCTTGTGTTGCCCATCTAAATATCAACCAGACATACTCGCTATCATTTATTGTTTATACTGAATGAATACGATTGCCTTAACTGAGTAAGTGAGTGAATGACTTACCACATGGAACACACTCCATAATTATTTTCCTCAAATTTTCAGTCTCTTGGATCTGTTAAGATAATACTGGAGGTAATCTGGAAAAATCCTTCCTCCTGTAAAATTCAGTTGTGTATTATATATTTCTGAAAAACCTTTCTGGTACCTGCTGGTCCATTTTCTCTTTCAGTTCTTGGATCATCTGTACAAGTTGCAACATGGGGTCGGGCTCCAGTTTGGATGAGATGCCTGTGGGAATGATTGGCTTATAATAATAATGTTTTTTCTTCATGCTACTTTTACAGATCCGATACTAATGATCAGCTTCAGTAAATTCACTTACCTAATAATTGCAGTGATTCACCCTGCTGGAGCGAACAGTCCTGGAGCTCCACAACATTATCTATTGACTCACCCAGAACTAGTTTAAGATCTGAAACGTGATTCTAAACACACGCCCAAAGATCTTTTAGTTGTTTAAAAGTAAAGTTAATTATAATTTATACAAATGTCATTAGCAGAAATCCTGTTTAAAATAATCAGTGGGTTGGAGTTTATTTATACCTCTGAAGTCTTTGGCATGCTTTTGAGTGCCACTCGATTGGGGCCAGAAGGCAGTGTTTTGAAGGCAGCTGGAAGTTCTTCCACAATCTCCGCCAGCCTACAGTCAACATACAGAGCCATGCGAGGAGCGCCGTGTGTCAGCCCACTGAAATGCAGCAGGACGTGGTGTGGACGGCCGTCAACCAACGGTAGATTAACAAAGGAGTTTGTACCCATTTTTCCATTCCCTTTCAGATACTTCAGCAAGACTGAGAGGGAGAGACAGAGAGAATCAGACAGACAGAGAGGGAGGGAGAGAAAAAAAAAAGACAAGAGAAACACAACAGAGAGAGAGAAAAAAAAAAAAAAGAGAGCGACAAAGTGAAAGAGAGAGAGGGGGAGATGAAGAAATAGAGAAATGATGAGAGGGACAGAGAGAAAGACAAAGAAAAAAAAGAGAGAAAGTGAGAGAGGGGAGAGGGAAAGTGAGAGTGGGAGGGGCAGAGAGAAAAAGAGACAGAAAAAGAATAAGAGAAAGAGAGCGAGACAGAGAGAGAGGACAAGAAGAGGAATAAGAGAGAGAAAATAAGAGAGAACGAGGACAGAGAGGGAGAGGGTGAAAGACAGTTACAGAGAGAAAAAAGACAGAAAAAAGGAATAAGAAAGAGAGCGAGTACAGAGGAGAGACAGGAAGAGAGAGATGAGAAAACAGATGAGGAGAAAGAAAATAAGAGAGAACAGAGGACAGAGAGGGAGAGGGTGAAAGACAGTGAGAGGAGAGAGAGCGTGAAGAAAAAGAGGAGAGGAAAGTGACAGAAAGAAAAACGAGAGCGAGAGAAGAGACAGAGAAAAACAATAAAAGAGAGAGCGGAGTTGAACATTTTAGACATATAAACTTGATTATATTATTAAAAAATTGATTATTTATTTTGAGAGAGTCATTCTATTGTCTGGATTTACAATAAAATATAAATATGTATATTGAAAGTTATTATTGTAAATAAAAAAAATTTACATTTATATTTTTCAAAAGGAAGGGGTACCTTTAACTTCTGCCGTGTACGGCGTTTTTTGGTTACTGGGTTGTAAATGTGGAACACGCACGGGAATTTTATTCTGGATGAAAGGGGGATAAAAACATCTCCTTTTGTCCTTCAGTACCCTCTTGTAAGACGGCAAACAATCTCCTGACAAAGATATAGACTGAAGAGAACAAGACAGCTGGATATCCTGATGTTAGTCATTACCTCACCATAACTTTATATTTGTTTTAGGCTGTGTGTTGGTTTAAGACCGAAAAATTTCATGCCATTCTTTCATGTATGTTGTATTAAAGAAATGTTTCAGTGGTTAATTCTGGGTCTGACGTTGCAAACACAGCATTGTAATTGCTTATGACGCCCAGATGACTAGAAACTTTCCACTGCCATATTTTGAATGTATATTTAAACAATTTTACAATGTACTCGGCGTGAAAAATGTTACTAAATCTTGAGAGGACCATGTCGAGAGTGCAGAAACAAAGGACAACTCAACAACACGTTGCCAGATGACCATTTGATCATTCAGTGAAGAAACAGAAAAAAAACTTATCTTAGACCTTTATGCAGATCCTGCGGTTTGTGTAAGCATCCGTTTCTCGGAAGTATCAGTCCAAACAGCCCTGTTTTGTTCCTTGGATCACTGCAGTCCTGTACTGAATGAAACCCACGCTAGGTGTCTGGAGAGATGTTGCTTTACAGATGTCATTCTACATGAAGTGTGACCAAAGAATACCTCTCCAGTAGTTCCTCCAGCTATCCTCCCAGAATGTTATTATTAACCTAAGGGGTACCATCTGAAAAATGGGACGGATGAATTTATAAGGATTGGATAGAACTGTAATATTGTAAATATATGGAAGGATTAAGGCAACCATAATCTTTTAAAAAGACCTAAAAAAAAATAGTAATTTAGTTAAAATCCAGGGGATCTTGTGACAAATATAAAGCATTTTAGGTCGGGTTTTATAGCAAAGAAAAAAAAAACATGGCTCGTGGAGAATGAATACGAACAACCAAAGGTAAGTTGGGCCCTAAAACAGGAAACACAACACAGTTGTATAAAAGAGATACTGTAAGTTTGGATAAGAGTTAAATAGTTTTAATGTAACGCAGGGCCAAATTATAATTGAGAAGCAGACGCTCTTTCAAGACCACGTGAGCTCATGAACCGAAAATACACGAGTAGTGACGACAAAACGTTAAACACGGCATTTTGTAGGATGTTCTTTCCACCTGCATCCGTGGCCAATCAGTGACATCAGGGGGATGGGAGTTCTGTGGAAAGGAAAGCTAGATTACAGTAAATCAAAGTTTGAAAGTAACTATCACAAATACTTTCGCTTCAGCCATGAAAGATTTGTCAGTTTTTTCTTTATTATTTTGAGTATAATTAAATTGTCGGTTTTACTTTTACTTGAGTTGTTTAAAACGATAATTATTCAATTCACTACATTTGTTTTTCAGAAATAAAGAACAAAAAAAACCCGAAAAAGGTTTTCTATCAAGTGGTGCTTGCTCTGGGATAGGAATGTGGTTATAGTTAAATACAGAATAATTTCTTTTACAGAGTGAAGTATTGTTTGGTTTGAATACATTTTTGTTGATTATAAATTTTAGTAGTATTCTCTGTTGATACTTGAATAGCGTTGGGAGGTCCTGAATTATAGCGATAATGGTTCTGTTTTATTATCGATTCTTACTGAAATTCTGTAAGCTATATCAAACATATTACATATTTACAGTATTTAGCAGACCTTCTCGTCCAGAGCGCGACGTACAAAAGTGCTTCGAATCTGATCATTGACAGACCAATACTGAAACAATAGACACAAATCACAGCGGAACAACCACAAAAACTGTTAGATACTTTTTTGTGTGTTAAATGTAAAATGCAGATATTTAAAAAAAGGTTTGGTCTTCAGTCGTCTCCGCTGTTCGGGACATTGATGGGAAGTTCATTCCACCATCTTGGTGCCAGAACAGAGAAAAGTCTAGCAAGCGTTTAAGATGGGGCTTATTAGTGTTTAAATATGATTAAAACTGATGTAGTTTAAAGGTTTAACTTTGTTGTGGCCAGAAACAAGTTCTAAATTAAAGTGAGTTATCTTTTGTATATATATCAGACTCACTTAAGGGGGCAACTTACCAGAACATAAAACTATTAAATACAACACACTTTGAACATAAAAAAAATAAAATAACAGCACAAAAACTAATGACCCCAACGGTGGACGAAGGGTCTCTCTCTCTTTCCTCTCTTTCTCTCTCTCTCTCTCTCGTCCATCTCTCTCTCTCTCTCTGTCACAACCCTCCTCCCCTCTGTCACTCTCCTCTCTCTCTCTCTTGTTTCTTTCTCTCTCTCTCTCTCTGTCTCTCTCTCTCTCTGTCTCTCTCTCTCAAACACTCCCTCTATCTCTCTCTCCTCTCTCATCTCTCTCTCTCTCTGTCCACCCCTCTCTCCCTCTGTCACGCCTCGTCACTCTCCTCTTTGTCTTCCTTCTCTCCTCTCTCTCTCGATCTGTCATCTCTCAGTCTCTCGACTCTCGGGTCGTCTCTCACAGATCACTATTCTCTTTGGGTTATCTTCTCATCTGCTCTCGCTCGCTCGGTCTCTCTCGGTCTCGTCCGGCGGTCTTTGCCTCTCTTCACTCTCTCTTTACCTCTCTGTTCTCTCTCGTCTCTTCTTCTCCTCGCGTCTATCTCTCTCTCTCTCTCTCTCTCTCTCTCTCTCTCTCACACCTCCCTCTCTCCCTCTGTCACTCTCTCTCTCTCTCTCTTTGTTTCTTTTCTCTCTCTCTCTCTCTCTCTCTCTCTCTCTCTCTCTCTCTCTCTCTCACACTCCCTCTCTCATTCTCTCTTTCTCTCTCTCTCTCTCTCTCTCTCTCTCTCTCTCTCTCTCTTTGTCTCTCTTTCTTTAATGAAATGTGGGTTTTATTTTTTTTATTATGTCTGAAGGTGGAAAAATCATTCCATCCTAAGAGAGATAATGATTATTGCAGGTGACACACTGCTGAATCCCAACTTAACACGCTATAAAATAGTATTAATAGGACACGCAGACAGACAGAATAGGATTTAGGCATCTCAGTCCAAACACAAAAGGAATCTATTATAATTGTTACAGATGCGTTATAGCACAGTAGAGTCCTTTCTTGGAATAGTCTAGCTTTAAAAGTTAGGGTCAGACTGCAGGGTCAAAACCCCTGGAGCAGGTAGGGTTAAAGGCTTTGAGTGAAGTCCGTCATTGGTAGCTTGGCAGTTGAAGGACCTTGATCAGTGACCCTGATCCTAACTGCTGAGCCTCCACCTTCCTGGAGAACATCTCAGTGAGCATGAAAAGGTTTAGGGTACTTGAACCCAGACTTGAACCCTGGTTCATCACATCTAAAGCTAAAAGGCTCCACTGAACAATCCTGGACTTTTTTAAATTTTCATTTCACTTTTATTTATTAATTTGTCTGTTTGTTTACTCATCTCAAAGTAGTTTTCTGAAGGGAATATGAAGTAATATTTAAACATGGAATATTTGTCCTTTTGATTTTAAAGCATTTTTTTTTAATATTGCCCTGACATCCACTCGTCTGTACCTGGTAAATTTATTGGATAAAAGTAAAGCCTAGCTCATAAAGATTTTTATAACAGAGTGCAATAAAAGTTACAAAACACTGGCTAGAGCGCAACCCCTGTGATTCTTTTATTGTGGACACAGTTAATCGCCTGGGTTTTAATGGGACAGATGCTCATTACTTTGTGGTTACAGACAGATAAGTTTGGAAAACCACTGAGAAAAGTGTGTCCTGCTTAGTCCGAGAGTTTTTCATGTTTTTGTCTTTTATTTTTATTTTTTGCTTGTTTATAGAATTAGATTTAAATATACATTTATTTGTCACATACAGAATTCCGTGCAGTACAACATGCATTAAAATGCTTTTTATGACTTACTGTCAAAAAGAAAATATTAAAAATAAAATAGAAATATTTTTAATTAACAGTAAAAAAGGAGAAGAAACAGAAGTTAAAAATTTAATAATAAAGAAATAAATTGCTGATTAGTGTAAACAAACAAATAAAGTATATGAAGATGAATTTCTAAAATCGCATACTACTCAAGTATGTACTACATTTCAACAAGTAGTATGCTTACGGTAGTATAAATAAAATTCAAGAAGGAAAGTATTGAATGTGGCCTTATTGTTCTTACTAAGTGCAGAGGTGCAATTTTGTGTAATTGCTTTATGATGTGGGTGGGATGGCTATAAAAATGCCCCCCGCCAAAAATTAAAAAAAAAAGTTCCTGCTAGTTGTCCTTTTGCTTGAGGGCCCAGATTGTCTTCATGTCTCCAAGAGATGAAAGCACTTTCCACCTTGACCTCAGTGGAGAAGAGTCCACTGTTCACTATCTTTCTGATCATGGTCTCAATGAACTGCAGGTCAGGGAGCTCATTTCAGAGGTCTAAAATAGTAAAGAAACTGCTAAAATATATTATTTATTAGTTAGAAAGAAACAAACCTAAGCATAAAAAAAACACAAAAATGTTCTTATTTTTCTAACTCAGGTCCTGGTGTAATCTCACAGTACATATTAATAAAGAAAATCGGAAAAACGGAAATCTAGTCGGGAAAACGGAAAACGGAATCTATTCGGTCATAATCTTGGCTTAACAACTGAAGTGCAACACTTTCTATTAATATTATTATTGTTTATTATTATTAACAAAGCAATTTAGTATATCAATGTTTTTGCTATTCCATCATTTAATTAGTTGAATTTTACAGAGTATCTATCCAACCCCACCCCTCATATCTGTCTGCCCACCCTTCTATAGTTGGCAAGAACCGGGCCTGGGAATAATAGTTGTTTTAAAGGCTACCAACAGGGGTGGGATTTAACAGGGTCTGAGCGCACAGGATTCCTACAGAAAAATAACTAAGTGGGAATAAAATGCCCAGAGCCTTAAATTCAATTCAAAAAATGCAGAAATAAAATCATAAGATGTATGAAAAGGTAAAGAAAACGTGAGGATGACCATATATATATAATATAATATAATATAATATAATATAATATAATATAATAATAAATATAATATTTTAATAATAATAATAATATAATAATAATAAATATATATATAATAATATATAAATGTTATTTACAGTGTTATATGCAGTGCTTTTATAAGTAAATTCGTTATTGTTTCCTTACATTTCTATTATATGTCTGCTAATTTTTCTTCTTGATCTCTGAGGCTGGAAAGGGGGCGGGGCTTCGGCTGTTGTCATTGGTGTTCCAGCCAAACAAACATGGCGGCACCCATGGAGCTGCTGTGCTGGGGAGGCGACTGGGACTTGCCGTCTGTACATACTGAATCTTTAATTGTGCTGGTAAATGACTCAATATTAATTAAATTCTGACTTCTGTATTTGCGATTTAACATTAAGCGACAACGTTTTATAGAATACATGGGCAGAGATTTTAGCTATCGCTGAGTAGCTAGCAGGGTAGCTAAACTACAACAACAATCAGCTTATGAACAGATCTGTACTATCGAGTCCTCCTGGATAGGAAAGTTAATAACTTAAATACGAGTACAATTCTGTTATTTTTATCATCTGCCTGTAGTTTATAAATAACATCTTTTGTACAGCTTTTCCTTGATCAAGGTCAGACAATATTGGCTGTCTGAACACTTGGTATGTTCAAAGATTTATATTTTTATTAGACCTACATTTACATGTCTAGCATTTAGCAGACTGCCATTTTTACATTTTTATACAACTGAGCAATTGTGGACTAAGGGCCTCGCTCAGGGGCCCATCAGTGGTAACTTGGTGGTGCTGGGAATCAATCTTACAATCTTCTGGTTAGTAGTCCAACACCTTACCCACTGCGCTACCCTGCCATACTATATTCTTATACTAGTCATATCTGATACTATATAAATAGATGACTAAATTTTCTGTTTGATAAATTACAAATGCAGGCAGACAATAAGATTCTTGTTAAAGTAGTAATTCTCTTAAATATGATGGCTCAAATGGTTAAGGAGTTGTTGATCTGAAGACCAAAAAGACCTGGGTTCAAGCTCCACCACAGCCAGTCAGCCACTGTTGGCTCCTTAAGCAAGACCCCCAACCCCTCCTGCTCCAGGGGCGCTGTATCATAGCTGATTCTGCGCTTTGACCCCAACTTACTAAGATGTGATATGCAAAGAAACAATTTTCCCTCTGCTGTAAAAAGTATATGTGGCAAAATAAAGGCGTTTCCATTCACATGTCTTTGGTTTGAATGTTCTTCTGCAGGCGTATGCAAAATTTGCTGGTGCCAAGCTGACAGTCAAACCTGTGGACTGGACATGGAGGACTATCACAGGTAACTGATGAATTATTCTTTAACTGTGTTACAATTCGTCTGTTTTCTGTGGATTGCTGTGATTATATATATTTGGTGTTAACACACTATAAATTCACTCTCTAAGACTATAAATCAGACTTGTTCGTACCTTCTTGTTTAACTAGTACCCTAGTTAATATTAAGATGATTAGATTTTGCTCTATATCTAAGACAGTGGAGGTGATTTTTGCCAAGTAGGCTGTGATCCTGAATTATTAACATTCTTTGTTAATCCAGAATCAACATTTCGATCAATTATTTAATGTCATCAGTGTGTGCCGACCAAATCCGCCTCAAGCCATTTTTTAAACCTTTTTTTCTGATTGTAAAGCAAAATGTAATATTATAAATGTATTTATTAAATAAAACAACATATAATTTATGGTTATAAAATCAGTGTTGTGATTGTTAAATGTTAAAAGGTTGTGATTGAATGAAATAATGTTAAAGCCTGTTTTATAGTAAGAATGTTGCTCTATTGCGGTTCTACAGGTTCACCCTTTCACAACATTTTACACTCAATTGTTCATTAGTGATTGTTTATGATTCAGTGTCTAAATTCATTCATGTTTATTTTGGATCATTAGAATCAGTACAGTCTAAATTCACTAATGTTGTTTCCTGATTAGCATCAATTATTTTAATATCGTTTATAGTCTAATTTCATGTTGGGATTTAATGTTAATCCAGGAATCGTCAGTATCGGTCAATTGTTCCAAAATCAATAGGGAAAAAATTCAGAAATGAATTGAGGAGGTTTGGTCGACACACTGATGACTTTGGATGGTTTTAATTGGTTGATTGAAATGTTAATTCAGGATCAACAGTGGATGTTAATAATCCAGAATCACACCCTACTCGGCTAAATCACAACCTCTGTTTAAGCCATTTTGTTAAGAGCTTATTCTTTTACAGAAATTTTAGTTTCTCAAAAACATACGTGACGTGATATGATAAAATGCATTTTTTCTGAAACTGGAGACACTGGAAATGAGTTATTATTTTATCGATTGTGTCCTGAAGTTATGAAACTTTTTTTCTTATTACTACCACCATCTTATTACAGCCACCATTCCACAACTGCACTTTGAGGGATCTTCCGTAACAGAAGCTACTCAGATTCTCAACTTCCTCAGGCAGAATGTAAGGTGCAACCGAAACTGACTTATATTCAAACACCAGCAAGTGTCGCTGGTTACATGTTGTTGTTATTTATAATAATGATAATAATAAGCTAATAATAACAATAGTGTGTTGTGTCACAGTATTAACACAGTGATACACAGTGATGCATGTATACATTTTTGTGAAACCCTTATGTGACTTACTACAGACCATATTAGGTACTTTTTATATTGGGGGAAAACTCCAGAAATGGACATAAGAGCTGTAAACAAACCATTATGTGTGCAATGCAACATTTGTAAACATGTGAAAGCAACTCACATATTAAAGAGACACATATTGGCATGCAGTGGGATGTAAAAAAGATCTTTCCCCTTTTCTTCTTAGTTTATTGATTTGATTAACAGGTTTAAAACCTTTCTAGGAATTTAACCCTCAACCGCCCAGTGATATAATGTAAGTTACTGTGAATAAGGGCTTCTGCCAAATTAATTGAAAGAAAGAAATGGTTTTATTTCACATGAAATCGGGCACAAATTTAGTCAGGACTTGTGGCTTTTAATGTGAGATGTTTTACTCTGTTGGGATGACCGGGATAACGGGCTAAACTTACAGTTTTAGAAATGCTTATAAACAAGCACTTAAAGCATCCCAAAGAGCAGAATTAATGTTTTTGGAAGATCTGAACATTTCTATAAATCTAGTGCTCCTTGTAAGATAGATCACAACAGAATTAGTTATAAATATTAAGTGGCGATTTTAAGGAGGTGGTAGTGCAGCGGTTAAGGTGTTGGACTGCTAATTGGGAGATCGGGGTTTGATTCCCAGTACCACCAAGTTACCACTGTTGGGCCCCTGAACAAGGCCCTTAAACCCCCAATTGGTCAGTTATATAAAAGCGATAAATGTAAGTCGCGCTGGATAAGAACATTTACCAAATGCTAGAAATGTAAATGTAAACTTTAATATATGAGTCATTAGGCACTGGTTTATAGTGTGATAATTCAATCCTAAAGATGAGCATTACAAAAAAATATATATATTTTTGGCCCATTGTTACACCCAATAGAGTTTATAATAGACACTGACAGAGTACAATAGCACAGAAGAAGTCTAGATGTGGATTTTAGAGCATTTACATTCTTGGTATTTGGCAGACTCCCTTTATCCAGAGCGACATATATTTATCTCATTTTATATAACTGGGCAGGCAAAGTATTAAGGGTCTTGCTCAGGAGTCCAGCAGTGGCAGCCTGGTGGGGCCAGGAATTAAACACACAATTTTCCTTTTAATAGTCCAACACCTTAACCAGCAGGCTACCACTCTCCCCCATCAGTGGTTAACCAGTAAATCCAGTTAAACCACCCAAGATATTATGTGTATTAGTTATCAGTGAGGAAGGTTAACTGTTTATTGTTAATCGTTTATCCGGGGTTAATTGTCTCATGCAAAGTAAATAGTTGTGTATAAAATTCTTAGGATGAATTTATTAATGAAAAGCTTTCTTTTTGCCCCGAACAGCGTTTTAATGCAGATTATGAGCTGTCTGCTAAGCAGGGAGCTGACACCATGGCCTACATCGCCCTCCTGGAAGAAAAACTGCGGCCTGCTTTGGTCAGTGTGGTTCCTGAAAAGATTTACCCATTAGAACCTCATTCTGTTGTCCATAGACTTTAGACAGGGTGTGTGTATGTGTGTGTGTTTACAGCTCCATACGTTCTGGGTGGACGCCGAGAACTACGTTAACCTGACTCGACCTTGGTTTGCTTCCCGCTCTCCGTTTCCTCTTAATTTCTTTGTACCAGGACGCCATGCCAGCGTGGCGCTTTCCAGGATCCTCCTGACCAAAGCTGAAGCTCCGCTGCAGTCAGTCGCAGAGGTGGAAGGAAAGGTAGTTTTTAATGAAAACACCTTCATGTGTCCGATTCTTTGTAACAACAAACTCGTTTTGATTGTATAATTGCTGATTTTATTATCATGATGTCAATTAAGCCTAACATTGTGTATTAAATGTTAAATCCAAGCAGAAATATGCCACCCCCTTTGTTCTGAATGTGCTCTGTTAACCGTGACATCAAGTCTGATAGCCGCCTGCTTTTAAACGGTCTCTCGGGCTGTCTGAGCTCTGTCTGCGGTTTCCTAAGAAACAGATGGAAAAGAGTTTATCACCATTAACTACTGCTGCGAGCTCAAACCTCCCAAATTTTTTTGCAGGCCCAAATCATGCCAGCTTCATATAGCTGTAGAAGCCATTGTGATACTGAAGTCCAGCAGTGTGTGTTAATTATGTCTGGTTTGTCAGTGATGTTATTTTGTGCGCAGATCTACAGTGAAGCCAAGGAATGTCTGAATTTGCTCTCTCACAGATTGGGTTCCTCACACTTCTTCTTTGGAAACACGTAAGATCAGTTCCAAGCCAACATTTAAACCCAACACCAGCTCTGTTTTTGGACTTTAGTTAGTGACTGGGATCAAGATTTTACAGGAATTTTTTTCTTTTTGCTGTCAATCTTGCATTGTTTACCTGACAGAAACACTCATCATTATACTCAGGGGTGCAGCAATTTTTGGCCATATAAAAGAATATAAGGTTGGGCCCCTGACCACACTCATTTTTCATCAACACATCTGATAAAAACATCTCTAGAGGGGCCTCCAAAATGCACAAGCCTGTAGAATCGTCCTAACTTTCCCCCACTTAGCGGTGCCCCTGATTATACCCTCACTGAGCACTGTATTAGGATCACTATAGTAATACTGGTTACTGGACGGCTGTTTGTTCATTTCTTTATGGCAAGGATGAGATGGTGATTTAATTCATCATATGTCATACCTTTCAGATAAGTTAAATATATCCTGTTGTATGACATCCCAACAATGCTTCGCTGATTTACACTAAACTAATAGCTAATAAACTTGTAATAGTTTTTTTTTTGGTTTTCAAACTAGCTTGAAAGACTTTTTGCTATTAGAGGATTGTAAATTGTGGTTACATAAAATCGATAACAATATTTAAATAGTCTGTGGCCTTGAACATATGTCTCTATGTTTTGTTTTAAGAAATATTCCCCACATCATTACATTACCTCCACCAGGAGGAACAGATTGGGTCTATGAAATCCTGTTGTTGGGTCCGAATTCTGCCTTTACCACCTGTGTCTCTCAGTAGAAATTAAGATTCCTCAGACCAGGCTACGTTTTTTTTTTTTAGTTTAAGTGAACCAGATGTGGTTGTCTCTTTTTGTAGCTCGTCTGCCTCAAAGTTTGACATGTTATGCATTTTGAGATGCTTTTCTGCTTACCGTGATTGTACAGACTGATAATTTGTGTTGTTGTAGATCTGGCTTTTCTCAGCTCATCAGTCAATAACTAGGTGTTTTTTTTCTTGGAACAGCCCTTTATTGGGTGTTTTTCTTCAGTGCGAAAAAGCACTATTGGAATAAATTCTCAAGACAGGCTGTCTGGCACACACAGTTATGATTGGAGTTAAAATGACTGAGATCACCTTTTTATGGTCTGTTGTGAAGACTCTGATTGGCTGATTTGATAACTTATGATTTAATATGACTGTGTAGGTCTAATATACGGTCATTTATGTGGTCATATAATCATGTGTACAGTGAGTGTAATATATTGTTTTATCATTTTGAGCACTGTGATATATTAGGCATGTGTAATGTGTGGTTACTACTGATAAAATGTTGTTAAAGCACATAATTCTTGTGTTTTATGTGCTGTAGGCCTACAAGTCTGGACGCCTTTGTTTTTGGCAATCTTGCACCGCTCCATAAAGCCAGTCTGCCTAGCGCTCAGCTCCAGCAGCATCTAAAACAGCTTCACAATCTCTGCCAGTTCTGCACGAACATCCTCAAAAACTACTTTTCCGAGACTGCCTTGGGTAAGACAACACACTGATGTTTGGTGTCGGAAAATTTAAAACTTTCACACAGGCAAATAGATGGCGATTAACACTCCAATTAGCCAAGCCTCTGCGACAATTGAAGTAAATGATTTCTTCACTAGGTCCGAATATGCAGCCTAAAATCATACGATCTCAGAACAAAAGAAACATAAACATGTGCCAAGTTTCTATATCCTAATCGTGAAAAAGAAAAGAAGGTTGCAACAGTCAGGGTTGCAACAGTCAGCAAGGACAGGAGTGTCACAGACTGATACAGATTTATGCAAACTTGTGCCTCCTTTATAAAGGCTGACTCGTCAGGAGATCGTAAGTTATAATCCTAATGATGCTTTTTGGCTTAATTGCCAGTGTGGCAAAAATTACCCATGCTTTCTGCCTAAGTGAGAGTTCGTTCTCTCTCTCTCTCTCTCTCTCTCTCTCTCTCTCTCACTCTCTCTCTCTCCCCTATAGTCGGGTATCTGTGAGATGATGTATGTGAAGGAGTGCAGGTAGCACTTTCTCCAAGTGTGATGCAGTATAAAACAGCATGCTCGGCTGATTTTATGCGACCTCACGTTGGACAGGCTAAGCTAGATCTTTAACCTTACAGGTTGTTATCTTCTATATATTATAAAGGACAGCCGGCTGGTTGGTGGCAGTGATCATATTTGGGGTAAATGGGGAAACTGTAATTTGTAAGCATATCATGTCTTCGAAAAAAAATCCAATTAATTTGTTTAAGTTATAGTTCAAACTGTAACTAAAAGCAACTCTTATTATTAAAAATGATGAGATAGTGTTCTTTTCTGTTCCAGACGGTTATAGAGTCATTTTTTAGTCATTTTTTCATTATAGAGGCCTCTGTTTTTCTAAATATGTTATAAATAAGCTGTCATAAGGTCTAATGACTGAGAGGCTTCTGGCTAAACTGTTTTCAGTTTTCTTTTTAATTTTATTTTATATTTTGGATTTTTTATTTCGTTCCAACACTTTTTTTGCTCTTAGCGGAATTATGAAGTTTTTTATAGTTCAGTTCAAACACTACACATTTTGGGCTGGTATTTGACACTGTAGTTGGGCTAAAAATCTTCAATCCATTTCGGCAACACTCGGAGTAACGGACACTCGCAGTTGCAGCTAGTATTCAATTCAATTCAATTCAGTTTTATTTGTTTGGTGCTTTTTTACAATGGTGATTGTCACAAAGCAGCTTTACACAATCGAAGAAACTATAAGATAAAAATGAAACAGAAATCAGTTTGTCCCTGATGAGCAAGCCGGGGGCGACGGTGGCAAGGAAAAACTCCCTGAGATAGAAATCTTGAGAGGAACCAGACTCAACAGAGAACCCGTTCTCATTTGGGGGAAAAACAGGTAGCAGGAATTATGTGGTTACATTGTGTGTGTGTGAGCAACTCAAATCATTAGTCCTTAAAGAGCAGCCGGAACGTCTTTTATGGCGGAGTGGGACGTCCTTGGTCACCCTGGTGATGTATGATCCACTGGAGCAGATCACAGGGGAGGGGCCGACAGGTCCGGGGTGGAGATGGGGTCTGGAACACCGGCAGCTCCGATGTGGCATATGTAGCTCAACAGTGAGAGAAGTGATCATATTAGGGGTAGTACTTAAGCAGTGGCAGAAAAATGTCGATTTATGAATGTTTTGCTTTATGATGAAAAGTATGAAAGGGGGGACCCTTGAGAAAGATGAAGACAAGCACATGCAAAATGTATGCTTTCTAATGCTTTATAAATGCTTTCAAATGCTTTAAACATGGAAGAGGCAGCAGCGCTATGGAGCTATGCTAAAGTCTGCAGCTGCGCATCTAACAGATCACCTGCTTTTTCACCTGCGTGACTGTTTTTTTTTTAGTTTAACATTGTTGCTTCCCAATGATTTCTGTTAATTATCTTTTATGGATTTATGCTAATTAATTTCCAACGATATATAAATGTTTATTTTTGTATTATGCTAAGAAACTTCATTTCTTCTTGTTTATTCTTATATAACAGATATTTTATGAAACATTCAGTCATAAATATTTACTTCGAAGTCATGGAAAAGTCATGAGTTTTATTGGTAAAAACGTGTACGAACTCTGACTAAATGACCACAAACTCCATCTGCTTTTTACAAAGCCGTCCTTTCTGATCATTCACTTGCTTGGCTGAAGTAAAGTGCACTCGTCTGAAGTAGTTATGTAAGATGCTGGGACTCTGTTTGGGAATTTTTTGTACTAACATTTCTTCCATGTGAAACATTCTTTCACTCTTTCTTCTTCTCTTCTCGTGTCCGTCTTCTCGCTAGGTTCTTCTCCTACTAGCCAAGACGCAGTCGATGCAAACCTCCAGAAACTGACGCAGCTTGTTAAC
The DNA here is from genome assembly GCA_005784505.1 of Bagarius yarrelli. Taxonomy (NCBI): domain Eukaryota; kingdom Metazoa; phylum Chordata; class Actinopteri; order Siluriformes; family Sisoridae; genus Bagarius; species Bagarius yarrelli. The sequence continues at coordinate 2,427,023 of VCAZ01000050.1, forward strand.
AAAGAATCCAACCTTATTGAAAAGGTTCTGCTTTTAATCCTGCTCAAAGTTTTTTACTGAGAATATTGCAAGCTTAACAGCAGCAAACTGTCTGTGTGTGTGTGTGTGTGTGTGTGTGTGTGTGCTTTATAATCTTCACGTTACATCTCATATTTAGCACACAAGTGTATAAGTAAACAAGTTACATTTATTTGCATTTATTAGTTTTCTAGTTAAATAAAAAACTAAATAAATTTCCAACAGATTCATCAGAGTTGTGCATTTTCTGTTTAAATTCGTAGTGTAGTAAAATAAGACTATTTAATTAATATGTAATGCCTTATTTAGTGTGGAAACTATTTAATGGTTAAAAAACAGAGCGAAGCCCACTGATCTGCACCGATGTTAGAAAACCGATGTCCCATTACTGGTTGTCAAGTAAAGAACTACCTTTTTCTAAAATACGGACATGGTAGGTCAGTGGTTAAGGTGTTGGACTGCTAATCGGACGATTGTGGATTCAATTTTCAGCATCACTAAGCTGCCAATGCTGGGCCCCTGAGAAGGCCCCTTAACCTCTAACTGCTCGGCTGGAATAAAAAAAATGAAGCTAAATGTAAGATCCTCTGGATAAGGGTGCCTGGCAAATTCCAGAAATGTAAATGTAAAATACTTAAACTGGCACTTAACTAAAGATATATTTTAACAGTTTTGGGTTTATGTTACAGTTCTAATGACCAATTCATTCATCCGTTGTCGATACCCGCTTATTCCTAATTAGGGTCACGGGGATCTGCTGAAGTCTATCCCAGCTGTCATTGGGTGAAAGGCAGGGGTCACCCCGGAGACATCACCAGTCAGATTGAAGCAAAGTTTTAGGAATCTTGAGTCAGATGACTAATAAATTAGTATTGTTCTATTTATTGTTAAAGACTTAAAGCAAATAAATGTAAAATAGAATAAAAAGGAAATAAGCTAATGTAAATATTTTGAGTAAAATGAGATCATTTTATGTGTCTCAGTATTAAGTTAAAGGATTCTATGAGTTTTAAATCAAATAACTTTTAATACATCTTCTCTGATTTAAGTTGAGATTGAATTATTATAGCAAACCAAACACATAAGTGGCAATTTATTCGAAACCCCTCCTACTATTCATGCTTGTCCTGTTCTGTCTGACGGATTTGTGTGTTTCCACAGATGGATGATAATCTGCGCAGTAGCCCTCAACACAGGCCCAGCCGTCCCCATAACCCGGAAACCAAACCTTCATCTCTGGCCATTAACCTGACTCCTGCCTGAAACCCTTACCACACCCCACAGTGGTATTATTCTTTACCTAATTATTTACGCTTAAATTATTATAATGTAAAAATTACATCATTAAAATGGGCATGAATGTAACAGGAGTCACACGTTTGCTCAGTCACAGTGTTTTCAAACATATCAGCCATAATATTAAAACCACCTGCCTGAAATTGCACTTATGCCACCAAACCAGTTCTAATACTTTGAGGCATGGACCCCCATAATACCTCTGAAGGTGTGCTGTGGTTTCTGCATCAAGAATAGACTGATTTGATTTGAGTAGACTGATTTGAGTATTTGAGTAGACTGATTTGATTTGAGTAGACTGATTTGAGTAGACTGATTGGATTTGATTTAAGTGATCTAAGTAGACTAATTTGATTCAAGTAATTTGAGTAGACTCATTTAATTTGATTCGAGTGATTTGATTCAAGTGATTTGAGTAGACTGACTTGATTTGATTCGAGTGATTTGAGTAGACTGATTTGATTTGATTCGAGTAATTTGAGTAGACTGATTTGATTTGATTCGAGTAATTTGAGTAGACTGATTTGATTTGATTCGAGTAATTTGAGTAGACTAATTTGATTTGATTCGAGTGATTTGAGTAGACTGACTTGATTTGATTCGAGTGATTTGAGTAGACTGACTTGATTCGAGTGATTTGAGTAGACTGATTTGATTTGAGTAGACTGATTTGATTTGATTTAAGTGATCTAAGTAGACTAATTTGATTCGAGTAATTTGAGTAGACTCATTTAATTTGATTTGAGTGATTTGATTCGAGTGATTTGAGTAGACTGATTTGATTTGAGTGATTTGAGTAGACTGATTTGATTTGATTCGAGTGATTTGAGTAGACTGATTTGATTCGAGTAATTTGAGTAGACTAATTTGATTTGATTTGAGTGATTTGAGTAGACTGACTTGATTTGATTCGAGTGATTTGAGTAGACTGACTTGATTCGAGTGATTTGAGTAAACTGACTTGATTCGAGTGATTTGAGTAGACTGATTTGAGTAGACTGATTTGAGTAGACTGATTTGAGTAGACTGATTTGATTTGATTCGAGTGATTTGAGTAGACTGATTTGAGTAGACTGATTTGATTTGATTCGAGTGATTTGAGTAGACTGATTTGATTTGATTCGAGTGATTTGAGTAGACTGATTTGATTTGATTTGATTGATCTGAGTAGACTGACTTGATTTGAGTTAAGTGATTTTACTCACCATACACATTTATGAGCCTTGCTTATCCATCACTATGTTGCTGGTTCAGTGGTGGTGCTTCCACGGCCCACTTTTACACAGCTAGTTACTCCCTTCTGTCACTCAGATCTTTTTGTTTGCTTGTTTTTGTCTACTTTCAACACATTAACTTTAAAAACTAACTGTAAAACTGCAGTAAAATATAAATAATAATGTTATTTGGGAAGTGTTGGCGCAGTGGTTAAGATGTTGGACTGCCAGAAGATTGTGGGTTTGATTTCCAGCACCAACAAGTTACCACTGCTGGGCCCTTGCGCAAGGCCCTTAACCTCCAATTGCTCAGTTGTATAAATAAAATAAATGTAAGTTGCATTGGAATAAAAACGTCTGCCAAATGCTGTAAATGTAAATGCTATTCATGCTCGGCAGCCATCAGGGGTTTTAATGTTGTGGCTAATTAGCGTTTGTTGAACAAATGTTTTTTTTTTGGTTTTTTTTGTAGTTAAACAAATGCAGCCTTGATTATTAAATCTTTCAGTTTTTCATTAGTCTCATTAATGAATTATTTTATTTTCAGAATATGTTAAATTGTATTTACTCATCAACAAATAGCAAAAAAAGCTTTTCCAAACACTAATCAAAACACCCTTTGCCATAGAGAAATTATATTTTTAAATATTTATTACACACACACACACACACATACACACACATTTAGTTTGTCTAATAACGTCCTATTATCGGTGTATAAAAAAAAGAATTCTTTTAGAGCTGCTGGTTTGTGCTAAACCTGAATCGTGCTTCATCTTAAAAAATATGGCTGTCCTTATATATTAGGATTTGGTGTGAACATTTTGCACCACATCCTAGCAGTTAATCAGCGTGTGTGTGTGTGTGTGTGTGTGTGTGTGTGTGTGTGTGTGTGTGTGTGTGTGTGTGTGTGTGTGTGTGTGTGTGTGTGTGTGTGTGTGTGTGTGTGTGTGTGTGTGTGTGTGTGTGTGTGTGTGTGTGTGTGTGTGTGAGATCATCAGATCATCAAATCATCAGACGACTCTTGATGTTTTAGCGTTAGTAATATGGCAAAATAGTTTCGCGAAATAGCTTAGTCTCCTAAACACACCTGTGTAAACAGTGACGGGATCTGTTTAAGCCATTTAAAGCAAATGGATCTCTGTTGATTTGGTGTGTTTGGTATCTATTTTCTGACCATAAACATGCTTAAACATTCGAATAAAAACAGTTTTACACTCTAAGCATGCCTGAGAGCTCAGGAGATGCACCACACACTTTATTTAGTTGCATTTACCTCAACGCATCGCAGCTGGGTCCAGTTTTCCTGTTTTATTTATCATCTATGCCTTTGTATGCCTTAAGCGTTCTTTATTTACTCATCTGTTCATTCAGTGTTGATTTATAAAAGTGTATATATTCAATTCCATCAGTTTTGATGATGTTAAAGCAGTTTATCTTTAGCAGTTATAAAATCGATCTGTCAAAGAATGTTTGAACTCAACGGTAATAAAATACTTTCAGATAATTTGTCCCCGAAATTGTCATTGGAACAAAATTGCTGTTTGCTGCGCATGAAAGTTCTTTCCTGGTTTTTTTTTTTTTCTGTGAACTTTTTCTTTTTAATATTTCTATTAATACAAATGTTGTAATGTTCTCTTATTTTTCTGCTGTTATTCTGAGTCATCCAGACACAAACCAGCGTCACTGAGAGTAAAAACACACCGCCTGTCTTATTTTTCTGACTTCTTCGGTATTTTTTACTTTTTAGCTCTTTACCAGAATCGACCGAGGAGACCGACGGAACGGAATGATTTCTAGAGCAGCTTCCAGTTAACGAAAAAGCATCCTTACATTCACAGAGGCAGTGCAGAGTTAACAATTCGGTGAATCTAATGTGAAACAGTTCTAAAAGGAAAATAATCATCTATTCTGAGCTGTTTACCGTTAGAAAACCTGGCAGTGGTTTGGAAATGCAGGACGCACTGTTTTTTTTAAGACTGTAAAACAGATGTTTAATTCCTGCACTAATTAGGGATCTTACTAAACAAAGGGTCAGTGTACCCGACTTAGAAAACAATGCATTTCAATGTGGAACGACATTTAGACAAAAAAAACCTCTAAATAACTGTGTGTGGTTTTATTCGGTTTAGTTCAATGTGCACATTTTACGAGAAACAATCACTGACTAAATCCAACTGGGCTTGAATTTCAGAATTTTTTTAGGTAGTACACCGCTCTGTAGGCTACCCACTCAAATGTTTTTGCTTAAACCATCTAATTATGCATTATAATACATAGGACGTGTTTACAAAATACAATCAACCGTAAAGACTCACATTATTGTACAATGAGCGCTCGTGGTAGAGAAAAAGCTAATAATAGTGTAAACCTGTCAATAAAACTATACAAATGCTCTAAACTTATCTCAATGTCTGACCAATAGTAAGTAAATTTACAGTGTACATTTGAATTAATTATTTCTGACTCCTCTCCGGCTGTCAGTCAGTGCGATGGCTTTTATTCTTTCAATCTGGTTTTGCTTCATACATCATTAAACACAGAAAGGAAAAGAGCTGCTGGTTACAAGAAAATAAAGTGGTTTATAAACAATATAATACAACTGTGTACGAAAAAATCATTTAAAAAGGTCAAACGTGACCACGAGAAAGAAAATTCAAGAACAAAATACTTGTATGTTAACGATATATGGACATTCCAGACACCCCGGTATCTGTAAAGTCATCAATCATCAATATTAATGTTAATATAGACAAAAACTCTTGCTGCTGGCGTGGCCAGACATCAGCATGTACAAATCATCCAATACTCCTTCAGTTTGGGGGAGAACAGTATTTAATACAGACTTCTCATTCATTTTAGATCAAAGGAGATCTTCAGGAAAAAAAGGAAATCCAAAAACACATTGAAATAAATATACAGCGGTGTCTTGACTTTAATTCGTTCCGTGACGGAGCTCGTAACTCAAATTACTCGTATGTCAAATCAGTTTTCCCCTTGAAATAAATTGAAATGTCATTAATCCGTTCCGGGTCCCCAAATAAACAATGCATTTTCTTTTTGTTACTTGATTTTAAATAAGAAAATTAAACTTATAAATAAAGAATATTGTCTAGAAGACAATACAATAGGATGTACTGCAATAAACTGGTTTTATTAAGTATAATGTACAGCATTTACCTTGGAGATCAGACGACTCCACTTGCTAACTCACAACGCTGATGCTGGCTAGCTATTGACTGAGACACAGGATGCTGGGTGGATGTGCCAACTAGCGGTTGGGTGTTTAAAATTGGCTCATAACCTGAATTTTAGCTCGCAACTCGAAGCAAAAAAAAAAAACGCAGAGAGACGACTCGTATCTCGAAAACCTCGTTAGTTGGAACACTCGTCAAGTCAAAGTACCACTGTATTAGAAATGAAAAAATAGGTTGCTGTTCAATCCATGACATTCAAAGTGATTATACACTATATTGGCAAAAGTTTGTGGACACCCCACAATCAGATTCAAAATGTTTGGAAGCACACAGTCTAGGATGTCTTTGTGTGTTGTAGCGTTACATTATTCCTCTACTGAAATTAAATGACTTGAACACTGTTCCAGCATGACAATGTCCCTGTGCACAAATCCCCCAAAAAGTTCCATTTAGACACGGTGAGTGTTTACACAGTGTTTTACACAGAACCCTGAACAGCACAGGGATGAACAGGAACCCCGACTGCACCACAGACCTCCTTACCTGACGTTAGTGTCTGATCTCACTATTACTATAGTAACTAAATAAACACACGCCTCACATTTACTCTCCAAACTGTAGTGGAAAGACTTACTAGAAGAGTAAAGCTTAATCTAACAGCAAAATGGGAAGTCACCCTGTAATTAAAGGTTTAAAATCATGAGTGTCCATAAACTTTTGCCAGTATATTGTATAACTTTGCATCTTTCTATCAGACGTCTATAACAACCGATATGTTTAATAGATCGTAATTATTCGACCAGAGATGAATATAACAATATTAATGGGATAAAGTGTTAAATATATCTATAAAAATCTATGAAATATATGCAGACATCAATTTAACGTTGCTTGAAGGTTATTATGGGATTGCATTAACAAGTGAGAATCAATAAATAAAATGTCTTGAAACTGCACCAGACCTACAGCAGCATCTACTGGTGAGCTGTAAACATTACAGGGAAATGAGAAGGAGGAATTAAACTAAGGCTGCATTTACACCGCACGTATCATGTGATCCAATTCCGATTTTTTTCCTCTAATGTAGCACAGATGGGATATGACCCATAAGCGATGTACACAGATTCTGATATTTTCAGATCGGTTTCAGTTCTCATTCGTATGTGGTAAAAAATCGGATCCGAATCGGATACATTCATTAGTGTCTGTCATGTAAGCAGATCAGATTTGCACCTGTCACGTGTGACGTCAACTCAGGTGGACACCAACAGCCAGATATATAATAAGTTAACACAACTGTGTGTTTTGATATTGAACGGCATTTCATTGGCTCTGTACACGTACCTTGCACAATGACAATAAAGTTGAATCTAATCTAATCTAATCTAGATTATTATTTTTATTTAATTAAAATCTGATTTGTCCGTAAACAAAAAAAAAAAAATTAACACACTATAAAAAAGAGATATTTATAACTTAGCAATCAATGCTACATTCACTCAGGCTGCAACACAAACTCTCCTCTTTTTTTTCTCCACCTAAAGAAAACATTGTTATTCCAACCTTTAAATATGAAGCAAAAGTAAAATATTGTAAATTAATTTGATCTCCATTTATTGATTTTTGCAGCGTTTTACTTCCTTTTCTGGTCAGTACGTCTCGGGTAAGATTTAAAAGATGTAAGCGGCTCATCAAAAAAATCAGATATAGTCACACATCAGAATTTGGCATCGAAATTAACAGTGTAAGCACTGAAGTAGCATTTGCCCCAAATTCTGGTAAAAAACACACTATAACATCAGTACACACTGCTAATACACTAAATAGTGTGTTATACTATACTGCCACTTAGACGTGAATGCAAATCCTATCCTATAAATCCTCCTCCTCTTAGGGTACATTACACCACTGGGTATTAAAATAAATCATGTGCATCCACTGCTTCCATATGTACAAAAATAAAATAAATAATAAACCAACAAGCCTCTAAACTGTATTAATCACCAAAACTCAACAGAAAAAATAGCAATTTATTGCTACTTTTGTTCTCAGTCAACTTCCAGGTAAAATTATTACCAATAATCCTTAGAACTTTCCACCTCCATGTGAACAAACGAACAAATATAATCAGAACTTCTCAGCATTTTTTTCATGTATTGCACTGAATTCTAATTGTGAGGTTTCAGCAAAACATAGTTTTATTTCCTGTCATTAAAATAAATACATCCCATAATGGGGTCATTGCTAATTTCAGCCAATAAGTTTTCTATTTCAAACCATTACAGGAAATATTGTATGTGCTAGATAGAGATTAGGTTGAGTAATACTGGAGCATCCCTACGAAAATACTTTATATCATGTAGAAAGAGAGAAGTCTCGTGCTTACTGGGGTTATTATTAGACATTCATTCATTCATTCATTCATTCATTCATTCATGTTCTATACCTTATTCCCTAATTCGGGGTCACAGGGATCTGCTGGAGTCTATCCCAGCCGTCTCTCCTGGTACACCCTGGACAGGACACCAGTCCATCACAGGGCCACACACACACTCACACTCACTCCTATGGCCAATCTAACATACATGTTTTTGAACTGTGGAGAAAAACCGGAGAACCCAGAATAAACCCACACAAGCACAGGGAGAACATGCAGGACCTTCTTGCTGTAAGGCAACAGTGCTAACCACCAAGCCACCATGCTGCCCATGGATTTTTCAACCTAATAAATATCACAAGATCAGAAATAAATAGGACACATTCACACAGTCTGTTAGATCACAAGGTCAAGAAAATCAAGACGGATTCTTCCAAAAATCTTTATCAGAGCTACCACTGCTTGGCGAACTCTGGGACCTCTGTGGTCATCTTAAGCTCTAGGTTGCCAGGTCTCTCCAGGGTGAATACAGGGTAACAGGGCTGACTGAAGGCTTGCTGGAATGAGCCCAGACACTGACCATTTTGAGTGTTGAAGAAGAGCAATCGGCCTCGCGTGAAATCCAGCAGAGCGCCGATACGAGTAGGAACATCCGTCACAAATATGTCTGATTCCACGCTGTCATGGAGCAGCTCGAACCGACAGCTGTGACAGTAAACAACAAATAAGTATGATAGAAAAATATATAATAGTTATGCTGTGAATTTCATGACAGTGAGAGTATCCTACCTGATGGAGGTGGGTACACAGTGCAGACACCAGGAGGCGCTGCTGTCACCCACTGCACTGTCGTGTGGTTCTGTCTGATAGGCAACACCGATGCGGTAAGCTTTACAGCCAACCACCACTGTTTCCCAGTAATGATATCCAACTGCTGGTAGAAGTTCACCCCTCACTGCTGGACATCTGACAAGTGTAAAAAATACAAAAATCAGTAGCCAAATCTGCAGCGGGAGGAAAATTCTGTAATTTGGACAATTTAAAAAATTGTGCAGACAGTGTATGTTAAATAATTTGCTACATTTGAATAAAAATGTAAGCTCTTACTCGATAAGTGTGGCCATCGTGTTGTAGGTTTCCACAGGATACTGCACCGAGTTCTTATCTTCAGAAACTTTAAGCGCCACATGAGCTGTTTCACTCAATAAATGGAACCTGGTGCCTGACCAAGTGAATAAATAAATAAATAAATAAATGTCTATCTATATGTCCATCTGTGTATCTGTCTGTCTGTCTGTTTGTCGTCCCCATCCATCCATCCATCCATCCATCCATCCATTCATCTCTATCTATCCATCCATCCGTCAGTCCGTCCATCCGTCCATCTGTCTCTGTCTATCCATTCATCCATCCATCCATCCATCCATCTATCTGTCTGTCTGTCTGTCTGTCCGTCCGTCTGTCATCCTCCATCCATCCATCCATCCATCTCTCTATCTATTTATCCATCTCTATCTATCCATCCGTCCGCCCCTCCGTCTGTCTATCGATCCATCGATCCATCCATTCATCTATCTATCTATCTATCTATCTATCTATCTATCTATCTATCTATCTGTCCGGCCGTCCGTCCATTCGTCCGTCTGTCTATCTCTATGGTGAGAAATGAAGAATGCACTGTACTGATGAAATATAGCGATGGTCTTGGCTCTGACCTCGTGTGGAGATAAGCGCTGCCTCGCTCTGCTCACTGGCTCCTGCACTGTTCACTGATTTGATGTAAAAGAGGAAGTTCTCATTGGGCTGAAGGAGGACCTTGTGCTCATAGCCTTTTATTCCAGACACAGACCTGTAAGCAAAGAAATCATTATCACTCAGCTTTATCTTATTATAAATCCTCTGAGTGCTGTATGCTGCTGTTTCAGGACATGAGGTCAAATAGCTTGTACAGTACATTCGAGAATAAAAGCCTTGTAGATGTGTTGGAGGTCAGAAAGTCAATGAAACCTGGACACGTCTCTGTATTTTGTAATAGATGAGCAAGACAGGTTAATGTTATGGAATGACGCACAAGACAAGTTCCTTTTATCACTTACATTATGAAGCAATAAACAGTTGTGAACAGATGTTAGCAAAGCAGATTCCTTTTTTATGTTACTCCAAGATTCTATTTCGCTGTCAGTTTCTATAAACGGTCTTAAAATAAGCGTTTATTCATATGTGTAAAAAAATCAAAATAAAACATTTTTTTAGTTTGAAAAGTTGCAGCATCTGGAATTATTTTTTATTTTTATTTTTAGTGCAGTTAATAAAACCTTGCACACTATTAAGTGATAAAACAATATATAAATGTAGTATATTCATTTTAAAAGTATAAATTTATTTCTCACGAGGAAGCTGGAATTAGGAACCAGGTAATTATACATTTGTAAATGGTTAAGAAATGCGATTTTGTAGCCAAATTTATATTTTATTTCATAGGCTATTTTATCAACTTTCCACTAATGAAGACTTGTATGCAAAGTAAACTTTTGTATCAATAGCAGACTAAAGCAATTTTTATTTCGTATCATTCGAATCACTCCCGAAAATCTATAGGCTGCGTTTACACCGCATGTGTCAAGTGACCGAATTCCGATTTCTTCTTTCAATGTCTTGCAGATGGGATACGACCCATAAGCGCAACTGTGTTATTATTTTTGTTCACCTAAAGCCTGTTATGTCTGTAAACAAATAAAAACAGCAATGCATTATATAAAAAAAGATCTTTGTCCATTGTGTCTATTGATTATCACACTGTTTTACTTGCTTTTCCGGTCAGTATGTCTACATTGGGTTGTTTCACCGTGTATAGTGCACACGGTCAGTTTTAAAAGATGACGTAGTCACAAAATCTGAATTGCGCATCAAGACCTGCAGTGTAAATGCACAAAGATTTATGGAATTTGAGTTAAATTTATAGTAAAAAAACGATAATGATGAACGATGAACTGTTCTCAGTCCTTTAGTCCTAAAACACATTTAATTTTTATTTTTATTTTATTTGTTACATTTTCCACAGTTTCAGAAGAGAGAGAAGTGTTTAAATAATAAATTCAAAGATTGCTTTAATATGAACTCTATGTAAAGGCAGAATCTCTATTTGACATTTAAAGAATTTGGCAGCAATTTTTATTTATTTTATTTATACAACTGAGCAATTAGAGACAAGGGCCTTGCTCAGGGGCCCAGCAGTGGCAACTAGGTTGTACTAGAAATCGAAACCCACAATATTTCATTTAACAGTCCAACACCTTAACCCCCGAGGTCACCACCACCTCCTATAACGTGTACCTGAGGCCCTCGCCCTCCAGGGCGTATTGGCGGCAGTACTCCAGCGTGAAGCTCTCCGCAGCACTGGGCTGAGATAAGCTCCAGCGGATTCTAGCAGACTCCCATAAAACTGTACAGGCTTCTGGGTTTATCACTGGAACAGACGGAGCTGTTTGAACAGACAGGGTGAAGAGTCAGGTGTACTGGTAAAAAGTGAGGGAAGAAATCGTATACCAAGGATAAATCCTGTTATAAATTATTCCCTCTAATTTACATTCACAAAAACACTGTAGTACCGTAGAACCATAGAAATAAATCTCTTATTTATTCCCCATAATATGGTTGTTGCTCCATGTGTTATGGTCCTTATGTCCTCAAATACTTTTTGTCAGACGCAGAACAAATATTTGACTATAAATTACTTTATATCTCATAAGGATCTAGCTCTTGAGATGAGAACACCATTTACAGTGTGTGTGTTTATGTTAGACTACATTTACACTCTCATACAGCTTTTTATCTAAACACATGAACACTTATTATATGGATCATTTACTGGAAATATAATTTATGTAAAATAAATCCTACTGACCTGTTCTAAAAGGGAGTCTCTGGCTGGGCATACTGCAGCCGGTGTAGTTCACTGCCATCACCCACACCTTATAGCACTTATCTGCCTCCAACTCCTCCAGATTACAGTAACTCTCCTTCACCGTTATTCTGTACTCCTCTGAAATAGCTACAGATAAAAAATGATATTAAACACAGAACACCAGCTATCGACTTTAAACCCCTTTAACCAAATAAATTCCACTGATACACAACAGGGAAAAAACGTAATAATAAATATATTCTCAAACAGCATTGATTCATTTACCAGTGCTTACCATCACACTGTAAGGTTTATCCAGTTATGGTTACAATTCATACATTAATTACATTTGATTAAATGTCAATTCATTCATTCATTTATCCTCTATACTATATTATTCCCTAATTCGGGGTTAACTCAAATATTAGCTGGAGTTTATCCCAGCTGTCTCTAAAAGGGCAAATGGCAAGAGGGGGACACCCTGGACAGGACACCAGTCCTTCACAAGGCTTAATGTCAATTTTTAAACAAAATCTATAAACATCAGTTCGCCTTATGTTACAAAGTGCTGACAATGGAGACTCCTTACAAAATTATAAATTAAAATTGCTTTTAGAAAAAAAATCTGTATAAAAATCTGTTTAATGTGGAACATCAATAGCACAAGCTATCATCAAGTGTAAATTCTGAATTAATAATATATATTAAAATATCTTCATTAATATCTTCATTCGTTTATTTATCTTCTATACCTGCTTATTCACTAATTCGGGGTCACAGGGTTCTGCTGGAGTCTATATCCCAGCCATCTCTGAAAGGGTGAAGGCAGGAAGGGGACACCCTGGACAGGTCGCCAGTCCATCACAGGGCCACACACACACTCACTCCTATGGGTAATTTAGAATCACCAATCAATGTAACATACATGTTTTTTGGACTGTGGGAGAAACCCGAAGTACCTGGAGTATACCCACACAAGCACAGGGAGAACATGCAAACTCCACACAGAATCGAACCCGGGCCTGCTAACCACCGCCACCGTGCTGCCCTATTGTACATTAATATACACCTGAGATTTCTTTTGAAGCTGGGGTGATAAACACTGATTTATGCCTATAGTACATATGCAGATATTTACATACAGTATTAAAATGTTCTTTTTAATGTTTTATTTTTTTATGTTGCAGATGTTACCTCCACCACTAGTTTTGAAAATAATAAGCATAACTAACTGATTATGCTTTAAAACAGTTGTTGCAAATTAATAATTTAAAAAAAACGTAAAAAAGACCATATAATTGACTACGTTTGCAAAATTCTGGGGTTTTTCAAGTCTGGAAACTTTCCATAGTAAATAACAGGAATATATGAGAAAAACTGGACATTTACAAAATTGCTGGTTATGTATATATATATATATATATATATATAAATTATTATATATATAATTACATATAAATATTAATAATAATATAATATATATATATATATATATATATATATATATATATATATATATATAAAAAAATAATAAATAAATATCACATTATATTTAAAACTGTCCATGTGCTGCCTATAAGCTGTTGTGCTTTAAATTATACCACTGTGAAACATTTAGATGAGATCATTTATCCGCATACACGATCTTCACTTCTTTAAAATGTGTATTAGTTTGCTTGCATGTCATCTTACTAAAAAAATCAGATGTCAGATGAATAAAACCCAGAGATCCTTCATGTCTGTGTTAACCTCTGGCTCTCCCTTTTCTATCTATGCTGCCATAGCGAGTCTTACCGGAGTCCCCAACTACACAATACTGTATGTCCTTAAATCCTTAAAACACAACAATACACTTAATAATCCATATCTTTCTCTCTCTCTTTCTTTCTTTCCTTAGAGTTCCCTATAGTTCTCTCCTTCAATAGTTTGAATACTTCTATTGAAAACTCACTAAAACACCCAGTTCAGTAATTAATATCTGTAAATTAAGAGTCCCCAACTAAGCAAGCGAGAGGCGACAGCGGCAATGAACCGTGTCAATGAACCGGTGGGAAATTTCCTCACGATCACAACCCTAATTCCTGACCAGTAAGATCTACAACAGAATCACCTTACATTACACTCAATCTCAGCAGCAACAAACTAGCAACATTGCCAAACAGAGTAATTGTTATGTTGCTATATTATAGACACACATGCACACGTTAGCCACATAAATGATATGTGTAGTATTTGATCCTTATGTGTAGTATTTAATTCTATTACTGAACTTTACTACCACAACACTAACATAGACTGTGCATTTCACCCTGTCCTACCTCCTTGAGGTTCTTCCATGCAGTAGACCTGGAAACAGTCGATGATGTCTCCTTGGTTTACTGTCCAGTACACTGTGACGGAGGTGCTTGTGGCAGAATTAGCCTCCTGTGGCAGAAGATGGGGCTGCTGAGGCACTAATAATGGAAACAAAATGGCTGTTTGAAATCTGATTAATTATTAGCATACGTAGGGTCAAACCTTGAGCCAGACTCATTAATTCTCTGGTACAATAATTACGTACCTGGAATCACTTGACGGTTTTTCTTCTCATTTCCTTTGGTGCCTTTGGCATAATCTTCGAATACAAGTAACCCTCTTGGGCCCAGCTCTAAAGACATGACTGAGTCTAAAGCGGTTTTAAACCTGCCATTCATCAATAACAAAAACCAAGCAGAAGATATAAAGTCATATAAATACAGTATCTACTATAGAGATATACGATATTATATAAAAATATTACAGTGGCCGAGAGAGCTTAGTGTGATACAGCCTAACAACAGTAGTTTTGTATTTGTGTTTACAATTTAAAAACTTGCAGCTTCTTAATTTGGTGGTATTTTTTCTATTTGCATGTGTGTTGTTAAGTTGCAGCGTGTCGAGTTCTCTCGACCACCATAGCCACGGCTTTATTTATAAACCACAATGCAAACTTCTACATTCAGAATTAAACAAAAATACTAAATCACTATAAAAGAGCAGCAGCAAAGATATTAACACACACACACACACACACGTAATTATTCCAAATTTGTAGCACTGCATTCAAAATATATCAAGCATTGTGAGTGGATGCGAGTGTGTATTAAGACCACTCTTTGTGTGACATGCTTTTTAATTACCTCATATCAATGTCCTTGTATGACTGCGGATAGAGGAAAAAACATCTAATAAAACAGTTTCTTTCAAAGAACCATTTTTACTTATATAATCAGACAAAAAATCATTTCACAGGTGCACCGGATGGTAGATGTTATACTGGTGCACATACCCTGAAGAAAAATGTAGCACATTACCTAAAAAGGTGTGTTTTAGCCATAGCCTGAGCGTAGCTAGGAAAGGTTTTTAGTTATATTGCTTGTTTATGTTTACTCTGGCCTTCTTCTATAGATACTGTCACCTCCCCTCTTCGGAAAATGTTGTTAAACTCTTCCTGCTTTACTGCTTTAGACTAAAGCTTAATTTTGCCAGATCATGTCTATCTTTTCTTTTGGTTTTAAAAGTAGCCCTTAAGACCTTTCATAGAACAATTCCGCCAGAGTATGTCTCTGTATTTTACATGCTGTGCTGTCGTTATTTTGCACCACATTTTACTTCATGAAAGAGACAAAATGCGATGATAAAATAAGACAATCACAAGTAGAACACAGTAGAGTCGCATATACAGCAAATGCAAATCCAACGTCTGGTATTTGACATCCCCACATAGTGTGTGAGTGATAGGAAAACTTAACTAGCAACTACAAATGCAAGGACATGCAAGATATTTTTGGTGTAAATGCATTTTACACAATTAAAGGGTAAAATTACTCATTAGAAGGTGAAAACAAAGGCAACAGGGTGTTACGTTCCCGGGGGGAAATACTGGACCAGGAACAGTAAACTAGCTGCAGTGGGTTGTTTGGTTAAGTGTGATGGTAAGTACAACAGACACCGGAAATAAAGCATGATAGCGCTGTTAATAATCAACTGCATTCAGTTAACAGTCAAACTAGACACACAGACAGTGCCAAAGAAATGAACAAATCATAAAGAACTACCCTAGGCTAATACACTAACCTAACTAAAAATAGAGTAATCCCTAACTACCTACTCTAAGCTAAGTTAAAAATATACAGGGGGTGGCACATGCCCTCTAACCTAAGGTGTCTAGACAGTAAACAAACCTACATGGTGGTATGGAGGTGTGTGCACAGTCTTTCCTGTTCCCAGACCTACTGCTAGCACAAGCCTATACGTAAACAGGGCCAACAGGTTAACAGCTAGCTAGAAACTAACAAAAATAGCGAGATTAGCACAGATAACACAATTAGCAAAGCTAACACAATTAGCAATATTAGCAAAGTGAGAAACACGCAGCATGAGATTAACAACAAAAGTGAAGTCTGTCTTTAAAGCCTCAGAGTGCTCTTTTTGAATGATAGGCTCCACCCCCATCTGGTCAGGTTTGCATTTAAAGTACAGTAAATATTGGTATAATTGTATAAATATTTGATTATGGGTTAGCAGATGTAACTTAAAGCGTGAAACACATTTGAGTGGAAACACACTGACCGTTAAAAACGCTAAATCGTCCGTCTCCTCCATGTCTTTCGATGTTGCCTCCATCGTCTCTTTGGCTGAGTCTGTTTTTTCTTGAAAAGACACAATTTGATCGTAAAGCTGCTCGAGTTTAGCCTTTTTCTCTTCTTCCATAGTCTGGGACATTTCATTATATCGCTCCATCACCAGCTTCATCATCTCTTCGTTCTGCTCGTCCAGGGCTTTCTCGTTGTTCTTGCATTGCTCCTGTGTGACGCCGGACAAGAACACAATTAGATGTACATTTTAGACCAACTAAATAAAAATGTGTCTTTATAAATGTAATGCTAAACCTAATAATGCAAACTTGACATTTAAAATCAGAGTATACCTCCACAGAGTTGTACGCCAGCTCAAGTTCAGATACCAGATCCTCAATATTTTCTGATCTTTCTTGTAGAACTGATATCCAGTTATTCAGCTGATCCTGAAAGTGGAATCACAAAGTTGATCATGTTTTTTAAACTCTCTATATTAGAAAAATTACAGAAATGTTATATGTACATTTAAAATTTACCTAGTAACATTTTTACAAATCAAATCTTTACAATTTAGGAATGTGGCATCTATTGGTGTCAATGGTGGGCCGTGCATTTGGTACCTGGGCCTTCAGTGGGGACTGACCTGACTGATACACCTCTTAATACCCCCACTATAATGTCGCATTTAGAGAAACCATCAATGCTATAAAAAATGCACAGTAACACAGCGTAGAGAGAGAGAGAAATTTCAATATTTTATTAAATCAAGAAACCCTTGAGTTAAGACTCCAAACCCCTAAACTACAACTGCAACTGTGCCACGTACATCATCTGGAGCAGTTCAGATTCAATATTTACATGACAATAACATAAAAATTTTAATAAATACATAATACATAGTAAATAAAATACATCATACATTAAAAGGCTGTAAGCCAGTGGTACCACTCATAGGCACTGATCTGGAAGTGGTGAATAAACTCTTTCCCGGACTGAGACAAGCTAGTTAGCTTCAAGGTTAGCCCCTTTCTCCTCAACATGTCTTAACTTTGCCTTGAAAATAGATTTTTAAGTATGTTTGAGACCAAGTCAATTTCAACTCCAGCGTCAGCCACTGTGGGCATAAAAATAACAATTTACCTGTATTAATGTGTGCAGATTGGCTACAGATGCGTTTTGCTAGTCAAACTTTGCTGTAAAACTTTTGTTTTGATCAACCAATCAGATGACAGAAAAAAAACGTTATTGAGGGCCAGCTAGATGGCCCTGTGAAGCAAATTTGAGTTCAAGTAAAATCTTATTAGTTAAAAAAACAGCCCCTTCGCTAATATAGTTTAAGTTCTGGACAGATAAGAATGACATGGCAGCACATAGAAACTAAAATCTGATTGGACAAAAAATCTAACATCCAAATACATGTACTGGAAGCAGTGCAGCAAAAGAAACACTACGAAATGAAGAGAATAAACTGCTGAAAATAAATTTATACAATTTTATAGAACAAATATTAGAATTTAGGTTGTAAATGTATGTCAGTGCTTTTGACAGTGTTTAGGCAGCAGAGAAGGACATACTGCCCCTGACAGACCACCACAGATTGTTATGGAGAAAAAGTAAAACCTTAACAATAAATTCCATTTGTTGTTAGTGTTTTTGAGTAGAGATTTAGGGTCGTGTGATTTTCTCAAAAGTAACCCAGTAAGGAGTATATGCATATTTAAGTATGATAAAAACACTCAATGAAACTAAACGTAAGTAGTAAATACTTTATGAACTAGAGCGGTAATGTGCTAAACAGAGTTTCAAATGCCAAGTGTCACTGGCTCTGAATAAAAAAGATAAAACGTTGGTGATATCATGATCTAAGTTTCCCCAAGAGAATTCTTCGTGTAGCTCAGGTATCAGTTTGCTGTGAAAAGACGTCATGGATGACATAGTGGAACATTCCTACCGGATCTACTCCTTCATTTTCACTGTTATTTGATCGTATCACAGTAAAAATAATGGGGAGAAATGTTATTAATGTTAAAAAGAAAAACTTACCTTAATATCTTTAAATGCATTTTCCAATGTTGACACCTCGTGATTTTCATGGCCGCTGTCACTTATTAATACTGGGCAACGACAGACCAGGCAGAATGCATCCATTGGCTCAATTTCCACTTTTACCTTGAATTGATTGTCCTCTGATATTTCGGTTCGATCCAAGTCCTCAATAAACTCATAGTCTGCTTCGATGGTTGGCTCTTGGGATTCATCCTGGCTTTGTTCCTGATATTCTTCTTTAGCTACACTGACTTCAGTTTCTGACGGTCTTGCATCTTGCTCAGTGATCATTTCATAATCCAGCTCCTCGTATATTTCCTTCTGCAAATCAGCATCGTCCAAATCCCGACCAAACCCAGAGAGGTCCTCCAGCGGGCTAAAACTTCGTAAAGTCGAAAATGGGCCTTTGTCCTTTTTTAAAGCCAAACCAAAGTTATCATTGTCTTTAATATATTTTTCGTTTTCTAAAGGAGAAACCCTCATTAATGAGTCCTCTATCTCCACCGGAGGGGAAGGACTCGAAAGCTCTAGAGGTCTCCATAACTCTTCTTTGTGTGTATCCTTTAGAAGCGTTTTCTTGGATTTACTTAAACTTTTTTCCTCCACCTTTTGATCTGACTCTTTAGGGACACCATTTACTTTATTACCAGCTACTGGGTGTACAGACTGAAGGGCATCAGCGGTGGTCTCTGACTTAATTCTGGCTATAGCTACATCCTTTATCTCACTGTCCCCTTTCTTAGTTACATGTGTTGGCATAGTAACTTGAGAGAAGTCATCTTTTTCTGTAGAAAGAATGGGTAAAATCATCTTCAAATTCGACTTAATCTCATCTTGTGAGTCATTTAAAACATCTGTCAGCTCTACCTTCTCTTTCATGTCTGCTATCTCATTAACTACTTCTCTTTCTGGAATCTCCTGAGGAGGAGGACATCCAACATCACCTTTAGCATCTTTGGTATCGCTTCTATGATCATAACCGGTTGGTATGTCTGAGTACGTCTCCGGTTCTCTTAGACCATCCTTTTTCTTCTCAAAGGTAGAAATAGACACATTATTTGTACTTTCTACAGGTGTTTTTGTTGTCTCTGTTGTCACACTTTCTGGAGTCTTTCTATCAAATACTGTGTTTTGCTCAGTTTGTTCCTTTATCCTCATGGTTTTGACTTTGACTTCTCCAACCTTATGTTCACTTGTATCTACTTCATTGAAAACTTTCTGTTCACTCATAGTTTTAAGATCGTTTTTTATTTTACTGATCTCTGGTACTATAGTTATATCAGTGACTTGCTCTTGCTTCCCACTTTTAGATAAAATCGACTGGACTGCAGTATCTTTAAGGGATTCCTCTAAAGCTGGTGTCTTCTTATTCTCCAGAACTTTAGACTTTCCTCCCAGTACTGCTTTATTAACTTTTTCTGGTTTAGAAATTTCAATTTTTTCACCAGATTGCTTGGTCTCATCTTTACATTTCTCGGATTCACCGATCTTTTCCTGACTGATTTTGTTTTGAGCTCCAGCTCCTGTTTCTTCAGCTGTACTTGTCGTCGATGTATCTCTTACTAAATTAGGTCTACCTATTTTTTGCGCTGTGGTTGTAGATTGCTGCTCTTTGCCCGGGGTTTTTTTCTCGGTCAGAATAACAGTGTCCAGACCTCCAGCTGCAACATCTGTCACCTTTTGGTTATCATTTTTTGTTGGCAGAATCTCAAATTTATCAGTCTTTTTTTCTTCCAGTTTATCACGTTTGTCCATGTCTTCTAATTTCTGGACATGAATTTGTTTTTCATCTTCTCTTAATAAACTTTTTATTAAAGGAATTTCATTGGACGTGACAATTTTTCTGATTGCACAGCCAGTTTTCATATCGCAATTGTCACATCCCTCTAAAGTCTCTGAAACACTGTTAGCTGTCATACAGCCAGTATTAAGTCCATCACCACCCGCACAATCCTCCGATGACTGTGGTGGCTGACATTCATCTTTTTTATCTTCTTTACTTAATCCCATTTGATTGACACTGACATCCTCGTCTTGAGTAGCGTCTTCTTCCTTAACACGAATTAAACATCCAGTCATTTCAAATTTATTTTGTGGCCATATCACTCTGTCACCTGCTGGAGGAGCATCCTCTTTTACATCTTTTACAACCACCGGAGGGGTTTCATCTTTTAATATAAATTTCTCCAGGTAGCCCTCGCCATCATCTGAATCAGAATAGCGTCTTTTAAATGACTTCTCTGAAACAACACTTTCGATATCTGAGGTGTCTTCATCCTTTTTTCTATCACCGAGTGCATTTTCATAAAGGTCCGAGTAATGGAACGACATTGCTCTTGGCTCATCGAGGAGATCTTGATCTATGATCTTGGATGGGCCTGGGGGAAGAAATATTGGAGTAAGTATAGTCTCCTGGCTGCCAAATAAAGTTGAACCACACTCTTTGAGTGTTTTAAAGCTCCCATTTGTCTGTTTTTCATTTTGTGATGAAAGTTCAGGTTCTGCACTGCTTGCTCCATAAAACACTTCATCAAGATGATCATCTGCAATATCGACCTCGCTGACGATGACAAAGGAATTCTCATCAGCTGTGTCTTCCACTTTTTGTTCTTCTTCAAGCACCTGAGACTCCTCTTGCTGGATATCTTGTGCAGCTCCAGGCTTCTCAGAGTCCTCCTCCTCCAGTCCATGTTGATCTAGCAGTGTAAATTTCTCCAGGTAGTCCATATCCGTTTCATCTTTCTTGAGCGGCTCATTAGCAAAGGCCTGAGATAAACCTGTGGGACTATCAGCTTTTACTTCCTGAATGTCTATGCTTATGTCAACAGCTTTAGAAATAGTAGCAGGCGTTAGGCTTTCATGTTTGTATTTTGTTTTGATCTTCGGAGTGTCCTCCAAGTAGGACAAATTGTCTGACAATTCTATACTGCATTCCTCATCCACTGTAGGAAGTTTCGATGGTACAACAATATTAAGGATTTCGAAACCTTCGGAGATCAGGTTGAATAGCTCTTGATCTTTGTTTGGTGTTTCCTCGACTGTTTGACCAGCTTCTTCAGATTTTATATTTGGCACAGATACTTCAACCATTGCAGGTCTCTCCTCTCCTATCGCAGGACCTAAAAATCTGGAACTTAACTTTCCTCTGCTGCTTATTTTCTTTCTTCTTCTTACCTTGTTTTCATCCATGATAATAACTATATTGCCCTGTGTCCCCGAACCCTCCAGGCTGTATGAATCTGACGGAGAGCTTGCCTCTGAGGCCCATGGTGTTGAGCACCTACTTGATGCAGTCTCCCACACAATCCCACTGTCCTCACTCTGTACCGTCACCATGGAGAACGACGGGTCCACCATCAGGCACTGGAATTTGGGCTTCACTGCTGGATCATGGACTACTTCCTTTAAACTGTTTGAATGAATTTTAAAATAGAGAAAATGAGTTATAATGATGTGCATTATGATGTTGTAATGTACGTCTGAGTATATTATAACTTGACATTATTGTGAGGATGACGAGCATTTAATTAAGGCTGGTGGGACGGTTCTCGGTAACAATTTAGAATAACGGTTCTAGTTAACTAACTATGTAGAAGTAACATGTATTACTACATTAACACTCAAATTAATAAAGTTAACTTATACAGAAGCCAGATTAACTAATCGATTATTTAGGACAAATGTAGTTCCTAATTAGTTATTTGATAATATTACCACTGAGAACTACTTGAGAACCATGACCAATTAATGATCAATTAAAAGATTATTGCTTTTGTGCTTAAGAGAATATAAAGGATACACAATATAAATTATGTGCCTAAGACAATATAAATATCTCTGTTAAGGATGCGTTTGACAAAAGAAATCAGCGTTATCATTGATTATTGAACTGAATGGAGCTAGTGAACTGATCCAATCATGAGCTTGTCAGCATCACTTCCTAATTATTTACATTTTTAAACAAATTATGAATAATGATAACGGGCAGCACGGTGGCTTAGCGTTTAGCACTGTTGCCTCACCAGCAAGAAGGTCCCGGGTTCGATTCCCGGGCAGGGGTCTGTCTGTGTAGAGTTTGCATGTTCTCCCTGTGTTTGTGTGGGTTTACTCCGGGTTCTCCGGTTTCCTCCCACACTCCAAAAACATGTATGTTAGACTTATTGGTGATTCTAAATTAAGTGTGTGTGTGGCCCTGCGATAGACTGGAGACCTGTCCAGGGTGTCCCCCTCCTGCCTTTTACCCTTTCAGAGACGGCTGGAATAGACTCCAGCAGATCCCTGTGACTCAGAATTAGGGAATAAGCGGGTATAGAAGATAAATGAATAATAATATTAGTATATTAGTTTATTATATAGTAATTATTATAGTATTTTATCATATAATAGAGTCACAATTTTATTTAGTAGCCAAAGTGATGGCATAGTTATTATTATGAGTATTAATTAATCGCTTATTGATTGGTCATAGTTCGCAAGTGGTTCTCAATGACAGCAATTATTTTTAGTAATTCTTGAAGAACAATTATTTTTAGTAATTGTTGATAAAATACTAACTTAAGTGTTAATGTAGGACTACCTTTAACTCCCTGCATAGTTACTGGTTAACTACAGACCGTTATTCTAAAATCTTACTCAGTTTTCTAGCTCTGCATGTGCAACAGTGTTTAATTCTCCATATTTTATTTATTCATTAAATAAACTAGTACATACTGTGGAGTAAATATTAATAACAGGAATGAGCTTTATTGTCCTGGTCCTGGTAAATATTCATGTTTTTCTGAAGCTAACAGTCTGCATTAGTCATGTAAGTTAACCTTTACAAAGAGCACTAGCTGTACTCAGCTACCTGTTATGCAGTTCCTCGACCTCTTCTTCGTCAATGTTGCCAGTCTCTGTCTCATCATCCTGAATCTCCGACTCGATCCTGTCACCTTCTTCCTTAGACTCCATTTCGTCCGTCTAAAACCGTGCAAGTTATTTTATTTTTTCATTCGAAGAAGTGCAGCTTTGAGTTTGGACCATGGCAAGCGGAGTGTGGTTCGCCTTACTCAGCGTGCGCTCGAAATAGAATGCAAAGTATTCTCGGCGCAAGTGCGATGTGGAAAACAAACAAACTAAAAAAACTCTTTTACTTTAAAAGAAAACATGATTTCTCAGAGTATGAT
Organism: Bagarius yarrelli; assembly: GCA_005784505.1. Lineage (NCBI taxonomy): Eukaryota > Metazoa > Chordata > Actinopteri > Siluriformes > Sisoridae > Bagarius > Bagarius yarrelli. The sequence goes on from VCAZ01000050.1 coordinate 2,450,838, forward strand.
AATATTTTTTTAATCTCTTTTCGAGTCAACAAAAGAAGAGAAATGACGAGCAGACGTGTTTAGACGAAAACTAAACTAAAGAGCGCTGCTATGGTGTGTAACACGACTCCGCTTGGACACCTCCATGTTCAGGGGAAGGCCTGAAGCACTGCAGTGCCAAGAGCTAAATTTACACCACAGCCTCTTCACTCAAATGTTTTATAATGAACTCAGGGCAAAACACAGGGTGTCATTACCCCCCCAAAACTGTGCAAAAGTCAGTTCCCTTATAAAAACCATGCTTCAGTCTAAGTGTTGTTAAAGTGTATAAGGTTTATTTATTAGTATTGTGTAGTTGTAAAGACTATTTTTAAAATTAACCGTTAAGTAATAGTAAAATAAACTAGTGAAAAAAAAAAACCTAAACTAAACCTTACTTTACCTTACCTTACTGCGCTGTGCTGGTGGCTCCGACACCCAGATGTGCAAGGCCACCCGGGTCCGATTCCGGTCCCACCTCTCACTTTATCTCCATCTTCCCCGTTTCATCATCCTCTGTCCTATCATTAAAAGGCAAAAATAAAACCTTTACATTATACAAACTTTTTTTTTCATCTGCAACAATATATAGGACACACTTTAGTCTTCTGTCTGTCATTTTAGACTTTATCAATCAAAACACTTTGCTGCTTTATAATAAACCTGAACACATTTCCACACCCTGTGGTCTCCTATATTGCACCTCTTCTTTAACTCACCCACATTTGCACATTGTAACTATATACAGTCAATATGTTTATTTTTGATATTATCTCCAAAGTATCTTTTTACTGCTATTATCAATCACCAGCATACCAAGACAAATTCATTGGACATGTTGTACAGGACAACTCGCTGTGCTTGGCAATAGAGATTGTAAGGTTTTCATGTTCTTGTTTTATGTTTTTCTTGTTTCATGTTTATTGTTTTATGTCTAGGCTAAGCTATGCTAGCTAGCTAAGCTAGCTTAGGCAGTTTGTTTTGTTTATTTCCTGTTTTGTCCTCTTGTCTTCCGGTTATGTGCTTCCCTTTGTCCTTTTGTCTTGTTTTCATTGGTTTGTTTAGTCATGTGTTGTTTATTAGTTTAGGTGTGTCCACTTTGGTGGGTTCCGGTTCCGGTTCCGGTTCCGCCAAGCCAAGCCAAGCTAAGCCAAGTTTAGTTAATGTTTGTTGTTTGTTTAGTGTTCCTGTATACAGTCACTTGTAAATAAACTGCACTTGGGTTCAGTCTCAGTGCCTCAGTGGGAGTTGGTTACAGAAATATTTTTTATTCTTATTCTTAAGTCTGCTACAATTTTACTGCAACAATTCTGGAAACTTTTCTGTAAATTAACTTATAGTTCTATTATTCTAGTCCACGTTTAGTTCATAAGAGTGTACTTTGTACCAAACAAACCAGAGCCTTAACTAACTAGTTTTCAGCGCTTTGTTTGTCCCATTTGTTGTCAACTATTTTAAAACCTGTAGAAGGCAACAAATTTACATTTTTTTGCATAAAATTTATATATTTAAACATTTAGGTTTTATATTTTGTGAATAAATATCAGCTCATGTGATTTGAAAGTTTTTTCGTTTTCATTCATTCACCTTCTATACCCACATATTCCCTAATTCTGGGTCACAGGGATCTGCTGGAATCTATCCCAGTCGTCTCTGAAAGGGTCCATCACAGGGCCACACACACACACACACACACACACACACACACACACACACACATACACACTCACACTCACTCCTATGGGTAATTTAAAACCACCAATCAATCTTGATAATATAATGCAATATGTGCTTGAACTCTTTTGGATCAAGTGAATTTACTTTTACTCCCTACAAATTAACAAAACTTTGGGTGTCCATATCCTTTCACACTGTCTGCCCTCAGTCCACTTTTGGTAGGTACCAACCACCGTGTACCAGAGAAAAACCCAAACCCTCAAGACCTACCATTTATCCTAAGAGTCAGGATCTAAAATTAAATTGGTAAGTGTAAGTTTAATGTTAAAAAAAGTTCATCCGCATAAATGTCAGTGCCCAGGATATCACATTGATAGTTTGCTGTCCTCCCAGTACACTCTGGTCCCATCTTTTACCTATCTAAGCAACACAAACAACAGACACACACGGCCTAAAACTGCACAAGAAAGAATAATTCATTAGACCAGCACTGTTTTTTTACTCTATGGTCCAGTTTTGATGCTCATAGTCCATTATAGGCTCTTTCCTTAATGGACAGGGCTCAGCATTGGCACTCTGACCAGTCTACAGCTACACCGTCCCATATACACCGGACTCCAGCATTATAACCAGCTTTAAAGGTACAATATGTGCAACATTTTTTTGATCTATATGCATTTATATATTCTGTGAAAGGCGTAGGACCCAGAAATGTTCGTCTAATCAAAATGTTTGGTCTGAACATTATGATAGGCTTTTCCACCTGCCTGTAAACATATTTATGTGCATAACTCTGTGCACCCTGTTCACACAGACAGGATATGTCATCAGAGTGTTCACGTACTGCGAAAATAAAAGCCTGGATCCAAACTGAGTGGAAAAAAGAATAAATCTCTGTGTTGTGTTTCCACTCTGGGGTCGACTACAGGAGTCAAAGGGTCTGAAAGATGATGTCATGGTTACAGTATTTCTTTTGGACAGGTAGGAATATGGTGTGTTTGGATTTTGGTGTGTTTTGAATGCATAGCTTATGTAGTTTGTGTATCTTTATGAATTAGTTCAACTCCAGAAGCAGTGTGTAATTGGTGTATCTTTATGTTTGAATTATTTGTTTTTTTGTATTTGAATATTGTTTATAAACTTTTAGTGCTACAAGGCTACAGTTAGCATTTTCCAAGATGTCCTACTGTACCCTTACTTTTTTAGCAGTATGTGCTGGAACTCTTTTGGACCAGATGAATTAGCTTTTACTCTACAAATTTACAAAACTTGGTGTCCATATCCCTTCATTCTGTCTTTCCTCAGAACATTTTTGGTAGGTACTGTGTACCAGGAAAACCTCACAAGACCTACCATTTAGCCTAAGAATCACTTGGGTTTTTATACTTTCTGTATTTTTTTTCACTACCTGCAAGTAGTTTTAATATTATAGTCATGTGTGTATTTATAATTTCCAATATCTTAGAACAGGTCTTTTAATATAGTGAAAGACATTTTATAAATACTGCCAACATCAAAAGTCTGAACTTTAGGTTTTATCTAAGGTTTAAATATGCAAATTTATGCATATTTATTTAAATTGAATTTAAAAAATATATACAATTCCAAAAAGCTTATAATTTAAAAAAGAAGGGTAGCACCCGGTAAAGATTAATTCTGATGATCTACTGTCTCCCGAGGTGTTTTTCAAAGAGTATTTCCTGTCTTCGATTAAAATGCAGAATGTAACAAGACAGTCAACATTTAAATAAGGACATTTTTAATTCTTTAAATAAACATTAAAAAGACTGTACAAGATGTACAAAAAGTGACAGAACCAAGCAAGAAACACCAAAATACATCAGTGATTTTTAATGCTTGTCTTTAAAGAAGCCGGGGGTTAATTAAAGTGTCAAATATCAGGCGTCCAATTAGAGCTCAGGTGCTAATGATATTTCAATAAGCTTGAGAAATGTAGGTGAGAAAAGACAGCACAGATAAATGAAACATGAACATTTTGGAAAGAAAACCTGAAAATCTACTTACAAACATTGTGCAACAAGGACAGAAACCTCAGCTAGACACGCTAATGAGACTACAGATTTTTGGTCCAGACAATTCAACCACTGTATTCAACCTAAATAATAGTAATAGTAATGTTAGAAAAGTGGTTTCCATAATATGGTTTAGATGTCTTCATTTAAAAATCCATAAGCGCACATGGACGGCTTGGGTTATCTTTTGGGTATTATCTCCCTGATGGGTAAAATGTAGCTCAGATCTTTCCTCAATTGCAGCACCTGCCAGGACTAGGAAGAGAAGAACAGAAGAAGTATTTAAATAAATTGAATAAATAAACCCTGATTAATAAGTGCATGAATAAACATAGCAGTGGCCTCGAGTAAGTAAACAGTCTGGGTTAAATACATACCTCTGTAAACACCGCTCTAATGGCATCAAACTTGATTTTCTCATGAACGGCTCTTGCAGTGTTTGTGCCGTCAAACGGTTCTGAAAACAAAAACAATTAAATAAATTATTCAAAATGATGCAAATTTCAGTCAATCCCAAAAGCTGACAGAATTACACTCAAGGAGCACTTTATTAGGAACACTATACTAATACGGGTAAGGGCTCCTGTTACTTTTACTGTAGCTGTTTGATCACATTTAACGTGTCTAGATATTGGGGGTAGTGGTAGCGCAGTGGTTAAGTTGTTGGACTGCTAATTTGTAGATTGTGGGTTCGATTTTCAGCACCACCAATTTGCCACTGCTCTTAACCCCTAATTGTTCAGTTTAAATATAAATGAGATAAATGTAAGTCGCTCTGGATAAGAATGCCAGAAATGTAAATCCAAAGAAGTTTCGGTCCACAGGACCGCTGTCCACTGACTGTTCTGAGACTGTTGTGTAAAGAGCTTAGCATCTAAAAATATAATCAAACCAGCCTGTGTGACACCGAGAACAACGCCACAGTCAAAAATCACCAAAATAGGTTTTTCCAATATTCTAATGTGTGATCTGAAAAATTACCCAAAGTTGCCACCTGATTGGCTAATTAAAATACGCATTCCATAAATAAGTAGGTGTACATGTTTATTTAATAAAATGTTTAGTATGTATACCCAGTACACACTGAGAACTCACCCTCCACATAAAGGTAGTTGCTTCTCCATTCCCAGCAGTTTGACCTGGGCAGAGCTTTAGCTTCACGAACAGAGATGACTTGTTTGTCCCATCTGTAACACAAACAGAAATGCAGAAAATGTATTGAGGTGGTAGCTCAAGGGTTACAGTGATGGACTGCTAACCGAAAGAGTGTGGGTTTGATTCCCAGCACCACCAAGTTAACACTGTTGGGCCCCTGAGCAAGGACCTTAACCCCAACTGCTCAGCTATATCATGAAAATAGATGTAAGTCGCTCTGGATAAGGGTGAGTACCAAATGCTGTAAATGAATAAGTGGGTATGGACAATAGATGGATGGACGGATGTTTGGCAGTGACTGCTTCTCTTAGTATAGATGAAATAGAGTAAAGTCGCTCTGCACAAGGGTGTCTGCCAAATGCCATAAATGTAAATGCGAAATGTTGGCCTAACTAACCGATCCATAAGCAAAAATCCATATGAATTAATCGTTTTTTACTGCTACATACATTTTATATTGTTTAGACAATAAATACGTGTTTCAAAATAGACGCAAAACCAGTAAAAACATATGTAATATGCATTTCTGTAATTTTATATAGTTATTAAGAAATAAATTGCTGTCTTTAAGCACGCCGGGATTTATATCAAATTATTTCACTTTACAATTAGATTTAATTAGTAACAGAGATTAATAACTACCATAAAATTATTGTTTATTGTAGGATAATTTTAACATTTACTAATACATTTTTTAATGAATAATTTCCTTTTACAAACGGCTGACCTTTATATTCTAACATTTATATTCAAGAGTTGTTTGTACTGCATATAAAATCACGAAAGTTCCAGTTTCTCACAATAAAAGACACTTGTTTTTACTTTAATATTTTTTTAAATCAATAATATTATACTAATAATACTTTTTATAGTAATAATTATACTAAATAATAATTTTTACTGATAAAATTGCAGAAATTTCTATAACTGTGATGTAAGTATTTACAGCAGAATGTGTGTGCATTTCTGTATAATGTCATATGGACTTTTACTATTTAGCCATGTCGAAGTCTAGGCCAGGGCCATGAAAAGGGGAAACGTCAAACCTGCTGCTGTCATTCAAACAGTTTAATGAAACAAGAGCCTGGAAGCCTGGCAGATTTGTGGGACATGGCGCTTGCTCAGCCTAACGAGGCACTAAGCAAAGTTTAAAAACGCCATAACCTCATTCTAAACCAAGTGGCGTTCAACCAAGGAATGTTTAAGAACTGAACAAGAGTAAATGTGCATTCAGGAAGTATAAAAACAGTTAGAGAATAGCTTAAATATATGAAACAAAGGATAATGCAGTCAGGTCACAGTACAGATCTTGCACTGCTTTTTCTTAAATAAAGAGTTCCATGTGGAATATAGGTGAACATTTTTATTGCTCCGATAAATACATCCAATAAAATACGCCTGCTTTAAATCGGTCTAATTTATCAGAGATTCATCCACTCTTTAAGTGCAAGTGACTGCAGCCAGTGTTGCCTGATAGGGTGGGTTTCCGCCCAGTAGTGCTGCACGATATATCGTTTCATCTGTCATACTCACATGACAGGATGTTCAATATGGAGTGTGATTATATTCGACTGCACTACAGGTCAGAACACGTGTGATTGGTGAATTAATTGTAAAGTTTAATAATGGAGTGAAAGTTTTATCATTTGTAAATTGTTTTAAGTTTTTGTTACTGTGTAAACATTTCAGACAGGTTTAAATCATTTAGACACAAAAAACTATCACTCAAACGCAAAACGCAAAACTTTGATTCCATTGTGTTTAGATATAATTATAATTTGCGGTAAATATTATTTTTGTGTTATATATAATATAATATATATTTTCCTACAAAATGAACACAATCAATTTAAAATAATAGATTTTTTCCAAAAGAGTGATTTAATCAAAAATGTAATCAGTTACAATTAATTACTGATGGTGTTTTACACAAAAATAAACATTTGAAGTGTCAGGATTAATGTTTGTTATTAAAGTTCGACCAGAGTTACGAAAATATTAGTTTCATCAGCGTATCTTAGATTTTATATCCACTTGGTGCACAAACTGAAGATTATATAAAAGTTATAATATAAAAATATAAACTTATTGTTTATCAGTATCGGAATTGGCCAAAAGAAAGTCGTTTATGGGTTAAAATGTTTCTACTAGGGCTGCACAATATGAAACATTTCTTCATTAGACTTCTAAAGCTCTGAATAATATTACAGTTAAAATATAACAACACCTAAAAATTATGTCGTCTAAACATATATCACATTGAAAATTACCAAATTAAATTAAAAAACCAAAAGGGGACTAACCTGAAAACTGTGGCGTAGTATTTCAGGAAGCCGAGGAGCAGGTCTCCAAGAGAGGACTGGTTCTTCGACAGGAAAGGAGGAATGCTCTTGGGGCCGTCTGGTACAAGATGAATATCCATTCCAGGGCTAAAACACTCCTGCAGAATTATCACCATGTTAGTGTTAGTTTTTACACCCCCCAAGATAAATCGGACGGTTATGTTAAATAAACACACTCATGTGGATCGAATGCTTACTGGATAATCCTTCTGAAGGCAAGGAATGACCGGGTCTGGAAGAGCTAAACAAAAGAGAAAACATTTCCAGGATAAACACACTTGTACTTCTGTTCACACATAATTTAAAGCTTCAGTGTAAATTTGGTTTCTTTGCATAACAGAGCACTGCGTCAGCCATGACATGGCACCACTAGAGGTAGGTTAAGAGCCTTGCTCAAAGGCCCAACAATGGCAGTTTGGCACTGGTACTGTTCCACTGCCCACGGGTACATACATATAAGTGTTGCATATTTCAGTAACTGCCACTTACTCTGGAGGTAATGTAGGACCATCAGAACCAGTGTGTAACTGCTCAGCGTTCCACGACTGGCATCGTTGATTCTTTGATGACCAGCCCACTTCTTAATCGCAAGTATAATGGGACGAACACGCTTTTCGACTAAATGGCAGAACACACAGATGTGCATAAGGTAACAGGATAAATATGTGTACGATGTGTTATGTGTTTAGTCTCTTAAACCAAGTCTTTCTAAAAATAGTCTTCAAAGCCGGCACCGTCGTGTAATGGGGTTCGATTTTGGTTAGGGTTCTTTCTGGTACCACCCCCTTCTCTCTCCTTCGTTTTAGCTTTCTGTACTATCAATTAATGCAAAATGGCCAAAAATATCTTTTAAAAAAAAGGTCTTCAGACAGTCCCAGACAGACAAAACAACATAATGTCTGTCCAAAAGTTCATTAAATAAGTTCCAATGAAAAGGGTCCTTTTGAATTTCTTAGTGTAGTTGCATCAGACTCTCTTGCCTCCCTTTTCACTTTCTTAATAAGCATTTGACTTTGACACGAAGGTGAAGTCAAGCTTTTCTTAAAATGAGTCAAGCTTGTCCTGAATGCCATTTTGTGTCATCACAAAACAGTAAGCAAGTAGCATTACCTATTAACTATTTGACCTCATATCAAGACGGAATTGAAAATGACATTGCATGTAAAACTAGCAAGACAAACCATGCACAACTAATAAACCTTCACCATGTGAAGGATAAATATTATAACTGAGCCGTACGTGCATGGCGAACTGATGCCATGCCATTTATTCATGTCCTGTCCTGTCACTGTCATTCTCTTGCACTGAGGAGCTTCTTTCACTAAAACAAATTCCCTTTATGTGTGAACATACCTGGCAATAAAGCTGACTCTGATTCGGACTGTGAGTCGGCTACGATTCATTTAATCACTTCTAAAACCATTACATACGCGTAAATTAATTTGTGGCTTAAGGCTGTTATGTCAGGTAAGGAGGTCTAAGGTTCAATCAGCGTTTTATTTATTCTTAAAAAGTGTTTAATGTATTTGAGGTCAGCGGTCCTTACAAAGCTCTTTTCCACCAACCATAATACACCCTGTCTCTATATCCAGGGGTCTCGCCATGCCGAAACACTGTTTATGCCTCTAAGTCCCGGTAAAGGGAAATCTCAATGATACAACATGTAAAGACGTCCCAGGAAGAAATAAAATTTGGGGGAACAGTTTGGGAAAGATAGATCAGGTGTCCACAAACATTTGGCCATATAATGTAGCACGACATGCAGGAAAAAGCTTTCGTCTGTCTGTCATAGGTAATAATGTTCATTGCAAATATTTCTGTCCCTTCAGGATTTTGCACGTTATTTAGTCAAGCTTGCACTTTTATAACTTTAGTTAAATTTTCTGCAGATACGGGACGAGATACACACATTCAGCCGACTTCTCATATGGTTCAAATTAAGATTGAAATTAAGATTGAAAGATGTTGAAATTAAGATCTTCCATGACAAAACAAAAAGGATTCATAGACATGCGTCTTGATTGGTTGTAGTTTAAAAAAGATCTTGGTGTACTGGGTTAATGCACCGGCACCCGAATCCGTGGTTGCACTCTGGCAACCCAGGTTCAATTCCCGCTTGGCTCCTTTCAGGTCCCACCCCCTTCTCTCTCCCACATTGCATCTCTCTCTCTGTCCCATCAATAAAAGCTAAAAATAGCCAAAAAAATTATCTTAGAAAAAATAAAGAAATCCAGATTTCTGTTTCGTTTATAAATAAAACCATACAAAATCTCAAATACATGCTATAAAAAGCCACAGCAAAATCAAACAATTTTAACTGCAGCAATTACAAAATAAAAATATATCAGCACTGTAAGGCGAAACTATCCACACTGTGCTGAAATGTTTGTTTAATTCATGCAACATTTAACAGGATCCATTATTTCAACCCGGCTTTAAATCGTCAAACCAGTTTAAATAAGTCCACAATCCCCTCGTCAATTTGTTAATGTAGACAGACTGCATGATCATCCAATCATCAACCCTCTGAGAGTTTAATGTGTACTTACTGTATGCGTACGTCCGCAGCAAGAAAGTGTTCCTGATGCCTACGGTGTTGTTAACATTCAAATCAAACTCCACCCCACTGTAATAACACACACACACACGAGTAAATATGATGAATATCTTTAAGTTTGGGTTTAGACGACTAGACCTGCAATAATAAGGGTTAGTAATGAAACGGATAATCTGATAACAGTCAGTGTCGTGCTGAGGGCAGTCCAGCACATCTGTGTGCATGCAGTAGGCGGAGCCTATAATGCGAGTGGTGGCTTAATGTTTTAGGCTTTGAGTTGCTGAACAGATGTTTGCAGGTTCAATTTCAAGGGCAATAATCTCATATGCTTCACTGTATCAAAGCCGACCTCTGACTCCCACTTCCTAACAGGCTAGGATATGCTGTAGTATCTATCTATTCATCCGTCTATCCATCTATTCTATTTTTATCAATCCATCCTTTTTTTAATCCATCTGTCCACCCTATTTCTACCCACCAAATCCATTTAGCCATCTTATTTCTATCCATCCATCCATCCATCTATCCTATTTCTATTCATCCATTCATCCATCCTATTTCTATTCATCCATCCATACATCCTACCTACAGACCTCAGTGGATAATTTAACAACTCGACTGTTGTGTTTCTGTGCTGTTAGAGTTCCCACCTGATTCGATCCTTGAACTTCAGTATTGGCACTTTTGCTCGGATGAGCTGAGGTCTCTCGATGTAAGCTGTGGACCGAAACACTTTGAATCACCCTTCGCATGTGCTATTGTTCACTTTATGAATTTTAAGAGAATTTGACTTACACAGTTTGTACAGCAGCTTCTGCACAATACTGAGTATGTACACTGCGTCTGTTTTCTGGTTAATCTACAGTATAAATATAAAGATTTTAAACTAAATATTACAGAAATATAAAGCTGATTAAGTCCTCGTAATAGAAATGCTTATTTACTACTCACAAATAAATGAACTTACTGGACCCTCTTGAACAACAAGACATAAATCAGCATCACTGGTCCGACTGCCGAAACCGCTCAGAGACGATCCTGCCAGGAAGATCCTCGCACCTGTACGAGACACAGCTTCAGTTTATTGTTCGGGTTTATCCGTCTTTCTATTGCTGAGGAGGTTGGACGCAGGCTAAACACACACATACACGGGAAGATTCTCTGAATGTCCATCTGCAACTGCGCACGACAGAATTCCTTCTTCTCCAAGTCCTCGCTCTGCTGCTCACAAGAGTTGAACAGATCCAGGATCTGCTGGCTCAGCTAAAAACAACAATTTAGTGCTTTTAATAAATAAATAAATAAATAACTTGGTCATAAACACATAAGCACGGTGAGTTAAACTATACCTTATCTTTGATGATGTGCGACGGCAGGGAATTCTGACTGGACTCCTCTTTTAGAAAAAGCATGCTGCACTGTGGTTTCGAGATGCCCGGCGTGTGTATAGGAGAACGGACCTCTCTGACAAACCCTTGGCCCTGTTCACTCCGAGCCACCGGGCTGTAAGAACCAGTTTGGGCCGGGTGTCCATACGGATGATTCGAACCGAAGCGCTGCCTTTTCAGTTCATGCTCAGTGTTTCCATTACTTTTCCTCCTAAATAAATTGCATTTCAAAAAGTCATGACAAAGGCTGACAAAGTTAAAATAATATAAACCATATAACTAAAGCTGTCACAATTATTAAATAACCGTATGATCACAATTATTTAACATAACCGCAATTATTATATCCAACCGCAATTACTGCATACTTTTATTAGCCAAAGGGGGGAGCTGTAGTATCTGTGGTGCCCTACTTCCTTCCAGAAGTGTTCTGTTATCGTCATTGTTTGTCGTGATTGTGTTGTTATTTACAGAATTTTCTCCTCATTTCTGAATGTGTGTATATGTTTTTAGGGTCTACAGTATTTTCTTGTGGTCACTGTATTGCAGAATGTTTATATTACTGAAAGACACAGTAATTATTATTTATTATATACCGAATAAACAACTTTCTTTTAATTTATTCAAATGTGTAACAATCGTCAAAGCTACAACATAATTTATTGTTAAAGCCTCCAAATAATCGCAATTATTTATTTGGCAATTAATCGTCACCCAAATGAATAATCGTGACAGCCCTACACAACTTTGTCTGAAGAACAAGACTTACTTCCTGGATCTATTGGGACTGGAGCGGGAGATTTCCGCCGGCGCTTTCCACTGGTATTTGGGTCGACTGTGCAAGCTGAGGAAATGAAAGAAACCAAACACATCTGTAAATCGTGCTGTTTGCCGGTATATCAGAAATCAGGAAGTAAAATACTATTTAAAAAAAAGTTATACTTTGTGATCTTCAGATTGGTCTCAGTTCTCTGCTGGGAGATGTTATGGGGTATAAGAAGCGGAGGAAATAACCCATTAACTTGCCCATTGCTGTAAGGGAAAACTGGAGCTCTCGAAAACATCTTCTGTGGAAACAGATCAAACATCTGCTCCCTTAAAAAACACACAATAGGAACAAAAACTTCATCATGAAGAATAATATCATTAAAATTAATGAATTATATTAGTTTATTATTTAGCAATAATACAAACGCTTTTTATATGCTTAGAAAAGACTGGCGTTTTTACAAGTTTCTATAAACCATTTATTTTATTAGCTTGCTAACACTCATGCTAGCTAGCTAGCTGCATTTTTAACTATCGAATTAGCGCTACTTGTTAATTTCCGGAAATGAATGGAACATAAATTATCGCTACTGTTTAAATGTTTTATAAGCTTTTTTGTAAACGACAACACGGGAACTTACAGACACACAGATGGCAAAACTTAGCCAAAGAGCTAAAAATAAATCTGAAGAAAAGATATCATAACAACATACATGGGTGGTGGTTTTCTTTCACTTCCGGGTCACAACTTCCGCTCCGCGCACGTCCCGCTGACGTATGTGTTTAAAAAAAAAGCCCGCTCTCTTAGAACGCTTACAACAACTGAAAAATCAAATAATTATGGATGATAATGATAATAATAATAATCAAGCAGTGCCTGAAATAGATTTAAAACAATAATGACATTAAAAGACTATATTAAACAGGGTAAAGTTATTATTATTATTTTTTAAAAGATTATTATGTAATTGTATTGTATTATTATATTTTTATTTTTATTAGTTGTTGTATTATTAATATATTATTATTATTATCATCATTATTTATTATTATTATTATATTTTATTATTATTAGTAGTAGTAGTTGTAGTAGTAGTACTATTAGTATTGTTGTTGCTGTATTATTATTATTATAATTTTATTATTAGCAGTATTATTATTTCTTTATTATTAGTAGTAAATTATAATTATTACTGTCATTTTTATTTTATCATTATTATTGTATTAATATTATTATTATCATCATTATTATTATTATTTTATTATTATTATTATTAATTGTTGTAGTAGTAGTAGTATTGTTGTTGTGTAGTATTATTATTATTAGTAGTAGTATTATAATTTTATTATTAGAAGTATTATTATTTCTTTATTATTATTATTATTATTATATTAGTAGTAGTAGTAGTATAATTATTATTAGTATAGTAATATATTTTTTTAAATTTTTAGTAGTATTTAGTATAATAATAATGATTATTAGTAGTAGTAGTGAAAGTACTATTATTAGTATTAGTATTATTAGTATAATTATGATATATTTTGTTATCATTGTAATTTAATATTCTATTGTTTGAGAGAAATCATGCTATTAAAACAGGAATCTGCAGTTTAAACTCTGCTTAGCGATTGGCAGCAGCTTCATCTCCATCCCATCATCCTCTTCCTCAGCGAGGTCTCCATTCATTCAGCTGTCAGTGACAGCGCTTTGTGTTCCACACTCCGCCTACACACACACACGCGCGCACACACACACACACACACACCTCATAATATTACCCATAAGATTCGTACCCTTTTTCCTGGGGCAGGTAGGCAGGATCAGTGCGTTTCACGATGGGATTTAACTGACTCACATCCCACACACACCGTCAGCCCTCACCGCTGCATGCGCGGTGTGTGTGTGTGTGTGTGTGTGTGTGTGTGTGTGTGTGTGTGTGTGTGTGTGTGTGTGTGTGTGTGTAAAAATGCCGCCGTGCGGAATGGCAGCGCGCGCGGAGGAGCCACGGCTCCGGCACTGATGGACACATACCGGACGCGGTTCATTTAATAACGACACCAGACGGTCGTTTAGACGCAACGCGAGAAGAAATCGGTTTATAATCTGCATTCTGGCTTCAGATCATTCGGAGAGGTAGAAGAAAAAAAATACCACCATGGGGTAAGTTCATAACTGCGAATTTGCTTTAACCTGAAACGCTTTCTGTGGTTGTGATTATTATCCTATGGCAGTAATGCAGATAGAGAATAAACTCGGATATAACAGAAACGCAGGGGTTTCATTCTCTCCTCCCTCTGGATGCCTGGAATTCACAGACCAGATGGCAGCATTTAGAAAGAGAAATAAAAAACCTTTACCCATCTTACACAAACTGATATGGATTCCTTCCCCAGATTAAACACATCTCCTTATTAAAATTCAACCTCATGATCTAATACTGCTTTCCTATCTGCAGATTTCATCACCAACTTTCTTTCCTTCAAAAGCACTGATTATCTACGTGTGATGGGTACCAAGCCTCCGCCGTGTAGCTTATATAAGCAAATCTTGGTGCCAGAAAGCAATTGATGTAAAGTTTATACATCACACTACGTTACAGTGGCGAACATCTGTAATATAGAATAAGTAACCCTGTATAATGTTGGTATATAATGTCTGCATTATATATTATATATAAGTTAGTGTACCAATTTGCGTTCCATCACTGGCAGTGACATCTGGGTGATTCGCCTGTAAAAATGTATAGATTTGCCATAGAGTCGACGGCCTTTAAATACATTCCCCCAGGCGCATCATTGGCTGTCTTGGATGAAGAAGGGCAAAGCAATTAGATAATGAAAAATGTGCCTGCTGGAACATGCTGACATTAAGTGCCGGTTTGGAAAATGGAGGATTTAACTTGACATTACAAGGTATGTAAAGTTCGAAAAGAATAGCTGATAACTGATGGAATTAAACCGGTATACATTAGTACGCCAGGGATTATAAATATGGCTACTAGGGAAACATTTTATTAGCTAACGTGCATATTGAAAAATGAACAGATTCTTCTCTTCTCTTCGACCGATTCAGTTTATTTGCTGAAGAATTATCCTAGTATTATGTTCTTTGTTGTCATAAAAAATCGCTCTCTATCCTATCTGGAAACTGTGGTAATTATAGCCCTGGGGCAGGGCAGTAATGCTGGTAGGTAGCATTGCCACCTCACAACTCCATGGTCCGTCGTTCAGGCCTCACTGTCCTCTGTTTTCCTTGTTTTTTAAGAATTTCTACTTTCCTTCCACCCCTTAATAGGTTAATTGACTATCCTAAATTTCCCCTAGGTGTGACTAAGTTTGTAAATGTATGCAAGCATGAAGCCCTGTGATGACCTGGTGTCCGGATCACGGTGTTTTCATGGTCCTGTGATGCTAAATTTAGTTAATAATGCTTGTAAAATCGCTAAAAATGTCTAATGAGTTTTATCCAGGAATTTAATTAGCCAATCCAAGCTGTTTGCGTAAAATATCAAAGTCTAATATTTTACAGACGGACGGAGGGGTTGGTATGCTGAATGGAGTGAAACAGAGCACGACACCGGGGAGATTTTTGCTTTTAATTATTTCCAACTACAGCGAAGGATAATTTGGTACACGGCTGGAAAATATTTACCTCGTCCAGTTCACCACACAGTAGATTTTCTGTTCTACCATACAAGGCAGATCAATTTTGACGATTTGAGACAGTAACCACTCTGTAAGCCAACCATATACTTGTCAGCTACTAAATATGGATTGATTTCTGATAGGTTCCTTAGAGTACACAATGGTTTAATATCTATGAGCACTATAAGACAAGGGTGACCACTTTTATCCTTGAGTGCTGGCTGGTTATAGAAAGCAAGTAGTGTGAAATGGTCTTTATCACACCGGATTTACTACTGTCACTCCTCTGAGGTGAATGCAGATCAGGGTTTCACCTCACACACCAATGACTGCAGTGAGAATTTAGATGTCGACGTGATTCCATTAGTGTCTGCGCAAAATCACAACACTTATTAATCTGCTCAGTAGTTTTTCTCTAATGACAAGCAAAACTAGACATGAGCCTTCCACACAGCATCGAGTTCACGTAACTTTTCTCGAATAGAGCGCTGTGTTTGAATATGAAGGCAGAAACTCAGTATAAATACACTAGTCCATAACACCTAAAGATATACTTCTCTTTTTTCTCAGCCTGTAATATCACTGTGATTGCTGCAAATTTAATGGTGATTATAAGCAATGTTTTTTAATGTTGTTTAAAGATTTTTTAAAGTGCAGCGTAAGCTCAATATTCATTGATTCTGGAACAATTTCCTGATACTGACGATTCCTGGATTAACATTAAATCCCAACATGAAATTAGACTATAAACGATATTAAAATAATTGATGCTAATCAGGAAACAACATTAGTGAATTTAGACTGTACTGATTCTAATGATCCAAAATAAACATGAATGAATTTAGACACTGAATCATAAACAATCACTAATGAACAACTTGAGTGTAAAATGTTGTGAAAGGGTGAACCTGTAGAACCGCAATAGAGCAACATTCTTACTATAAAACATTCTTTAACATTATTTCATTCAATCACAACCTTTTAATATTTAACAATCACAACACTGATTTTTATAACCATAAAAAAAAAAAAAAAAATACTTTTTATTCCTGCACACACACCTAAATCCATTTTACTGCACACACACATCTATTTTTGGTCCTGAAGGTGAGGGAAATGTTCACACATTAACTAAACTGCACATACACGTTATATACAATTGTTCAGTACAGCATGGGAAGTATGATTAAATTCCATGCCATTAAAATATTTAATGTTTTTTATTTAATAAATAAATTTATATTATATTACATTTTGGTTTACAAGCAGGAAAAGATTCAAAAATAGATTGAAGCAGGTTTGATCGACACACACTGATGACATCAGATGGTTATGATTGCTTGATTGAAATGTTGATCCAGGATTACCAAAGGATGTTAATAATTCAGAAACACATCCTACTTGCTAAAATCACATTCACCCAGCTATAACTTCTCTTATTTGTTTTTTCTTTCATACATTTCTGTTCATCATTCTAATAGCAGCTGATTGGAAGCACATTAATAGTCATTAGACACTCCATGGTTAAGCTAAACAAGCTCACAAATCTCACATAACATCTCTGAATTGAATTATCATAGTCTCTCTTATTTAGCCTGCTTTTAATAATGCAATTCGATTGATAGTCTTTCTGGAAGAAGAAGTTATGTCTGGGATTAGGGCAATGTAAGTTAAGTATTGAATATTGAATGGTTGTAGAAGCTGCCTTTTTGCAGATCTAAGTTTGCTGAAATCTATCCTGATGATTGATGCTGGTCCTGGAACTGTAAAACAAGGCAAATTGTACTTAAGGTGAAATGGATCGAAAGAGTGTGGAGTCTGTTTGCTCAAATATATTTTATTTGTGTAGAACTTTAGAACAAAAAACATTGTCATAAAGCAGCATTTCTGAGCGCAAGGTGTAGCTCAGGACCTTTATGAGCAAGCCAGGGGTGACAGTAGTGAGAAAAAACTGCATAGCATGATATGAGAGGGAACCCACATGAAGACCCATACTCAGAAATCCAGCAATGCTTGTTCTGGAATGTGTGGATTTAAATCACTATTATATTATTAATGAGTCTTTGGTTAGCACAGACTTTATAATTACAGAAAATATTTTTAAGTACGAATCCACAGTATGTTAATTAATTATAAACAGAAGCAGACGAAAGATCTGGTTAAACAGCAAACCATGACTGTTAAAGTAATCTTGTTAAAACTGGTTACAACGTTTGGAGACTGGTGGTCGTAAAGTATCTTTTTCAGCGTGAACCTGTATCAGGTATATGCAGCCATACTTTGGTCAAACCTGTTGTGGACACACCTAAACAGCTGAATGGAAATACACATTTTGATCTCTGATCTTGTCCATTTTGATCTCTGAATTTTGAAGTCAGCTATGGCAACTTATACCATGAGGAAGAAACCTTGAAAAGAACCACACAAAGCAACTATTGTCTGGATTGCAGATAAAACTTTACTACAGTTTCGTCAATCCATCCATCCATCCATCCATCCATCCATCCATCTATCCAACCATTCATCCATCTATCCATCTATTCACCTATCCATTCATTTATCTATCCATCCATTTATTCATCCGTCTGTACATCTATCCACCTATTCCTTCTATTCCTCAATTTATTTATCCATCCATCCATCCATCCATCCATCCATCCATCCATCCATCCATCCATCCATCCATCCATCCATCCATCCATCCATCCATCCATCCATCCATCCATCCATCCATCCATCCATTGTCTATACCCGTTTATTATTAATAGGGGTCACATGGATCTGATGGAGCTTATTCGGCGGTCATTGGGCAAAAGACCAGTTGTATATTGTAAGTTTAATTAGTTGTTTGTTGAAAGGATGTTCAGTTGAGTGTATTATATAGTCCTGGTATGAGCACAAGGGTATTTTTTATTCCTGCAGATTTCAGGTAGGACTATTCACCAATCAATGGCACTTCAGACTTTGGTAGGTGCAAATGCTGCAAGTACATAATATTGTATGAAAAACAGATTCACTTATTGAAATAGGTGCTTAGAGAGAGGAAAAGTACTAAATCATAATAACACCAGTAGTTATAGTCTTCTGTTATGGTACTTGAAGCATATTGCTATTAATAGCCTTAAACAGAACACGAGTTTTTATAATCCTCTCTTATAAACAATTCTTCTTAGATGTTAATAAAATTAAGAAACTGTGCCCTCCTGTGTGTTCCTCAAACAATATTTTGGAGTAAAATGACTCAAATAGACAGAAACCACTCTTGTTTTAGACCAAACACTAACACAGGGGTTACAGTGTAGATCATGGGACCCTGACAGATTACCTTCTTCCATACTATATTTAGTCCCCACCTCCCACTCTCCCCTACCCGACCCCATCCAAACAGCTGGCATTTCCATCTCAGCTGAACAACTTGTATCTGCTACTCTAATGCTCTATAACACCGGACACCAATGTATCTAGCTTGGTGGGTGGGACCACCTGAGTTTCTGTGTTTCCTGCTAAAAGAAAAATGGAGGCCAGAGAGATGGTCCTCCGACTCCCGGGTCGTGCAAGTTCATCCAGTGACTTTGGTCAGACTACAGTACTGCGGCACAAAGAGGTTCACCATTTCTTTTTTGTCCCCTTCAGGGAGCAGCCTATCTACAGCACACGGGCGCATGTCTTCCAGATCGACCCTAATACCAAGAAGAACTGGATGCCCACCAGCAAGCATGCCGTCACTGTCTCCTACTTCTATGACAGCACCAGAAATGTGTACAGAATCATCAGCCTGGATGGGTCAAAGGTAAAATAACCGTTGCTTTCCGTTTCTTATTTGGAGCAAAAGAATATCTCTGGAGTTGGTTTTGCTTTTATATTTGACTGTCCGTTATGAGTCAGTATTGCGTTTGGTGAATGTGTTTCATTTGTGCCATGCAGTGCTAGAGCAATGATACAATAGTCACTACATTGATTTCATATGGAGCCTATTTTGGTGCACAATTCCTGCATCATAAAGCACTTAAGGGCAGCGACCATGATTAGTATTGGAATCACACACTCTACTTTCAGTAAGCAGTGAGCAGAATCTGAGACATTACTGCAATGTAAGGCATCCATATTCATCACCGTGTGAAAAAAAACTGCATACATTTTCTCATGCACTATTTATCTGATTACCTATAGGTGAAATAAAACATTGCAATTCAGCCCAAATCAAGCAACTCAATCCTAGTATCTTACCCCTTCTTGCAGAGGAATCACAGACTGGTTAAAATAGCTCATACATAAGTGTGTGTGTGTGTGTGTGTGTGTGGTTGTATATTAGAGTTCTCTTGACTACAGCCTCAGAGCTTCAGAGACAGAAATAACGCGTGAAGCGATCCCAGCATACTGAAGTGGTTTTAACTTCTTGGTAGAGACCATTGTCTCTATGTCTAAAGCAGACACTAGCACCACCTCCAGACAATGACTATGTGTCCTTTTTTGGTGCAAATGTTATTTGATTTAAATTGTACCCCTGCCTTTTGCCTAATGATAGTTAGGATAGGTTCCAGCAGATCCCTGTGATCCTGATTAGGGGGAATTGGTAGCTCAGTGGTTAAGGTGTTGGACTGTTAATTTGAAGATCAAGCTCCCAGTTGTATAAATGAAATAAATGTATCCTAATTAATTTATCCTCTGGATAAGGGTGTCTGTAAAATGCAGTGAATGTAATTGAATAAGCAGGACGATGGATGGATGAATGGATGGATGGATGAAGTTTTGGCAGTGACAGCTTTTCTTTATACAACAGTTTCGGTTGTTAAATTGCCTCTGGATTTTTCTCTTGTACTGCATCTGAAGTATTGCAGTAAATATGTTTTATATGTGAGGTCTTTATAAGAAGCAAGAGGAGACCGGGGCAATAAAATGAGGTCATCTGTAATAAGAACAAGGCCTTCACTGGGGAGATGATAGTTCACTTATGCCTGGTGGCACATTAACAAGACAGTTCGCTAATCCGTCGGTTTATTTAACACCTTGACCTTTATATCTTAGATGTAATGTGTCTGTCTGCTGATCTGACTCACAATTTATAGCTTCCATCCTGACCTCTGTAAATTTCTGCAGAACTTTGTCTGCTCCACTACTGAAAGCTGTTATAGGTATTGAACTACACTGAACTGACTTGACCCTAATGTACAGTGTCAGACTGACACAAGTTAACTTTATATGTGTTATTATTATTATTTTTTAAGATTCAGTGGTCTGTGGTGGGTCAGGGGTTAAGGTGTTGGACCGGTGATCGGAAGGGATCGGATTCGCTCTGGATAAAGGCATTCATCAAACACCATATATGTGATATAATTTATTTAAAAATACTAGTTTTATTAGGCAAATATCACTGCAGCTTATTGGTAAGAACATTTGCTTTGCAGCACTGGGGATGTGGAGTTAATTTCTGCATTTGATGCGCTTTTAAAGTTTAATAAATAAAAACATGTAAAAAATGTTGGTGTAGTGAGTTAAGGCGCCGGGTTAGATTCCGACTTGGGTCATTTTCAGTCCCACCTCTTTCTCTATCTCCCCTATTTCATCCCCTCTGTCCTATCCATAAAGGCAAAAAATGTGTGTGTGGATTAGCAATACAGAAAACATGTAATCTTTTTTACATATTAACATATTATACATGACATCATATTTTTTTTGACCCTTTTATACAAATTAGGACTGCATTACGTTAATAAGGCAAAATACAGGATACAGAAAAAATTATTCAGCTGAAGTCATTAAATAGAATAAACAGCATCATAAAAGGATGACATTAACAGAGACAGGAACTGGAAGTTCAACAAAGCTCAACACTGCAGAGAAGCAAAAAATAGGGATGGAAATATATAAATAGACAAACTAATTAAGAACAAGCCCAAAAACAAATGACAAACCAGGACTAAAACCGAATCGAAGCCATACCAGACTGTAATGTATAAAACGTCATGAGAATAAAACATCCAGAGAATTGCTTACCAAACGTGCTGATTTTAGATTCTTCTGTCCATTTCAACCTTTAATCAATCTTCAGCTCATTTAATGTAAAGGTAAAAATGGATGGTTTTTTTAACATGAAAGATTCACACACTCTCAAGCTTGCAGCAGTGTGTGCCAGTGTGTGAGTTCCAATTAAAATAATACCAAAATCTTTAAGTCCTGGGGAATCACACATGGACATTAAAAGACTCGAACCGTCCATCTTCCAAGCCTGGATGTACTTCCCTTATTGGTTTACACTTTGTCCAATATTTAGACTAGTGTTTGAGTGATTAGCTGGGAAAGTGTTGCTACAAGTCTTGGATTTCGATTGGCTAGTGTTTGCTTGATTGATTGATTAGCTCACATTAGTTTCGTCCGCCAGCGGTAAATGAAGAGTTGATGAGCTGTCAACATAAATTCCGCTCTCGTTCGGTTATAGGTTTGACTGTACTGCATGTCACTGGGAAAATTAGTACAGGTTTATAAATGTGTTCCCAAGCCTGTGTTTATCAATCATCTATAGATAAATTCCAAACCTTACAGCAAGACTCAAGCATTATTTTTGTTGCTAATTTATCTTTTTTGACAGGGTAATTAACCAGAATTGCTGTGTCCTGTGCTGCTCTAGTGTTGAGAATGAGAAATAACTTCTTAAAAAAAACCTTCCATTTTAAAACTTTCTGTTGACATTTTTGGGATGGGCTATAATAAACTCAGTTAACAACATTTGGTAGACACCTTTATAACTGTCTGATATATACACTTAAGGGTTGGGGGTCTTGCCCTGGGGCCCAGCAGCTGCAGCTTGGTTGTCCTGGTAATTGAAATAATAAACAATTTTTGACTTCAACCGGGCAGCTACCACTTTTAAACATCCATTCATTCATTTTCTATACCCGCTTATTCCCTGATTCGGGGTCACAGGGATCTGCTGGAGTCTATCCCAGCCATCTCTGAAAGGGCGAAAGGCAGGAGGGGGACACCCTGGACAGGTTGCCAGTCTATGACAGGGCCACACACACACACACACACTCTCACACTCACTCCTATAGGCATTTTAGAATCACCAATCAACCTAACATGCATGTTTTTGGACTGTGGGAGGAAACCGGAGAACCCGGAGTAAACACATGCAAGCACGGGGAGAACATGCAAACTCCACACAGAAAGACCCCTGCCCGGGAATCGAACCCGGGACCTTTGTGCGAACCACTAAGCCACCGTGCTGCCCCCCACTTGTAAACAGGTGTAGAAAATTAAGGAATAGTACCAACAGTAATACTATAATAATAATAATAATAATAATAATAATAGACTTTATTCACTTAGTAATCATTTTCCAATAGTGTTAAATATCATATCAATAAAAAAAAATCGAGTGTAGTATTTGACGAGGTCAGAGGACTTCCAAGAGGACAAATACACTAAAGCTTTGCTGTATCATTGATCTCGTTTAGATACACAATTTTCTTGTTATTCTCACTGATATATTCCGGTTGCCGTTAACCTTTAACGAACTGGTGTTTACATGTGCCAACGTTTTTAGTCAGAAGAATTTTGTGACTTGTGCACAGTTTGTCTTACTATCAATTTGATTTATTATGTTTTGTAATCATGTAAAGATAAGCCACATTACTGGATCCTGATAGCTGTGGTCATTGTGTTGCTCTTAAGCACATTGTTGCCGGAATCTTTTATAAAAGATTTTCTACAAGCTTCAATTTTTGGGCCCTTCCGTCTCTGAGTAACAAAATCCTGTGAATGAAAGTCAGTATAAAGTATAAAGGACTTCTGAGAGGACTGGAAATTTAGCAATCTGGAATATAACGAGAAATTTTCAGAAAATTTTCCGAAAAATCAGGTCAAAGGTCAGCCTTAAATTTCTTTATTAATACCAAACAAAATCTCCTTTGGTCGCTTGGGCAGCCATATTGCCGCTGTAGCTAATGTATCTTGGGAAATTTGTTCATACCCCTATGTTTGAAGTGTGGCCCTGAAAAATTTTTGTTTGAAGGGGTATCTGGTTCTCCCCCTCCCCCGACACCTTCAACTCAAAGAGAATCGAGACACCCCTACCTCTTTACATGTACGTGCAAAACAGAGGGGTAGGACTAAGGGGTAGAAATGGTATAGAGCCTTAGTGACAATATCAACAAAATAAAACCTGGACATGTCTAAATATCATGTATAACATCTAATAATCAAAATATACTATACAGTTAGATATTCAAATAACAAAATGTAATTAACTGATCTTATATGTGTATTGTAAATGAGTAGAGACAGACAAGAGAAATAAATAAGCAGTAAGTCACAGTCAGTGGGAGTCTTTACTCCTACATGTGAGAAAACTCCTCCATGTGAGCTTGGAGAACAGGGGGATGGAGGAGAGAACGCTCCCACTTCCTACTGCTAGGATTGTGTAACATTCGTTACACAAGCAAGGCTGAAGCTCACTGACAGCTATCATCTGTAAAAAATCATATAACGGGAGTTAAACTCCTGTGTTTGCAGATCTGTGTGTGGGAGTATGGAAATCGAACGCTTTTCCTACTGCACGCATGCATGAACGTTGAGCCTCGTCTACGACACCTTAGAAAGCTTGACTAAGGAAATCCTTATTATTGCTCAGCGTGTGCTGTTAATTGAGAATTACCTCTAATTGCATTTCATTAACTCTATAACGGTTGCGTTCAAGTATTATTTTATCTCTCTACTTGATCTTTCTCTCTCTCTTCTCTCTCTCTCTCTCTTTTTTCAGTCTTGGCTGTCTGTGCACACGATTTTCGATTTACACCCACACAAACCCATTCGCTTGCGGTAACGCTGGCTTTTCCATCGCTCACTTTTCACTGTCTTATAAACTTAGCAATGGCTTAACATAAGCTATGAAGTGTTAATAGCTGGCTATTCCTGCTATTCTTTGTCACCTGGCTTTAAAACATTCAAGAAAACTATTTGCCGGATTTATTATTAGTTCACGGTTGAAACTGTATGCTAGCAAGCGTGTTGTATCATTCTCTGTGGTGTTAGCATTCACGCGGGAGCTCTATGTTGCATATAAAGGGTGTTCTATTACCGGATCAATACACACACATCGCAATTCCTTTAAGAGGTTATGATCAGACTCTATGGATTTCTTGGATGATGATACAATTCATATTAAATCAATATCAAACACGCTCGACGCTTGTAAATTAGCATCTGAGCCGTTTGTTCTAATGTTTTTCGCCGGAGAAACATGAGAGTTCTCACTACAGTATTTTCCTTGAAAACACCGTCTACCACATCCAATTTCTATTCTGCTATCTTGGCTTTTTGCTCACAGACACTAAGGCTTAGAGAAGCTCAAACAACCTTAAAAGCTCCATGTATCTTCTTTAATCTCTCGGTTTGCTTGTTTCTCTGTGGGTTGTGATGAATAACGCTCTTCTTTGTAACCTCCTGCAGGCTATAATAAACAGTACCATCACCCCCAACATGAGCTTCACGAAGACGTCGCAGAAGTTTGGGCAGTGGGCAGATAGCCGCGCCAACACAGTGTACGGGTTGGGGTTCTCCTCAGAGCATCATCTGTCTAAGGTGGGTGGAATTCTGCACCGCTCGGTCTCTTTTTCTGTGCATCTCGGTGCTGGGAAACACCTACACAATGTGCCCTAATGAGCAGCTGTACAGTCATCAGTGCGTAGGAGGCTTCTTCTGCGTGGTCCTTTCCTCTCCCCTCTCTCCTTCTTACTCTCACTCTCTCTCACTCTTTCAGGATTTTTCTCTCTTGGTTTCTCTCTCACTCTCTCATTCTCCTCCACATTATGATTAAGTACTGTCAAACATTGGGGGTGGAAAAGCAGCAAGCCTTCACAATCAGGCTTACGCAACAGTAACATCATGCATTCGCACCCTCATCCACACTATTCTTTTAAAATCTCTCGCTCTGTTTAAGTCTTTGGCTGGAATAAAATAGGCGTAATGTCGGGTAGACCGGTTACATTTGCAATTTATTGGCTCAGGCTTATTGTTACATTCCAACAATTCTTCAGTCGCTTCTTTCAACAATCTCCTTAGTAGACATGGAATAATTCAGCTGTTCAATCTTTCCCCCTCTTACTACATGTGAATGCAGAATAAATAATGAAAAGGGCTATTTTTTAAATACATGTGTAGCTTTTGGCTGTTGGTTAGGTGGAGGTGATTTTGCCAACTAGGATGTGATCCTGGATTATTAACGTCTTTTGTTAATTCTGGATCAACGTTTCAATCAATCAATCATAACCATCTGATGTCATCAGTGTGTGTCAACCAAATCCGCCTCAATCCATTTTTAAATTTTTCCCTCCTTGTAATGTGATATTATAAATGTATTTATTATATAAAAAACATGAAATATTTTAATGAATTTACTTCCCATGCTGTACTGAACAGTTGTATCCAACGTGTATGTGCAGTTTAGTTAATGTGTGAACATTTCCCTCACCTTCAGAACCAAAAATAGATGTGTGTGTGCAGTAAAATGGATTTAGGTGTGTGTGCAGGAATAAAAAGTATTTTTTTTTATTTTTATGGTTATAAAATCAGTGTTGTGGTTGTTAAATATTAAAAGGTTGTGATTGAATGAAATAATGTTAAAGCCTGTTTTATAGTAAGAATGTTGCTCTATTGCGGTTCTACAGGTTCACCCTTTCACAACATTTTACACTCAATTGTTCATTAGTGATTGTTTATGATTCAGTGTCTAAATTCATTCATGTTTATTTTGGATCATTAGAATCAGTACAGTCTAAATTCACTAATGTTGTTTCCTGATTATCATCAATTATTTTAATATCGTTTATAGTCTAATTTCATGTTGGGATTTAATGTTAATCCACCAAAAAATAAAAAGATTTAAAAATGGATTGAGGCGGATTTGATCGACACACTGATGACATCAGATTATTATATTATAGAGGGGCAGGGTGGCTCAAATGGTTAAGGTGCTGAGTTTGTTAATCTGAAGACCAGAAACACCTGGGTTCGAGCCCCACCTCCGGCAAGTCAACCACTGTTGGGTCCTTGAGCAAAGACCCTTACCCCTCCTGCTCCAGGGGCGCTGTATCATAGCTGACCCTTCGCTCTGACCCCAACTTACTAAAGATGGGATACGCGAAAAAATGCATTTCATTGGCTCTGTACATGTACCTTGCACAATGACAATGAATTGAATATACTTGAATATACTATATATACTTATATGAGGTTATAATTGGTTGATTCAAATGTTAATGCAGAATCATATCCTACTTGGCTAAATCACGTCCACTCTATTTGCATGTCCACACTGAGGGCCATATTTACTGTAGCAATAATTACAGCTGTTATAATGGGGTGGTTAATTTAAAACCATGCAAATAAACACAGACACACTCCAAACAAGCACAATATAAGCCAGTATGTCTTTTATTCCAACATGCCTTCCTGCCAGCAAGCAAAGTGGTATTTGTGCGAGGTTTGTTTAATTACACACACCTGATTGCTCCCAAAATGCAGAAGTAATTAGACATCCAGGACGTCAGTGATCCCCACTTAACCCCATGATAAGGTTCAGGAATGTGATGTCATGTTATGACGGAGCCTGATTCCTCCTGATTTTACACATCCACACACTGCTCATGGGCTTTAAATGACTCCGAACTCTCATCTAACTGCTCACCAGACGTGCCAAGATGTCTGGAAACGTGATATAATGTAACATATTCAGATGGTTACTGCAGTGTTTATAAGGCTCCACACTGTCAGTAAAACCAATTTTATAAAACACTCTTACTGCCTTACAGCTTGAGAGTCACTGATCCCATCCAGAGCTTGGATTTCTGTCTGTGTGCATGTTTTACTTGTGGGACAAGCTAATAGGATTGAAATATTTTTAGATATAAATGAGTGTGAGAATGTTTTGGCCATTGAGTAATTATTTGCTCAGTGTTTGCATGATTGGCTCCAGATTTAATACTGATTTCATTGCGATTCCCAAACTTTTAAGTTGCTTAAGCTTAATAGATGTTTAAAGAATTGCGAGCACATACATAGTTTTTGATGAGGACATGTCTATTTTCTAAATCATGTCTATTTTCTCTTTATTCTTTCTTTCTTTCTTTTTTTCTGCCCTCCTTATCTATTCTGTTCTTTCTCTTCTCTTCTCTTCTCTTCTCTTCTCTTCTCTTCTCTTCTCTTCTCTTCTATTTCCTTCCTTCCTTCCTTCCTACCTCCTCTTCTCTTGTCTTCTCTTGTCTTCTCTTCTCTTTCTTTGTCTTCTCTTTTTCTTCTCTTTTTTCTGTCTTTTTCACTCGCTTCTTCTTCTTTTCTCTTCTTTTCCGTTTCTTTCTCTTCTCTTTCTTTCTTTCTTTCTTTCTTTTTTGTATACAAAGTAAAAATGTACACTAGATAAAGTAACCATGGCCCTTTGGGATGAGCTGGAATACAGACGGCACCCCAACATTAGAGCCTGAGGTCACTAATACTTTAGTGGCTAAATGGGGACAATCCATAAAGTCATGCTCCACAATCTGGTGGGAAGCCTTTCCAGAAGTTTGAAGGTTGTTATAAAAGTAACAGTAAAAAAAAAAAATCTGGAACAGGATGTTTAAAAAAACACCTATGGCTGTGGTGATCAGGTGTCCCAATACTTTTGTCCATATATGATATAGTGCATTTAGATTACCTTAAATGACAAACATATTTAACACATAGATTATTATGCTGTGTATGTGGATGGAAAGTAAGCTTGTCACTATAGCAACCTAGCTGTAAGGACATACTCTAGTAAGCTTTCTCCTTTTTATCAGTTACAGCGTAGATTCTGTGATAGAATTAAACACATTCACATTCAGGTGAGGAAATGCGAACTGCAATGCACACCTGTATTGGGTTTCATTAAGACATGCCAACAACACGCCACACCGAGATGCATCATCTTTTCCCGCATTTCTCCTTCGAGTTCCTTCAGCGCTAAAAACTTTCTTTGGTTTTATTTCTTCCTCATTAGGAAAATATTCAGTGCTCACTTAAATCTGACCTCTAATATCTCCTCAGTTTGCCGACAAGTTTGCGGAGTATAAAGAAGCAGCCCGCTTAGCCAAGGAGAAGTCTCTGGAGAAGATGGAGCTGGCCAGCTCTCCCTCTCAGGTGAGGATGTTTTTACTGTAAACTTTTCGGCTTCTCCAGGAAATTTAACACACTTTATTACAGTATATTTGATTTAGCTTGATTCCTGAAATCTACAACAGTTCCCCAGGGCTTCATGCTCGGGCAAGTGAAATTAATGAACGGTTTTGTCATGCTGTTTAGTTAAAACCTTTCAACACTTGATTAATGTTTCTGTTCTTATCAGCGCTGAGGCCTGAGGCTCTTTAGTGTAAATGATGTATTATTAGTTAACAATTGGAAAGTCATAATAAGTAGTCGATGTGGCTCTGTTAATTTCCAAATAAGGATTTGCGCATTATCAGTGGATGTAAAAGTTATTCTGAGACCTTCCTGCAGTCAAATGGAACAGTTAGTTTATATTGTGACACTTTGCTAGTTTGTTTTTTACTATTTTTGGTGGTTTGTAGTATTTTGACAGCTGTATGAAGCAAGTGGTAGCTCAGTTGTTTTAGATTAGATTAGATTAGATTAGATTAGATTCAACTTTCATTGTATAAGGTACGTGTACGGAGCCTAGAAATGCAGTTAGCATCTAACCAGAAGTGCATAAGTGGCTCATTTACAATAAATAGCAGTGTAATAAATAGGGTATGAGGTTGATAATTACCGAGGTGGGCAAATAATGTACAGAAGGTATATGGATAGAATATAGAGGTGTAACAATAGATAGTTATAGATGGTGCAAAGATGCATAATGATAAAGTAGTGCAAAGTACAGAAAGTGGAGTGCAGTAGTGAGTAATACTGTATATCAGCTGTTTAGCTGTTGGACTGCTGATCAGAAGGTCATGAATTCAAGTCCTGAGTCCACCAAGCCATGACTGATCTCTTCAGAAAGCCCTCTTTAGTTACCCCTCAACTGCACAGTTGTGCAAATAAGATCAATTTAAATCCAGTGCCAGATCAAGCCTTTAGGGGGCCCTATAATGTCATGGTGCCATGGTGGTCTTAATTATTTGTTGCAGCTATGTTAATAACATCATAACAGTGTTTTACCCTTTTATGCATCCCACATCCTGTTAACACATTTATGTATAATTACCATCCTCTATTGAGGTGGACGTGTTTTTGCCAAGTAGGATGTTGTCCTGGAGTAATATCCTTTGGTAATCCTGAATCAACATTTTAATCAACCAATCATAACCGTCTCATGTCATCATACTCAGTCCATTTTTAAATCTTTTCCTCCTTTTAAAGCAATTATGAATGGTTTTTTTTACAAATAAAACAAGCAGCACCAAGTTGCCACTTTAACCCCCAAAAGCCACTCTGAATAAAGATGTCCGCCAACTGGTGTACATGTAGTGAAGTTTGTTGTTGTGGTTTTGTTTCACAGGAATCGCCTGCTGACATTCACTCACCTCTGACTCCTCCTGTCTCTTCTGACCTCTGCCGAGTCAATGGCACAGGCGATGATGTCACCTTGTCTGACGCATCACCGAATTCAGAGCTTCAATCAGACCTGTCTCCGACCACCCCGACCCTTGCACACAGGTAATTACTTTTTTTTGTTGTTGTATGTGTGTGTGTGCGCTTTGTTAGAGGATTGCATGCTTTTATTCAACTGCATTAACAAGCCATTACAGTTATCTAAAAGAGCTTAATGTACTTATATAATCTGATTATGTAAAAAAAATTTAAAAAGGGACCGCACTAACATGCAGAAGCAGTAAATGTAATGTTTCTGTATATTTATATCGAATCTCTGGGTTTTTTACAGAACATTCGACCCTTTATGGATAAAGTTTCATTTATATCTTATCTTTATGATCCTTCCCTCAGGCTCTAGTCCCTGTAAAATTAGAATAATAAACATGTTTAGCCATTTCAATAAGTAAATAATGGATTTCTCTTCATATAAAATACAAATAAAATCAAATATTCTAGTGCCTGTTTTGGATTGGTACAGTATGATGCATTCTTAATGCCAAGTCGATTTTGTTTATTAGTTGAAAGCATGCATCATCTGTTCTTCTTCATCTGTTCCTCATGAGTCAGGCAGTTGAGTCAGCACTACCTCAGACGTCTACAATACAACTAAAAGATCATTTCCCACAATGAAATATATTATTTTTATATTTTTTTTTTTTTTTTTTTTACAGAGACGTGTTTCAAACATGTCAGGTCTTCGGTTTCTGATTAACCTATTCCTGCTGCTCGTGCATTTCAAAACACTGAAACACACACACACACACACACACACACAGCACATAAAGCTGTATTTCTAATGGTACTTGATTTTCCATTATGCAGTTTTAATATGCATATCTAATTTTCTCTGGTGCAGACAGGATTGCTTTTATGGAATGTTTTGTAGCGACTGAAAGGATCCTTTGTTAATTATTTGTCTTCGTTCCTGCAGAAATAATATATTTGGTTTTGCTTTGACAGTAAACTTCTTTGTACTCTTTTTGTGACTGTTGGAATGCACTGCCTTGACTGTAATTTATAATGATTATGCATCTCTGTAAACCTGTCTGAGAAGAGTTTTATTTTTTATTGTATTGATTAAATATTGCATCCTTCGTCGTTTCTGATGTTTTTGCTTTGAATACCGTGTGCTATTTCGAGATACACAGACTAATCGAAGGGGCAAAGGAAAGTTTGCGGGGCTGGGAAAGTTATGTGTATTCAGAGTAAGGAGAGTTTCATTTTCTGGCCTTTTTACTCAGTTTTTTAAGTGCAATTGACTCTTTAATGATTTTGCTCAAGTTTAAAATAATCATTAAAATAAATAAATGCATAAACAATAAAACAAATACACAATTGCTTAAAAATATAAAATAATAGATGAAATAAAGCTTTTTTTTCTGATGTCAAATGTTATGCATTTTATTTCTCTAATCAAGATTTTGTCTAGTCCAAAAATAAACTTAAGTAACTTGTAAGGCTTAAAAAAGACACTATGAATTTATTAATAGTCACATATCAAATATTTTCTAGAGGTCTACTTGAACATGTTATGGTTGTTGGACTTTCCTGTACATTTATAGCAGATGCTGTGATGCAGATAATGCATCAAGTTAGTTTTTATAAGGAAACTGTCAGACTAATGCATCACTGAGTGAAACGCATCTCTGTATTAGGACAGCGCTGCCTCTTCTCTTTCAACAGTAAGCCTACAGTAATGGATGTAAATATTAAATCCTCTCTTTTCTTTAGTAAACCATAAATAGACCTCTTCATTACATGTTTTATATCATTAATACAACTTCTTTCCCTTTATCTTATTTATATCGTATAAATTCTAGAAAGAATGCGAGTTTGCTGCTGTTATACTGCATCATGCTGGACTTGTAGTTATTCTGTGTGCGTGTGTATGTGTGTGTGGTGTGTTTAAAGTGTGGGGGTGGTGAGCTGACTCTTTTCGCAGTCACTTCTGCAGCACATGAGTAAGTCAGATGGCCTGTTATGTCAGATTGCTGGAAAGAGAAAGGCTTGAACGCGTGATGTTTGGAGTTTAAGTTAAAATTACAGTGATTTTGGCTTGGAGAAATAGTGGAATTACACACTGTCAATTCAAAAGCTAGTGAACTCAGTGCCATCCATCCATCCATCCATCTATCTATCTATCTATCTATCTATCTATCTATCTATCTATCTATCTATCTATCTATCTATCTATCTATTATCCTATCATTATCCATCCATCCATTCAGCCATTCATCCATCCATCTGTCCATAAAATCATCATATCATCATCCGGCTATCCTTCCATCCGTCCCATCCATTCATCCGTCCATCAATCCATCAAGCCATTCATTTATCAATCCATCCATCCATCCTCATCTATCATCTATCTATCTATCTATATCTATCATCTACTATCTATCTATCTATCTATCTATTTATCCATTCATCCGTTCAGCCATTCATCCTCCATCTGTCCATAAAATCATTCATCCGGCTATCCTTCCATCCGTCCATCCATTCATCTGTCATCAATCCTCAAGCCATTCATTTATCAATCCATCCATCCATCCATCCATCCATCTATCTATCTATCTATCTATCTATCTATCTATCTATCTATCTATCTATCTATCTATCTATCTATTAATTTATCCATTCATCCGTCCAGCCATTCATCCATCCATCTGTCCATAAAATCATCCATTCATCCGGCTATCCTTCCATCCGTCCATCCATTCATCCGTCCATCAATCCATCAAGCCATTCATTTATCAATCCATCCATCCATCCCATCTATCCATCAATCCGTCCATCTATTCATCAGTCTGTCCATCCATCCATCCATCTATCCATTCATCAGTCTATCTTTTTATTGACTCAACCATCCATTCCTCCATCCATCCATCCATCCATCCATCCATCGTCTATACCCGCTTATTTCTAATCAGGGTCACAGGGATCTGCTGGAGTCTAGGGTAAAAGCTGTCATTGGGTAAAAGGCAGGGTTCACCCTGGACAGATCACCTGTCAATTACAGGGCCACATACAGACAAACAACCACACACACTCACACACACACACACACACACACTTCTGTGGGTAATTTAGAAGGAAATCAGTGATATATTTATGTATTAATACAGAATACGTTGTAAATAGAGTGTAAAGCTGGTTGTGTAATGCCGAGTGAACTGGCAGTAAACTGTTATGTGGAATTGTTTATTGATTCAGTTTCTGGTTCACTTCAGGGGATTCAGTCAGCATGCAGTGATAAACATTTACCTTAAATGTCGTTTCCTGTGTGGTGATGCTAAACATTGGTGGATTAAAATCCCTAAATACCTATACAGATCACAGAGGATTAATATAAATACAGGATGTATAGAAATGATGCACAGCATTTAATGTTGGTTACAAAGTTTATTTCAGAAGAGTTCAGAAGAATCATTCAATAAACACAAATCAAAAAAACACATTAATCAGGGCAATAAAGAAAAAGGAACTCTTCACATCATGTCAAGAGATCATTAAGTCACATGACTAAAAATGAGTTATTTACTACACATTGTGTTAGGAATGGCAAAGTTATTAATCAAAAAGTTAAAATAAGCACAGTGGCTTAGTGGTTAGCACGGTTGCTTCACAGCAAAAAGGTTCCAGGTTCGTGCCCCCTGCAGGGGAAACGTTTTTCTGTGTATAGTTTGCATGTTCTCCCTGTGTTTGTGTGCGTTTACTCCGGGTTCTCCGGTTTCCTCCCACATTCCAAAAACATGTATGTTAGATTGATTAGTGATTCTAAATTATCGATAGAAGTGTGTGTGAGTGTAAGTGTGTGTAGTTGTTTGTCTGTATGTGGAGTACCCGGAATACACACACACAAACACAGGGAGAACATGTAAACTCCACACAGAAAGAGCCCTGCAGGGGATACAAACCTGGGACCTTCTTGCTGTGGGGCAACAGTACTAACGACAGTGCAATTAATTTGAATATAATAATGAGTATAATAAATATTAAAAACATTTAAAACAACTTACCAAAAATGATCTTCTGTTAGTGAAACGACTTTCTCCAGCTTCCCAGTGGAACAGAACTCTTTCTCTCTCTCTCTCTCTCTCTCTCTCTCTTGAATGTCTGGTTGAGGCCCGTCTTGCCACTCCCGCTCATCTGAGGAGCTTTATAAGCATGTGTGGCTCCTTGTCGTGTCCTCAGTAGGTGTCAGGATGTGGGCTGGTGAACTGTCAGTCATAGTGGCAGTCATAAGGGAAAGCAAAGGAAAGGTGGCGCTGACGTCAGCACTGCAGTTACAGGGTTGTGGGAAACAAAAGTAAATTAGCATCAGGCCTCGTAGGCTGCGGCACAGGCATCAGGCTTGCGGGAATGCTTAGACGTGGCTGTGTTACGCATTGCTGGGTGGTGGGTGGGTGTGTGTGGGCTGGAAGGAGGAAAGGAGAAGGGAACAGATATGCGAGTGTGAGGGGGAAAGAGAGAGGATTCTGTGGGCTGTAATCTGTGTTGGTGGCACCATCTTAAAATGTTTCACTGAGTGGATGATTTACACTTTAAAATATTGATGTAAAAAATATAAAAACATATCTTGTGTATGGATTTATTTTTTTTTTGTTTTAATATATACTGCAAAAACAAGTTTGCATTAAAAGTTTTTTTAATTATAATGGATAATATTATTTATTTAAATCATATTATTCCGTAACTCCTTTGAATCAGTTAAGGAGGATGGACAGTGTTTACAGTTGCTTAGTGATCAACATCCTGAGGTATCCAGTTTCCATGGACGCAAGTATTGAGAGGGAAGTGGTAGCACATTAGTTAAGGTGTTAGACTGCTAATTGAAAGATCAAGGTTTAATTCCAAACATCACCAAGTACACCGTTTGGGCCCCTGAGCAGGCCCTTAATCCTTAACTGCCAGATGTATAAATAAGATAAATGTAATCCTCTGGATACGGACGTCTGCCAAATGACATAATGTAACGTATGCATGTGCTTCCTGTGGTTCTCTGGTTTTTTTCCCTATGCCTTGTTGGCATCTATAAATTGTCTGTAGTGTTTGGGTGTGTGTATTAATATAAATATATATATATATATATATATATATATATATATATATATATATATATATATATATATATATATATATACATATTATAATGCTTCATACAGTACTTTTACAGCCTTAACCGGAGTGACAAACATTATTCTTATATTTAGACAAATGTTTGTCGAATCAAACTCTTAAAGATGCTCTTACAGAACTTTAGTGGATAAAGCACACAGCTGCTTTGACAGACAGACAAATTAAATACCACTTATAGTTACCCAGAGCAGCATTGGAATTACATGTGGCCTTAAATAGCCTCTCTTTGCCTCTCTGTTGGACTTGACACATCAATCACTTTTTTTTGTTTGTTTTTTTTGTTTCCAAGGATACGATGCCAATAGGAAAAAAAATACCGAACCAAAATGTATAAGGATGATGTTTCTATACTGTATATTATGGCACTGGTGGCTCAAGTCAATAAGACGCTTGGAAGACCAGGAATACCTGGGTTTGAGCCCCACTGCCGCCACCAGTCAGCCACTGCTACCCTTACCCCTTCCTGCTCCAGGAGCGCTGTATCATAGCTGACCCTGCGCTCTGACCCCAACTTACTAAAATGGGATATGCAAAGACACAAATGTCCCTGTGCTGTAGAATTGTTTTGTATGTTAACAAATAAAGACATTTACATGGAGAAAATCTGCAAATGATTTGATGAACAGCTGGTAATCATCCATGCAGTCATATAAACAATATTAGTCTCATTTGGACCTGTAAAAGTAATTCTAATATTGAAACTATTATTCTTGAAGTGGGGCTCAGTCAGTGGCTCTACATAAACATGTCTATAAAGACAAGATGGAAAATTTCAATCATATTATCCATACCTAAGAATCGAGACAGCCAATTCGATCATGCTGTCAATCACAGCATCTGTAAGTCCATGTAAAGATTGTGGAAGAGGGTAATATGTGTAGACCTTCACCATCGTCATTTCATAGCTAAAGATAGGCTAGGTAGAAAAGGGCAGGTGACCAAACTGAGAAGAAAATAGGGGAAGAACAAATGAAACCTTTTGACATATAAAATATTGACTTCACAGGGAGTTGGAACTATACAGGGACATGAATACATTAAACCAAATCAATATTTAGCCTGAGCGCCCTCTGCCTTGCATTAGTCCTTCTAGGTCCACTGTTGTGCAGTTTTCACATTGAGGTTATGTTTTTCAGGGGCACGCCAGAGAACCTGGCACAGTTCTTCAGGACATTTTCGCTAATTCATCTGCTTTTGATTTAGCAGATTGTTTTACTTGTCATATCTGGATCATGTCTGTCTAAAAATGTTTATGATACTTTGTTGTACCCTATGATTCGTCCAGACTTTGCTGTAGACACACTTTTTACGATACTTTTTGTTCTTTTGCCATGACAGTCCGACTACCACCAAGCACTGGGAAGCTGAATTGGCAGCGCTGAAGAGCAACAATGCCAAACTCACAGCGGCGCTTCTGGAGTCCACTGCCAACGTCAAGCAGTGGAAACAACAGCTGGCTGCTTATCAGGAAGAAGCTGAGCGGCTTCATAAAAGGGTTGGGATCAGAAAAGCCTTTTCATCTTAAGAACACAGTTACATCGAACAAACCTGAGTGAATTTATGAGAAAATGCACAAAATGATGAATTTGTTTAAAATACCATTGACTTTCTTACAAGCTTTCTAACCATCCTACATTCATAAGGATTAGGTTTATTATTCTGATTGGTTAAAGCATGTTCTGAGGCAAACACTTTGAGTTTGGATGGAATAGAATAAACTGTGTGTTATTATAACGGATATAAGGATGATTCGAAAAATTAGTATTAAAACAATTCCCCAAAAACCTCAGCCAAAGAACAGTATCCAGACAAGAAGTATAGGCTCGGACATGTTCAGCTAGAATTAAGGGGAAGGTTTACAAGACAGTGTTGGGATCAGCTATGATGTATGCTTTAGAGACAATGGCACTGTTGATGAGACAGGTGGCAGAGCTGGAGGTAGCAGAGCTGAAGATGTTGAGGTTTTCTTTAGGAGTGACGAGGTTGGACAGGAGCAAGTTCATTAAGGTGGACGGCTCATGTTAGACGTTTTGGGGAAAAAGTCAGGGAAGCACAGATTGAGGTGGTTTGGACATGTACAGAGGAGGTATAGTGAATGTATTGGTAGGAGGATGTTAGAAATGAAGCTACCAGGCAGAAGGCAAAGAGGAAGACCAAAGAGGAGGTATATGGATGTGATAAACAAGGACATGAAGTCAGTGGGTGTGAGTGAAGAGGATGTAGAGAATAGGGTTAGGTGGAGACAGATGATTCGCTGTGGCGACCCCTAAAAGGGAACAGCCGAAAGGAGAGGAAGAAGATAGGCTTGGACATGTACTTAAGTAAACTAAATCAACTACCGGAAAAGTTAAGAAAAGTAAATCAACTACCAGAATTACATTACAGTTTCATAATAAATAAACATAAACAAAGATTGTGTAAAACTGGTTATAAATATTTAATCACAGGTAAAAATACTCCGCACGAAGGTGTCTCTGAGTGCAACTGGGAGCAAGTAATAAAACCGTTCCATTTAAAAGTGTTGCGTCAGAGCCGCGGTTATGGGAAATAAATCAATACCTTCTGACCAGATTTAAGAACGTAGCAATACTGTGAAATAATAGTACACAACTAAATCCGAATGACCTTTTAAAGTTGAAGGTGTTTATAGCTTCGCCCGTGGTTTGGTTCTGATAGTGATCTCATTAAATTTTTTTTTCGGCTTTGCAGGTGTCAGAACTGGAGAGCCAAAGTAGTCAAGCCAGTGCGATCAAATGTCAGAAAACAGAGCTCAACAAAACCATAGAGGAGTTAGAGGCCACGCTGAAGACGAAGGAAGAGGTACACGCCGAAATCGAATTTTTTTTGTAGCACTCTTTATTACATGATCTATAATGGAAGCTTTTTTTTTTCTAGGAAATGGACCGTCTGAGAGAGGAAGTGGAAAAAGCCAAGCAGCTACAGTCACAGAAAGAGACGCTTGAACAGAAACTGGAGGTAAAATCTTTAAACAAGCATCTTTATCTGGAACAGGTCCTTAATTAATAAAAGCCTCAGCATCTTTCATCACATCTCACAGCACCTTTGTGTCAACCCATATTCTAGGCCACAGATGCGAGAAACAAGGACCTGGAGGAACAGTTAGCCGATGTGGAGCAGCGTCTAGAGACCAGCCAGCTAGAGCAGGAAAACTTCCGCAAAAGCTTAAAATCGTTGCTGGAGATCCTGGACAGCAAGATTTTCGAGCTGACAGAAATGAGGGATAACCTGGCTAAACTTATAGAGGACAGCTAGAACCTTCCATTCTGCCTCAAGAAACATGGACTTGCTTGCTTGAGGAACACGGTGACAAGAACTTCATGCACAGCTCAGCTCTTCTGCCCAGACCTTGTGGTGTACTTTCACACTTTTAAAGCCTACTTGCCTGAAGGACACGTATTATTATTATTATTATTATTATCTAATCACTTATATCATAATGATAAGCATTCAGTTGCACTTGAATTTCTACTTTTGAGGTGAAGAATATCTCCTCGGTGCCACTGCTACCGTATAGAAGTTATAGAAGATAATCGACTATATAATGCTCCCATTCTTTTTACTTATGGTTAGAATATTATTCAAATAGTTTTTCTTTAATTGTACGTTAGTGTGTAGACAGTAGGCAGCCTACAAAAACGAGTGCTGCTACAAAGACATAGGCTCTTCCTTTCTAAGGTGCTGGTTTAGTGTGCCTGGTTATTTGAGCTTAAAGGACATCTACTTTGCTGCTGAGGACACTCGAGTTAATCACATCCACCGGATCGTCCGTTCTGAGCCATATGTCGTAGCCCGATTATGTCGGCTTGCCTCGTCACCTTCAAGGAAACTGCCTCAACGTTCAGTCAGAGCTTCAGGATTCTCTACCATCCACTTCCTGACAAGAACGAAGACACCTGGCAAGTCTGATCAGGTGATACAGGTGTGGCATTTTGGCCTGTATTGTACAATGAGCAATATTCGAAACAGTCTTTAATGTCACCTCAGTTTATTTATCAGGTATTCCAACTCTGGACTAATCTGTGGATAGAGTATATGTGGTTTAGTAAATGTACTATGATAGAGCATCTCAGACCTGTTATAGTGCTTTCAGATCTTTTGATCATCGAGTGTAAAATTTGCACTGGATACGAAAGTTAATGAGGTAAAATCTTCTTGTGTTTCGTTGAACTTACAGTTTAAAATCACGTTGAAATGTACATGAAAGGATATATGAATAGATGAGCTCCTATACTATAGAACACTGTTGATATGATTGTATTTATAGAGGAAAAAAATCATTTTAAAATTCCCCTAATGAATAAAATGTTTTAAAAGTATCCACAAAATGATGCCTGAGTAGAGACATTATTCGGGTAGTGTATCATTGTGTAGTGTGTAGTATGTGTGTGTAAATGTAAAACATTTAAATGGCTTTATTTCTCACATATACTTCACAGCACAGAGAAATTCTATCTTTGCATATCCCAGCTTAGAAAGTTGGGGTCAGAGCACATGGGGGGTTGGTTGGTTGGCGGCGGCAGGGTGGGGGGGGGGGGGGGTTTATTCTTCCTGGTCTTCTGATCAACAACTCAGACTGGTGAGGTAGGGCTTGAACCCAGGTCTTCCTGGTCTTCTGATCAACAACTCAGATTGGTGAGGTAGGGCTTGAACTCAGGTCTTCCTGGTCTTCAGTTTAAAAAAAGGTTTGATTGTAATTATAACACAGAAATTTGTTATAGACGTCGTATCCAAAGAGAATTCACTGTGTAACCAGGGCTCCTGAGTCAAATGCTGCAAGAAGACCACTTCATACGTGTTAACGGAAAGGGATTTGGAAAGCATTTGCATTTTAGGCTCTAAGATTTTAATCAAGTAACGTAATTAACGTAAGTAAATTACGTAAGTAATCAAGTAGATATTAACTCTGTAACTGGCAACGGTAATGTGACACTATAAGTTAATGTTGAAACACAAAATCACAAACAGAACTTGTTAATAATTTGGCTTACCTATAATAACAATTTATAAAATAAAATAATAATAATAAGAAGAGCAATAATAACGACCGCATGAATAATAATAGTTATTAATGTAGAGTATTATGTTTACAACAAATAACGAAGAATCAACACAAATAACTAAAAACTTTACCTTTAATTGTAATTGTTTTATTCGCATATCAGACAAACATGCATGCTATTTATGACCTTACAAATAGTAGATTAGTAAAACATAGATCATATAAGTATTATTATTATAATTCATTATTATATTCGTATTATACTATTACCATTTACAAATAATAATTATATTTGTTATTTGAATTTTATTCCGGGCAGCACTGTTTCCTCACAGCAAGAAGGAGTTCTCCCTGTGCTTGTGTGGGTTTACTCCGGGTTCTCCGGTTTCCTCCCACAGTCCAAAAACATGTATGTAATGATTAGTGATTCTAATTGCCATAGATGTGTGTGTGTGTGTGTGTGTGTGTGGCCCTGTGATGACTGGTGGCCTGTCCAGGTGTACCCGTACCCTTCAGAGTGGCTGGGATAGACGCCAGCAAGCCCTGTACCCCGAATTAGGGAATAAGCAGGTATAGAAGATGAATGAATGAATAAATGGATTTTTATTATTATTATATGATAAAATGTGGTACAGTTACAGTTTTTAAGCTTCGACACTGGACACACTTTCCACTAAAGTAAATAATTATGTATGGATAAAAATGTTCACATAATTTACACACTATAATATAAAATAAGTATGTTGTTACTATGGGAGCAATGAGTAGTTCACTATAAAATCTCAGGTCACGTTATTACTTTATAATTAGTCAGAATAAAAAATTCCAAATCACTGGGATATAAAGATCTTTCAAACACTTCTTAAACACAGATTAAGTTTATCTTTTGAGCTGCTCAGTTGACTAGAGCAGCTCAGAGCAGCACGAAACTAGGATTAATGTGTGTATAAATCCACCTCCCTGCATAATTCCAAATTCTGTTCAAATAATGTTAGTTATTAAAAGTAGAAAAAAAAAAAAACGTAAAAATGTTGCTGTTTCTGTTGTAAGCGATTAGTGCCGAGTCGAAGAGTCGAAAGAAATTAAACCTGTTTACAATCCCAGATTAAACCCTATGTGGCAAGACTACTGCAAAATTGCTGTTATTTTAGAGGAGCATCTGCACACACACACACACACACTCTCTCTCTCTCTCTCTCTCTCTCACACACACACACACACACACACACACAGTCTGGTTGGCTATCCTTGTGGGGACTCTCCATTTGTGTAATGGTTTTTATACTGTACAAACTGTATTTTCTATCCTCTCAGCCGAAACCTAGACCTAACCCCTATTCCCTAACCCTAAACCCTATCCCCTAACCCTAAATCCTATCCCCTAACCAGAAACTTCCTGCATTTTTACTTTCTTGAAAAATCTCATCCCTTATGATTTAGAAGCTTTTGTACCCAGTGACAAGAGTCCCCATGAGTCTGTGTGTATTCAAGTTTAGATCCCCACCATACCCGTACACACACACACACACACACCACACACACACACACACACACACTGCTCATCACTGTGTTTTTTTTGGGTTCGTCACATTCCAAAGTACTGCTATAAAATCTCATCCGACTTCATTATTGTCTCCTGTTTCGTACATGGAACTGACATTCCAGCAATAAGGACACACACATGCAATAGTGCCGCCCACGGGCTCCTCAAAATATTCATATGAAGAGGGCGACACCTGGTGGTAGAAGAAAGAATAGGAAAAAGCAGAACACAAGAAGACTCACTGCTGCTCTGATTGTCATTGGTTAAACCAAACAATAAAAAGTCAGACGTAATAAATATAAGAATGGTTTCTAATCATTTTACGAATGTCAGAATGTTTCAGATCTTCAAGAAACTGATGTGAAGATTCATTTTCATTCATTCATTCATTCATTCATTTATCTTCTTTACCCACTTATCCCTACTTTGTAATAAGTCGACAGGTCGCCAGTCTATCACAGGCCACACACACACACACACACACACACACACACACACACTCACATTCACTCCTATGGGCATTTAGAATCACTAATTAATCAATCTACTACATTTTTTGGACGTGGGGAAACCGAGACCTGAGTAAACCCACGCAAGCACGAGAGAACAAGCAAACTCCACACAGAAAGGGCCCTGCCTTCTTGCTGTGAGCAACAGTCTAACCACTAAGCCACTGTGTGGCAACCATAGACTGGAGGTCAGAAGATATTCCAGGTAGGCATATTTTTCTTTGTTCAGTTTTTTTTCTCTTGAAGGCTTAGTGGTTAAGGTGTTGGACTGATACTGGAGATCAGGGTTCGATTTCCAGCAACACATAAGCTACCACCGGTGTGCCCCTAGCAAGGCCTAAACCCCAAATTTTCACATGTTAACAGATAATAATGTAGTTGCTTTGGATTAAATTTCTGACATGGAAGCTGGGAATGATGGATTTTTGATTCAACAAAACAAAAACCAGTGGTCACATTAAGTCACTGTTGCTGTTGTTACTACAGGCACCAAATCGATGCATTACATTTAAAGCAAATTTGGAAATGCGCTTATCGGCAGCAACTTACATTTACTCTTTTATAGACTGAGCAATTGGTGGTGCTGGAAATCGAACCCCGATTACCAATTAGCAGTCCAACCCCTTAGTTCTTAGTACTTTTAAGCAGCTTTGACAGGTGTAAGCTATTTTTGAGTTATAAACTGTAATCCACTTATTTATTAATAAAGTCTAGGCAAGATGCAATGTTTAGTTTTTTTTTGGAGGTTTCGCGTTTTTCACATACTTATAAATTGTATTAATTAAAAAACTGTTAATAACAATAATAGTAGATTTATATGTTTGGATTTGGTGATGGGCGTATTGTTGGCCGGCCCTGACGTACTATTAATTGGGTCATTTTCTGGTGTTAGATTGATAACGCAAATTATTTCCACACCTAGTGGTAAAAGTGGAAACTACAGAATTGCTTATTACTCTAATTAAAATATTTTCTAGTGCATAAAATTTGAATGGATTTCAATTGCAAATCGGAATGAATCTAATGAGTTCCTCACTATCTCTGTGGTACGATACCCCTCTGAAAGTAAACATTAACAGAAGGGCTATATTCGTACTAGTAAGTCACACATAGGCTTCAAAATTTCGCAACCCTGGGTGACATTTCAGCTATGCGAAACTGTTAAACAAGACATACTGTATAAACTTCTTAAAACAAGCAATTACCTGTCCTCAAGGCTTCACCAAAAATCTACTAACAGATGATTTACAATACTATAGCATGCAGTAAGTGTGATGTGATTGATGGCTAATAATTTTACATGTACAGCATTTAGCAGATTCCTATCAAGCAACTATATTTATCTCTTTTATACAGCTGAATAATTGGTGGTTGAGGGCCTTGCTCACTGCCCATAGTGGCAACTTGGTAGTGCCAAATCGAACCTAGATTTTCAATTAGCAGACCAACACCTTAACCACTGCCCTTCCACTCCCCCTACTGTGCATACTTGTCTTCAGACATCTAACAGCTTCCAAAATGTTTGTTTAAAACCTTTCAACCCAATTCAGATGCAACAAACAATAACACTGATCCAGGGATGCACACGGTGTGACTGATGTTATGATTGTCATAAATGAGACTTTAGATCGATTAAAGATGAAATCTGTGCATTCGCATTTGTAAGATTTCTCCTTTCTAACCTACAAATACAGTTTTAAAATGATGTCGTTGTTCTCCTGAACTCGCAGTTTCGATTACAGGTTTATATAAAAGCGCTGCTCGTTCATCAGGAAATCCAGAACAGATGTGCCACATAACAATCCGGAACTTCTACTTGACAATAAAAAGAACTTTCTGTTTTTTTACTTTCTTTGTACTAGCTGTGTTCTTTTCTTTGAGAGAATAGCAGAAAGGTTGTGTAGAAGGGGTTGCATTATAGCTGCTATACACTTTATAATCGATTATCGGTGGACTACTGATTATTATGCAATTTGTTGGGACAAAGTCTTTTGTGACTAAACTAATGAATTTCTATAAAAATATCCAGGGTTTTTCCATCTTATCCATATGACATATTTGCTTTGTGCAGGAAACGAGTCCAATAACATAGTGGAAAAAGAAATTAAGGAAGAGTAAAGAGTGATTTTCCTTCAAAAAGGCTGAATCTGAATCTGTATATTTTATTAATAATAATTATACTGTAAAAAAAAAAATCAGAGAAATAAGCTGAATTACTTTTATGTGTAGCACTAAAAATACAAACTGTGTTTCCAGTTTGTTTGCATTTACATGATAAAACCGGAGTAAACCCATGTAAGCACGGGGAGAACATGTCAACTCCACAGAGAAAGGCCCTGGGAATCAAACCCCAGACCTTCTTTCTGTGAGGCAACAGTGCTAACCGCTAATCCACCGTGCTGCCCTATTATTAGTTATTTTATACCAAAAAAAATATAAAGCTGGTTACATAATAATTCGAAATCTTTAA
The DNA here is from genome assembly GCA_005784505.1 of Bagarius yarrelli. Taxonomy (NCBI): domain Eukaryota; kingdom Metazoa; phylum Chordata; class Actinopteri; order Siluriformes; family Sisoridae; genus Bagarius; species Bagarius yarrelli. Next base: position 2,495,706 of record VCAZ01000050.1, read on the forward strand.
TGTTAAACTGGTTTCGACTCCATCTAATTTGTCCTAAAATGCTTTTCTTTAATTTTGCTGTTGTCGGTTGGTGTTTTTATTTCTAGCTTTATTTTTTAGTAATACATTCAATAAATATGCTTTAAGGATTTTTTTAATGCAATGCCTGAAAAAACAATGCCCCCTGATGGACCGGCATATTGCAGTTGTTTATAATGAACAAAACATTATGACTTGGGTGAGTCATTAGCATTTTCTGGCTCTGGACCACAGATTTTGCTGAGGACATAAGAAAGAGGAAATGGTAGCGCAGCGGTAAAATTGTTGGACTGCTAAAGGGGGGGTTCAGGATTTGATTCCTAAAACCACTAAGCAGACACCTTCTGGCCCCCGAGCAAGGCCCTTAATCAGCAGTTGCACAGTTGTATAAAATACTGTAGATGTATAAATGTAAGTCGTTCCGGATAAAGACGTCTGCCAAATGCTGTAAATGTAAAGTAGCATTGTTTTATCTAAAATTAATATTAATAAATCTTAAACGTGTCTTTCAGAAATACACTCTGGATGGCACCCTAGGTTTACAGAACTTTTTTATATATCAAGGCATTAGTAATGGTGCAGTGTTTTTATTGGGCTGTTGTACACCAAATTACAAAACATTTACATTTGCAGCATTTGGCGGACGTCCTTATCCAGAGCGACTTATCTCAATTTATCTCATTTATACAACTGAGCAATTGGGGGTTAAGGGCCTTGCCCAGGGGCCCAGCAGTGGTGCTCGGTGGAGCTGGATATCGAACGCGCATCTTTGGGTTGGCAGTCCAACACCTTAACCATGAGCCACAACCTCCCACAACTTCCCCCCCCCAAAACAACAGTGGCTGGCTGGTGGGCCTTAAACCCAGGTCATCCTGGTCTTCAGATCAACAACTTAAGCTAGTGGTGGTAGAGCTTAAACCCAGGTCTTTCTGGTCTTCATAACAACAGTAGCTAAAGCTTAAACCCAGGTCATCCTGGTCTTCAGATCAACAACTTAAGCTAGTGGTGGTAGAGCTTAAACCCAGGTCTTTCTGGTCTTCAGATCAACAATTTGGGACTGGCGGTGGTGGGGCTTTAACCCAGGTCTTTCTGGTCTTCAGATCAACAATTTGGGACTGGCGGTGGTGGGGCTTTAACCCAGGTCCTCCTGGTCTTCAGATCAACAACTTGAGCTGCTGGTGGTAGGGCTTGAACCCAGGTCTTTCTGGTCTTCAGATCAACAACTTGGGCTGCTGGTGGTGGAGCTTGAACCAAGGTCCTCCTGGTCTCCAGATCAACAACTTGGGCTGGCGGTGGTGGGGCTTGAACCAAGGTCCTCCCGGTCTTCAGATCAACAACTCAGCGCCTTAACCTGAGCCTAATTCACATCAAAGTAATATAACGTCAGTTCTAACATTTCTTTTGTGTTTTGTCATGTAATTTGCTCTGAATTGGTAACATTTGTCTTGTACTAAGGCGTCTGGTAGATCAGGAAATCTTGGCTGCTTTAAGTTTGGCATGTCGAATCATGTAGGTTGTGAAATCTCAGAGGACCTAATTTCAACAAAAAGCACGATGATACATCATGAGGTCATAATTTGAAAAAGTTGTTTGGTTTGATTAAAGTGTTTGATATATAACTCTGCGTCAACAATCCTAATTATAAAGCAATGCTATTGAAAGACGAGTGCTTGCTCTGTTACATTAGAAGAAAAGGCGTAACGCTCCACCAGGAGCCACATTTTCTCTTAAACTTACTTACGTATTCAACTATGACACACACTTAATCCAAATATTTGTGCGCTGCCTGTAAACATACTTCCCTCTGCTTGGCCCTATGGGGTTTTTTTCTCATATGTTGCCATGATCTATAAACTGTTGCACAAACTATGATCTCATCTCATTTGTAACTGGTCAGCACAGCGAGCGCAGTTCTCAGAACTGACAGCAGACTTCTTTTCTTCAGGTCCGGTTAGCATTACAGCTTTAACATGATGCATGCGCTGTTTTTTTTATAAAAATCCTTTTTAGGATCATGAAAAGAAAGACTGGTGCAATTTATCTTGAAATAAATGAAACATGGGTGAATATGACCTCACACTCAGAATGGTTAATGAACCAACATTTGGTTCGAATGATTTGTAATATAATCTTTTTTTTTGGTATTGGTTGTCATTATTCTTTCCTCCTTTGGTCATTATGCGCTATTAGCTTTAGAGTGTATGATAAAGCCATTAGAAAAATGTGCTCTCATCTTAATCAGGCAGTGTAATTTAATCCCGTATAGTGATAGACGAAAGAATTAGTGGTGATGTAAAATAGAATGTAAATGTTTATGCTATCTAATGTTGCATGCATTAGCGTGTTAGCGGGGAAAAAAAATCTGCATATCGTTAAAGAAAGTAATTTACCAGCGGATTGACTTATACTACAATTTTTTTTATATAAAAAGGTTTATAAAACAGAATATAGAGTTGATTTGCTTTGTTTGGTGTTTGTTATTATTTATGGATCTATTTATTTTTTAGGCAAGTGTCCTTTGGGCAGCAGGCTAGTGCCATGGGTAGCATGGACACCTCAAGTCACGTCAAGTCAAGTCCCCTTTATTCCTATAGCACTTTTTACCAATAGAGATTGTGTCAAAGCAGCTTTACAGAATCAAATAAGTCAATACAATGAAAACAATCACTAAAAACACCAGTTTCAGTTTTCATTCATTTCTGTAAATTTAGAGTCCCCAATTAAGCAGGTCAGAAAACCAAAAAACTTCATCGGTGACAGAATAGAAAAAAAAAACCTTGGGAGAACAACCATGTTCATCAGTCGTCGGGGGGGGTCTGTTCTTCTCTGACCAGACAAAACCAGCAGGTTATTTCACACGCTGCAGTAAAGTTTCCCATGGTCTTGTCCGGATGGCCAGAAGTCTAGAAGACAAAGTCATCACTGGGAAGCTGCCTCTGGGGCTTATTGTCTCTAAGTGCTGATCCACCAACTGGACGGGATACAGACTGGATCTGGTGGTGACGTTGAGCTCGGTAACAAAAAAGAAACAGACGTATGTTAGTTTGATATCATTCTATCTACCTCTGATAGACAGATACACTGTGTGTTACTGTGTGTGTAAGGCGGTTCCGGTTGACCTGCAGCCTAACAATCCTTTAACAGATTCGGATAATGGAAATGTGTAAGTGTGTTATGTGTAGGCCAGGTTAAAGAGATGGGTCTTTTTTTTGTGAGTTTTATTTTGTCCCATCTTACAAAAATCTTGACAGTAACTTTCAAAGTATCGAGGTGTTGATGTGTTGTGTTGTGCTCTGTGATGGAATCCCTTCAGATGTGAGGGGTCCAGTGTCCTCCTGATAATCTTCCAACACTCCTGTGTCCCCTGACCAGGATAAAAGTGCTTACTGAAGATGGAAGAACATGTTCAACTTTTCCTTGTATTATTTTAGGAAAGTAGTGACCTTGTGCATGATACTGTTTATAGGAACGGAGAAACTTTTTCCTGAGCAAATTACAATAGAGGAAAATGTATTAACCTGTTAAACAAGCTTACATTATTAAAAGTGCTGCAAATTGCCAACAACTAACCCTAAACAAATGCAGGATAGTTTTAGAAAGAATAAAAGCCCTTAACGAATCAATGGCTGGAATATGTGAAACTAATATTAGTCAGATCTGTAAACGCTTCTGATTGCTTAAATGGGAGATGACGAAGATTTAATGGACTCATCTGTCCATTAAACTCTTAAAGAGACTGTCATGGACATTTGAATATCAGTTTGTCAATTTCATCCTGATATTTTTGTCAGAGAAACTAGAGACATCTAGACTAGAGAGCTTCTATGTATCTGTTACATTTTTTCTATTTTGTTCCAGAAAGACTTACATTTATCTGCTTTATACAACTAAGCAATTGGGGGGTTAGGGGCCTTGCTCAGGAGCCCAACAGTGGTAATTTGATGGTACTGGGAATCGAACCCACAATCTTCCGGTTAGCAGTCCAACAATTTTGACCACTGAGCTACCACCTTCCCCATATAATAATTATTATCTTTAAAAACCACATTAATAAAGAGAATAAATGATTAAATGAATAAATAAATAAATAAACGAACGAAAGAATGAACAAACGGACGAACAAACAAACAAAAATATAAATAAATGAATGAATGAATGAATGAATGAATGAATCACCAATCACATATGGTTTATTTTATGTTTTATGCACAACATATGTTTATTATTTCAACCAAACCCCTTTGAATATAATTAGACAGACTAAGAAAAGCATGTAATAGAGAACAAGAGAGAGAGAGAGAATTTGAGAGAGTGGGAAGACTAAAAGAAGGAGAGAAAAAAGACTATAAACGAGATGTTTACTGAAATGAAAGGTATAAAGAGAAAATCAGAGGGTGAAATCCGACTAAAATAAAGAGTGAAATCAGACAGAAGAAGAGTGGAAAAGCAGGAAGAAGGAGAGGAAAAAACAGAATGGAGGAAAGGAAGACAAAATAGATGGAAAAGGAGAAAACAGAGACAGAGGAAAGTGTGTGTGTGTGTGAGAGAGAGAGAGGGAGAGAGGCACACACCATAAACGTAGTACACATCACACATTAAAACACTTGGTCTGTAGTTACTTTCTTGTCTATTTAATGTTTACATTTCTGATGCCATTTTTGTACTTTTTATTCTTTTGTACTTTATTTTTAAATTTTATTTTATTTTTTAAAGATATTAAAGATGCACATTTATATTACTGATGTAACATTTTAGCAACAATGTTATTCATGCAAATAAAACTGTGGTAGCTGCTAGAGAGAGAGCAGAGAGAGAGAGAGAGAGAGAGAGAGAGAGAGAGAGAGCGAGAGAGAGAGAGAGAGAGAGAGAGAGAGAGAGAGAAACAGAGAAAGACTGTGAGGGGGGAGTGAGAGACTTCGAAAGAGAAAGATAGAAAGAAAGAAGAGAGAGAGAGAGAAACAGAGAGAGACTTTAAGAGATAGAGAGAGAGAGACTTTGAGAGAGAAACAGAGAGAGAGACTTTGAGAGAGAGAGAGAGAGAGAGAGAGATAGAGAGAGACTTTAAGAGAGAGAGAGAGAGAGAGAGAGAGAGAGAGAGATAGAGAGATTTTTTTGAGAGAGACTTTGAGAGAGAGAGAGAGATTTTGAGAGGACTTTGAGAGAGAGACTTTGAGAGAGAGAGAGAGAGAGAGAGAGAGAGAGATTTTTGAGAGAGACTTTGAGAGAGAGAGAGAGAGAGACTTTGAGAGAGAGAAACAGATAGAGAGAGAGAGAGATATGACTTGATGAGAGAGAGAGAGAGATAGAGAGAGAGAGAGAGAGAGAGAGAGAGAGAGAGAGAGAGACTTTGAGAGAGAGACGAGATCAGAGAAACAGAGAGAGAGAGAGAGAGACTTTGAGAGAGAGAGAGAGAGAGAGAGAGAGAGAGACTTTGAGAGAGAGAGAGAGAGAGAGAGAGAGAGAGAGAGAGACTTTGAGAGAGAGAGAGAGAGAGAGAGAGAGAGAGAGAGAGAGAGAGAGAGAGAGAGAGAGAGATATCATAGATGAGAGGAGGATAAGAAGAGAGATTGAGAAGGGGAGAGATAACTCTGTTGAAGACTTCCTGAATGGGCCACAATGCCGGAGTGAAGAGGAGGAACAACAGCGGGAGAAGAATGAGACTCGACCAACACACAGGTCAGCTTTAACTTCTTTCTCTGTTTTCCTGAACCGGGACTTCATTCCAGGTGAATCGGAGTCGCATTGTTTGCTGTGTAACTGATTCCAGGCTGTGGAATGATTCGTGTCGCTTCACAGAGGCGGAATTAGTTTGAGTGTTTCTTTGCGATCCGTTAGATTTTCCGTTATTACGCTATGGCTGCAGTGCGCTTTGTGCTGGAATAGCGACTGAACCGGAGAGCAGGGTTGTGTTAGCGAGCTTCTGTTTCAGAGAACACACACATCCACAATCCCTCTGAGGAAGAAGAGGAGGAAGAAGAAGAAAAGGAGGAGGAGGAGAAGGAAGAAGAAGGATAATCGGCGATGGTGGTAATTCATTAAAGATGAGCCGTGAAAAGAGACTTAAATAAACTTTCGCAAAAACTACTTACAAAAAACCATCAAAGATTTATTGCAGTTTTGAGTTGAAACCTCCGAGACAGAAGATTTGTAACTTTTACCGTTTTTTTTTCTATTATTCAGGGCTTCGCGAAATAATAGTATGGAACCGACCGTCCTGACTTACCGATACCGACAACAAGACTAAAAACTGTTTCATTTAACATCATCAAACAGCACTGATCTTTTAAAGTTCTCTAAACCTATCTCACTTCACACAAACTTACATAACAGTATATACTTATAGCTTTCTGTATAACTTACTATACTAATTCTCTATACTACATAGTATAGTAAGCTATAAACTAACTATTATATAGTGTATAAACAGTGTATAGTTTGCGATACTTTAATAGTATATACTTATAGTTTACTGTACTACATATTGTATAACTTACTATACTAATACTGTATACTACATAGTATAGTAAGCTATAAACTAACTATTATATAGTGTATAAACAGTGTATAGTTTGTGAATAGTTAATAGTATATACTTATAGTTTACTGTACTACATATTGTATAACTTACTATACTAATTCTGTATACTACATAGTATAGTAAGCTATAAACTAACTATTATATAGTGTATAAACAGTGTACAGTTTGCGATACTTTAATAGTATATACTTATAGTTTACTGTACTGCATATTGTATAACTTACTATACTAATTCTCTATACTACATAGTATAGTAAGCTATAAACTAACTATTATATAGTGTATAAACAGTGTATAGTTTGTGAATAGTTAATAGTATATACTTATAGTTTACTGTACTACATATTGTATAACTAACTATACTAATTCTCTATACTACATAGTATAGTAAGCTATAAACTAACTATAGTGTATAAACAGTGTATAGTTTGCGATACTTTAATAGTATATACTTATAGTTTTACTGTACTACATATTGTATAACTTACTATACTAATTCTGTATACTACATAGTATAGTAAGCTATAAACTAACTATTATATAATGTATAAACAGTGTATAGTTTGTGAATAGTTAATAGTATATACTTATAGTTTACTGTACTACATATTGTATAACTAACTCTACTAATTCTGTATACTACATAGTATAAGTAAGATATAAACAAACTATTATATAATGTATAAACAGTGTATAGTTTGCGATACTTTAATAGTATATACTTATAGTTTACTGTACTACATATTGTATAACTAACTATACTAATTCTGTATACTACATAGTATAGTAAGCTATAAACAAACTATTATATAGTGTATAAACAGTGAATAGTTTGTGAATAGTTAATAGTATATACTTATAGTTTACTGTACTACATATTGTGTAACTAACTATACTAATTATGTATACTACATAGTATAGTAAGCTATAAACTAACTATTATATAGTGTATAAACAGTGTACAGTTTGCGATACTTTAATAGTATATACTTATAATTTACTGTACTACATATTGTATAACTTACTATACTAATTCTGTATACTACATGGTATAGTAAGCATAAAAATAAAAAAAAAAAAAAAATACTACTAACTATTATATAGTGTATAAACAGTGTATAGTTTTGCGATACTTTAATAGTATATACTTATAGTTTACTGTACTACATATTGTATAACTAACTATACTAATTCTGTATACTACATAGTATAGTAAGCTATAAACTAACTATAGTGTATAAACAGTGTATAGTTTGCGATACTTTAATAGTATATACTTATAGTTTACTGTACTGCATATTGTATAACTTACTATACTAATACTGTATACTACATAGTATAGTAAGATATAAACAAACTATTATATAATGTATAAACAGTGTATAGTTTGCGATACTTAATAGTATATACTTATAGTTTTTACTGTACTACATATTGTATAACTAACTATACTAATTCTGTATACTACATAGTATAGTAAGATATAAACAAACTATTATATAATGTATAAACAGTGTATAGTTTGTGAATAGTTAATAGTATATACTTATAGTTTACTGTACTACATATTGTGTAACTAACTATACTAATTATGTATACTACATAGTATAGTAAGCTATAAACTAACTATTATATAGTGTATAAACAGTGTACAGTTTGCGATACTTTAATAGTATATACTTATAATTTACTGTACTACATATTGTATAACTTACTATACTAATTCTGTATACTACATGGTATAGTAAGCTATAAACTAACTATTATATAGTGTATAAACAGTGTATAGTTTGCGATACTTTAATAGTATATACTTATAGTTTACTGTACTAAATATTGTATAACTTACTATACTAATACTGTATACTACATAGTATAGTAAGCTATTATATAGTGTATAAACAGTGTATAGTTTGTAAATACTTAATAGTATAAACCTTGCTGTACTACATAGTGTATAACATTATACTATATACTGTATAGTACATAGTATAGTAAGATATAAACAAGTTGATACTTATGCTACATAGTGTATAGCTTATTGTAATAAATAGTATATAGTCCTACTATAAACAGTGTATAGTTTGTGAGATTTAATAATATACTTATAGTTTACTGTACTACATAGTGTATAACTTACTATACCAATACTGTATAATAGATAGTATAGTAAGCTATAAACTAGCAATTACTTATTCTATATAGCTTCTAAACAGTATATAGTTTGCGATACTTAATAGGATATATTTATAGCTTACTGTACTACATAGTTTATAACTTACTATACTAATACTGTATACTGTACTAAACTAGTATAACTAGCTATTAACTAGCTATTAAACTTATGCTATATAGTGTATATAGCCCTAGTGTATAGTTTGGATACTTAATAGTGTACTTATAGCTGACTGTACTACAGAGTGTAAAACTTATCATAATGAATACTGAGTAGTTTACCTATATATTTAGTATCTTAACAATATACTTTATATATACTTTATTTTTACAGTTTAGTGTTCACTAATCTTTAGAATCTATAGTCCTATTATTAAAAATGTACTTGAAATGCTTTCTGATTCTGGAAAGGGGCTTCGGAAATTTTTCTTGAGTGACTTTCAGGACTAATGTTAAATAAGGAGTGTTGGGGTGCAGTGTGTGTTCAGTCCAGTTCACCCCAAAGGTGTTCAGTGAGGTCAGGGTTCTGTGCCAGACCCCAAAGTTTTCCCACTCTAACACACCATGTCTCAATGAAGCTGAGAGGCTTTGTGCACAGGGGTATTGTGTCATGCTAGAACAGTGTTTGGGTCTCTTAGTTTTAGTGAAGGAACAATGTAATGCTAACAGTCTTATGTGGGTGTGCTAAGAAGGTGAACATAGTGTCTATACTCTATTACATACTGTTTAGCTTACTGTTTGATATAAAGAACAGCTATGATGTCTGTATAATAGGGCTGAAACGATTATTTGACAGTCGACAAATATATTTGATGTTAAATACTCATTCGATTACATATGATATTTTGATGGAAGAACCTGCAATAACAACTTTTAACCAGTGTGGCGCTGTCTGTGCTTAGGCAAAGGAAAACAGGGTGCTTATGAGGAAACAAACAGAAAATACATTAAAAACTAAAAATAATTGTTTGCAACCCTATTAAAAACATTTTCAAAAGCTAAGGTGATATTTTTTAGTTAGTTACAATATAAATAACTCAATAATTTAACTTATTTTATAAGCTAAAATATTTGCATTTTAATTGCCGATTAATCATCCTAATAACTGTTGATTATTAAAATAATTATCAAAATAATTGTTTGTTTTAGATTATAGCATACCATAATATATTGTTTTGCTTACTGCATCATATTGTGTATAGCTTATATGACTTTACCGTGTATTGTGTACTGTGTACAAAATATATGGTAAAGTGCACGGGATAGAATACTAACGATTATATAGCTTAGTGGCACTATATGGTATATAGCTTGGGGTACTATATGGTGGTACTATATGGTAGTGGTACTATATGGTATATAGCTTAGCAGACTAAATAGTGGGTAAATTACCTTGTGAAACATTGTACATTCTATTATACTAAATGTAGTGAACATTTACCTGCACCGAATTATATATTATCCTGTACTTCACAGTGTAGCATTTAGCATATAGTTATGTGTATAGTTCTGCTACTGAATAGTGTGTAACTTATTTGCTGTATTTTATGGTGCAAAACAGTTTATATTGTTTTATAATAAGCAGCTTTCAGTTTACTATAGTATAGTATACTATATAATTTATAGTATTAAGTATGCTGTGTAGTGTTTATACTATACTGTACTATAGTGTAAAGTATGCTGTATAATTTATAGTATAAAGTATGCTGTAGTGTTTATACTACACTGTTCTATAGTATAAAGTATGCTGTATAGTGTATATACTACACTGTTCTATATGCTGTATAGTGTATATACTACACTGTTCTTTAGTATAAAGTATGCTGTATAGTGTTTATACTACACTCTTCTATAGTATAAAGTATGCTGTATTGTGTATATACTATACTTTACTATAGTGCAAAGCATGCTGTATAGTGTATATACTACACTGTTCTGTAGTATAGATTATGCTGTATAGTGTTTATCCTACACTAATCTTTAGGATAAAGTGTGCTGTATAGTGTTTATACTACACTGTTCTATAGTGAAAAGCTTACTGTGTAGAGTAAACTGTACTAAAATTCTATGAAACTTACTGTGCTATATAACATATAGCCAAACATTTACATAGTATTTGGCAAATGCCCTTATCCAGAGCGACTAATTTAGTTTGCAAAAGGCCTTGTTTAATGCAAAGCAATAGCAATTTGGTGTTGTTGGGAATTAAACTCACAACCTTTTGATAAACCACTGAAATACTGATAGATATTATATATCTAAAATTTTTGCAAAATAGTCAAATTAAATCTATATAAATCCTACTATACTACACAGTATTCAGCCTTACAGTACAGAACAATTCTTGTCCATTAATGGCAAGCTAGTCCAAAGTCCTTTAAACATCTTAAATTACTGACATACTTTATTCTGTTTGAAGGATACAAGACTACCCATAGTGGGTAAAACAGTCCAATGCAGAGCTGTAACAATCCATGCGAGGGTTCTTCCAGAATGCTGTGCAAGGAGTTTGGGACATTAAATAATAAGACTGGGTTTTTGGACATTCTTTATTTGGCCCAGTTCACTCTAATAAAGATGTATTCAGGAATCCCTTTTTTAATTACATATGGTTTTGATTCTAAATGCGGACCACATCTTGTTGTCTTTAGAGTATCAGGTCTAGTATTTCGCTGTTTAGAAACATTCTGATGTTTGCTTTTCATATCAAATTATAGGAATAATAATAATCGGGTAGAGAAACAAGAAGACATTCTTGTCTGTGTGTGACCAGGCTCTGAGGCACCATATTATCTGTTTGAATTTGAAGCAACATCTGTGGCTCTTTGATCCATATCACTAGGGGTCCGAAAGTTTGATCATCTATGTTTGAGGTCCATGCTGGGACGACGGCATGAGTCGCCATTGTTTTTACGCCTTTCAGCAATTCCTGGCCTGTGAAATTCCTCTCTGATGTCTCTTGAGAACCTGAGGCATGCTTGCCTGCGTGCCTTTTATTGCGGGGAAGTCATGCGCTCTGATTTGATTAGATTGCTCTTGAGCAAATCTTCCTTGTGTGATTTCTGGTTCGGACACATGCGCCTGTCTAGGTAAATGGAATCACAGCATGACTGTGTATAATTGCTGTAAATAGGTTTCTCATATAGACAGCAGATGGGGATCATTTTTTAGGGGACAGTATAAGCAAATGTGTGGGTCATATACTGTATATATCTAAGTCATTGTTTTAAATCAGTGAATTTGATCCCAAGAAGCATTTACATTTGTAGCATTTACATGTATAGACAGACGTCCTTATCCAGATCAACTTACATTTATTTCATTTATACAACTGAGCAATTAGGGGTTAAGGGCCTTGCTCAGGGGCCCAGCAGTGGTGCCTTGGTGGAGCTGGGAATCAAATCCGTTCATCCAATTAGCAGTCCAGCACCTCCAACCACTGCGCTACCACTTTCCTAGAACGTATATAACATCGATATGTGGATTTGAAGGTTAAAAAAAGAAATCTAATACATCAATACCATGGAAGCAAAAGCATTTAAGGGACTATTCGTCACCAATTAGTTATAAATCCTTCACTTATATATCCAGAGAATAAATTCGTCACACTTTTTTATCCATATATAATTTAATGAAAATACATAAACTCTAAAGATAGAATGTTCCATGTGCGTCGCTCTTAATAAAGGTTGAAGTCTTTATAAGTTAATACATTAAAATGTATGGGGGTTTTTTTTAACTTCTTATGTTAATAATGCATTTCTTATGCTTTCTACCACATGGTTTGTATAGTGTTTATACTACACTGTTCTATAGTATAAAGTATGCTGTATAGTGTTTTTATATTACACTGTTCTATAGTATAAAGTATTCTAAATAGTGTATATACTACACTGTTCTGTAGTATAAAGTATACTGTATAGTGTTTATACTACACTGTTCTATAGTATAAAGTATTCTAAATAGTGTATATACTACACTGTTCTATAGTATAAAGTATGCTGTATAGTGTTTTTATATTACACTGTTCTATAGTATAAAGTATTCTAAATAGTGTATATACTACACTGTTCTGTAGTATAAAGTATGCTGTATAGTGTTTATACTACACTGTTCTATAGTATAAAGTATGCTGTATAGTGTTTATACTACACTGTTCTATAGTATAAAGTATGCTGTATAGTGTTTATACTACACTGTTCTATAGTATATAAGTTAGTATGCTGTATAGTGTTTATACTACACTGTTCTATAGTAGTATAAAGTATGCTGTATAGTGTTATTACTGTCACGTGTTTATAGTATATCTACACTGTTCTATAGTATAAAGTAAGTATGATGCTGTATAGTTGTTTACTTTTATACTACACTGTTCTATAGTATAAAGTATGCTGTTCTGTATAGTGTTTAGTTTTATACTACACTGTTCTATAGTATAAAGTATTCTAAATAGTGTTATACTAACTACTGTTATAAAGTATTAACTGTTCTGTAGTAGTATTATGCTGTATAGTGGTTTATAGTGTATATACACTGTTCTATAGTATAAAGTATGCTGTATAGTGTTTATACTACACTGTTCTATAGTATAAAGTATGCTGTATAGTGTTTTATACTACACTGTTCTATAGTATAAAGTATGCTGTATAGTGTTTAGTTATATACACTGTTCTATAGTATATAAAGTATTCTAAATAGTGTGTATATACTACACTGTTCTGTAGTATAAAGTATGCTGTATGCTAAATAGTGTTTATACTACACTGTTCTATAGTATAAAGTATGCTAAATAGTGTTTATACTACACTGTTCTATAGTATAAAGTATGCTGTATAGTGTATATACTACACGTTTTATAGTATAAAGTATATGCTTTAGTATAGTGTTCTATAGTATAAAGTATGCTAAATAGTGTAATATCTGTATAGTACACTACTGTTCTATAGTATAAAGTATGATGCTGTTTAGTGTTTATACTACACTGTTCTATAGTATAAAGTATGCTGTATAGTGTTTATACTACACTGTTCTATAGTATAAAAGTTGCATGTGTATGATGCTGTATAGTGTTCTATAGTATAAAGTATGCTGTATAGTGTTTATACTACACTGTTCTATAGTATAAAGTATGCTGTATAGTGTTTATATACACTACATAGTGTTTATTACTACACGTATATGTATAAAGTATGCTGTATAGTGTTTATACTACACTGTTCTATAGTATAAAGTATGCTGTATAGTGTTTTTATATACTACATAGTGTTTATACTACACTGTTCTATAGTATAAAGTATGCTGTATAGTGTTTATACTACACTGTTCTATAGTATAAAGTATGCTGTATAGTGTTTATACTACACTGTTCTATAGTATAAAGTATGATGCTGTTTAGTGTTTATATATCCAGGGAATAGATTCGTCACACTTTACACCCCTATATTATTTTTATAAAAATACTAAAACTCTAAAGATAGAATGTTCGGCGTGCGCCGGTCTTAAGAAAGGTTAAAGTCTTTATAAGTTAATACATTAAAATTTATGGAATTTTTTTTTTAAAGTTTTTATGTTACTGATGCATTTCTTATGCTTTCTACCACATGGTTCGATGGCTAAATATGTCATCATCATTTTACTGGATTTCTGCTATGTGAAAACATTGACATTCAATCTACGGTTTATTTATATCCGTTGTCATTGTTCATCTGTGATAGCAAACCTTTGTTTACTGTCACATCATGTGCCGTATATTTCCCTTTTGTTTAAAAGAACGTAGTCAAACAAAGGTTCCAGTTCCATGTTGTAGCATTTTGTGGTGTGGGATGATTGTGTTATGACTACCTAGGCACAGTTTGGTTCTCTGTGTCGTTTTTTTTTCCAAGCTTGCCTGCACAAGCTTAAAGATATGTGTCTCCTATCCCGGCACCCTGTCAGCGCTTATCTCAATCTGCTTAACGCTCCGAGCTTCCTTTTATGATTTGTCTAGGAACTATCTTTGTTCAAATATTTCTCGGAACAGTTTCCTTTCCAAAGCCAGAGTGACCTTACAGAAATATAAACACACTCAGAAAATAACCCATAGTATCTCTGAGCCCATCTGGTCCAAATTTCCGTAGACAATAGCGTTACAAGACGTACCTGGCATGATGCCAATGGGAGTATTGACTAGGGGCTTTCAAAAGCTGTCTAGAATTTATCTAAAGGATTTTTTTGTTCAATTGTTCAGCCACCCGGTGAAGCAATATTGCATTTAAAGTAGACATTATTTTCCAATTTTAGAGAAAATAAGACATAAAATTAGAATCTGCCTATAGGATCGATTCTAGAAGGCTTGTGCCTGTTCAGACGGAATGCATGCAGTCAGCGTTGCCAGATGCATCAGCCGAGCTGAGGTTGGACATGCTGATTCATAGCCTTTGAGAAATCTGTCAGTGCCAAAGGGAGGTCCAAACATGTAACTCCCTGGTAATGTCATTCTGTTTTCATTTGCTTGTAGGTGCCCAGTTTCTGTTCTCCCACTGGAAACGTTGAGAATGGATGAAGATTCTCTTCTGCTAGACAGGGATTTTATCCAGCATGCAGGTGTTCTTGTGAAAAGGGATCTATGAAGACAACACTGCAAGTTATCAGCTGATGCACTACTTCAAGACTTATAGATCAAAAGAGAAAGATCAGCATAAAGAAACTTTATAGGACAGACAAAACATGTGTCACGTGATCGTAACGTGCCGGTCTATGCTTTGGACCTTGTTGAGCATTGTGGTGGCTTTTGCTGAGCTAGTGGCCATCATGAGTCCTGATTGGTTAGTAGGAATACACCACCCTTCCCATAACAATGTCTCAGGTACCGGACCACCAGATCCTAAACCACCTACACTTGGCCTGTACAGTCGCTGCATTCGAGTGTTTCAACATAAGACAGTCGAGTGTGGACCGTATGCTGCAGACTTTACCGAGATTGCAAGTGGATTTTGGCAGGCCTCCATTATATTCCTGGTTGTTGGAATCTTCCTGTTGTCCATCGTAGGCTTCCTCGCAGTCTTCAGCATGTGCTTTCAGAGTATCCTGGGAAAAAGTATCTTTAATGTGTGCGGCTTGCTTCAAGGCATAGCAGGTAGGCGCCATCTTTAACAGATTTTTTATACATACATTTTTGTTTATTTACGGTTGAGTTTTATGCTCTACTGAACCTTTAATATCATTATACACCATATGGACATAATTTTTACCTGCTCAAAGCATCTATTTTTAAACATCCTATTCCAGATCTTAGTTTTGTTCAGAATAACCTCCACACTTCTAAAAAGGCTTTCCACCAGATTGCAGAGTGTGGCTGTGGGGGGTTTCCCATTCAATCACAATAGTGGTAATGTCTGTGATTCTGTCTGTGTTTTAGTTAAACCAAAGGTGTTGAGGAGAGGGCTCTATGCTGGGTTAGTGGTAGCGCAGTGGTTAAGGTGGTTGGACTGCTAATAGGAAGATGGGAGTTCGATTCCCAGCACCACCAAGCTGCCACCGCTGGGCTCCTGTGCGAGGCCCTCAACCCGTAACTGCTTAGTTGTATAAGAGAGATAAATGTAAGTTGCTCTGGATAAGGACGTCTGCCAAGTTCCTCCACTCTGTCTTCATGGAACTGCCTTTGTCAAGTCAGCTTTATTTTCTCCTCTGACCAGACAAACCAGTAGGTTATTCCATGGTATAAAAAACAAGGTCATCACTGGGAAACTGTGTCAAACTGGGAAATTTTGTTCACTGGGGCTTTGTCCTGCAGCATGGGTATTTACAGTTACAGCATTTGGCAGACGCCCTTATCCAGAGCGACTTACATTTACCTCCTATTTATACAACTAAGCAATTTGGGGGTTAAGTGCCTTACTCAGGGGCCCAACAGTGATGGTTGGTGGTGCTGGGAATCAAACCCCGGTCTTTCTAGTATCAGTTTGACATCTTAACCACCAAGCCACCACCTCCCAAACCACCACTATTGGGAAGTTTTTTGCAAAAATAAACTGGAAACAAGTAACGTTCGCACTGAAGATAGATTTTTTTTTGTCGCCATACCAGAGGTATGGAAGCTATAAGAAGTATAAGAGCAGATAATTCATTGTAATTAAAATGTCAATTTTAGACCATAGGCATGATATTTCTGCTCACAGTGTCATGATATGATGATATTCTTTAAAGCTAAACATTCCATGGCAGCTCTTAGAACCGATACACAGAAACAGCAAACGCTTCATTTAAGCCTCATGCTATGTGTAAGTGCACCGGCCTAATTAATGCCATTCAGCCCTGAAAATTGCAGAAATGTTCCACTTTGTCATTTCTACCCTCTTAAACACCACGATCACTGTTTACATTGTCATGGAAACACAACGGCCAAACACAGCATAGCACAGCACAGCATGTAACTACACTAAAAATGAACCTGGGATCAAAGTTAAAAATCCATCAGTTTCCTACAGAGTCTTTTTTTTTGTTGTTGTTTAAATTATAACACATGCTGAGAAGAGCATTAAAATGAGTTACATCACTTCTCTAACCTCATCTCAAGTTTCCTAGGTTGTATTTTTCACCAATATTATGACATTACTGATATTTAGTCTTCTAGCCCCTCTTAGCCGCCAAGTACTGAGTGTATATTCAGGTCAGATGTTAAAGCCTCTAAGCTGACACGAGAGCAATCCTCACATTCCTGACAGCCTCAGAAGTTCAGGCTTGCCTGGGAAGCACATAATAATGTCTTCCAGGACCTCCGGGCTTATATACAGCATTATATGAATGTTGACATGGACTGATAACAACCCTTGATCAGTGGTTCAAATATGTCAATAAAATATGACATTATTTGAATATGACCATAAGGAAACTGCTGGGTTTTTCCAAAGAGAACCCAGAGACTCAGAGGACAAGCTTTTGCTGCGGGTGAGTGCAAGCCATAAAATTGCTATCTATTATGTCAGTGGTAAGTAAAGCATGTGAACCACATGTTGCCTGCTCCATCAGCACTACTTCTCAACCCAAGCCGCAGCAACAGAACTCTATCATTGACTATGACAAGGTCTATCGTTGGGCTGCAACAGACGATTGTTCTGATAGTTGATTCATCAACATTGACATTTACATTTGCGGCATTTGGCAGACGTCCTTATCCAGAGCGACTTATATTTATCCATTTCTGATATAACTAAGCAATTAGGGGTTAAGGGCCTGGCTCAGGAGCCCAGCAGTATGAGCTTGGTGGTGCTGGGAATCGACCCTCCGATCTTCCAATAAGCAGTCCAATACCTTAACCACTGTGCTACCACTTCCTGACATCGAACCCACAACAATTAAAACGATTAATTGAATAACCTGCAATTATGTCATCTTAGGCAATTAAATAAAATATCAAGTTATGCTTACTGCAACTGATTACTAAAACAAGGAAACTACTCCACTTATTAATAATTAACTTTTGAAAATGTCAAACAATTCTAATAGTATTATTTATTTTTTATTTATTCATTTTATAGAAAATCAAGTTAGAATTCTAACTGAAAGTGATACCGACATCATTCATTTATTCATCTTCTATACCCGCTTATTCCCTAACTCAGGGTCATGGGGATCTGCTACCCCAGTCGTCTCTGAAAGGGCGTAAGGCAGAAGGGGGACATCTTAAACAGGTCACCAGTCTATCACAGGGCCACATTCACAGTCATTCCTATGGGCAATGTAAAGTCACCTATCAGCCTAACTGTGGGGGAGACCAGAGTACCTGGAGCACAAGCACAGCACAAGCACACTCCACACAGAAAGGCCCCTGCCCGGGAATCAAACCCGGGCCTTCTTGCTGTGAGGCAACAGTGCGAACCAATAAGGCACCGTGCTGCCCCGACACTGACATCGTTTTTCATATTTAATTCTGTTGTTTTAAGATGTTTTAAAGCAAATGAAATAAACGTGAGGTGACTGAACTGAACCTTACTGTCGTGCCGACTGCAGAGTCACTGTAAACATCCCCATCACTGTGATCAGGTGCTGTCTTAATTTCTCAAAGTCTTTACACATGACAGCAGATTTTGTGTGTAGTTTTGTAAAACCTGCCTGCTCTCTACTGTCTTTATCTGTGTGAGCACTGAGTCTTGCACTACAGCGCCACCGTGGTTAAGCCACGCTACTGCAGGTCCTTACATCAGATCTCATGAGATCAAATGACTATTCGACAACAAGAATATTTGTCCACAGCTTTTTATTGGTTTGTTGTCGATAATGTTGACTAATCATTTTAGCCCTTAGTTAACAGTTTGCCAGAATTACCATTCAATCTTTCCCCTTATTTCCAGTCAATGAGGGACAAATCTAGCGGCGGTGTAACTTAAATTTTAGGAATATAAAATGCTGATTCTCGGCTTATTTAAAGGATTTTTTTGTTAAAAGGGGTTGATGTGGGAACAAGAGATCCCTGTACGTGTGCTGAAAGCTTAGTGAAATATTTACGATGGTGGGATTGAGCAATTCCTAAACAGTCAAAAGAATAGCTTTTGAGGCAGGACCTCGCATGCCCGATTTGATGGCAGAGTGAGTGCATTATGTGGCTTAGAAAGAACGTCGGCCCATTCTGTAAGCTGTAATGAAAATAAAACAACGCTAAAAGCATTTTTATTTCATTCTGCAAATAGTTCATAAATATGGAGGCATTGAGATATTAATTACAGTAAAGGCCCTTAAAGTGCAAGTCTACCGGAATAGACGATATATGATCTCACACAGAAATCCTCAAAAGAATCCAAGTGTTTATAGAGTATGGGTAAGTTGGGGGTTTTTAAACAGTTATAGTCAGGAGGAAAAGAAAAGCTTGCAGATGTAACAGTAGAAGCTCTCCTTCTTGAGAAATCTACATAATCTAAAGCTAATTGTTAGCAGTACGGCTGTGCAAAAATATCGATACCGCTAACAATCTCGATAATTGTTTTCACAATAGTGTATCAATACTCTAACCCTCTAGTATTAATACATATCATTTCAAATGTTTTACATTAAACAGTTTACATGAATATTTAATTAAAACCCCTCCAACCACTTCCTTCTCCACTACTGTAGTTGTCGCTGACTCGTCTCTAAAGCTATCATGGCAGGAAAAAATAAGGGGTTGTTATGGTTGGGGTAGAAGTTAAGCTGAAGACACACAGGGGGCGGGGGGATAAGATGCCAGAGAACTTTATTAAAGGGAAAGGAAATTACAAAGAAGGAAGCTCAGGATTCCTTGTTTTGGAACTAGCATTAGCATAGAAATGACGGGAGAGAATGACAACGTTCACGCAGGATAACGACAGACTGAAACACAGCGGTATTTATACACACACAGACTAACTAAGGGAAACAAGCAACACCTGGACACAATGAGGGAACAATTAACCAATGACAAGACAGGATAGAAAGCACATGACTAAACATACAGAAGCTTCGGGTGCCCTCTGGTGGCCTAGTGGGATATCATTCACTGTAACCATTACACCCGCTTTGTATTTGTTGTATTTTTAGCTATTTGTTTAAACTTTTTTTGAAGTATGTATTATATTACAATATAATGTGATATATTGTATTGTGAGTCATGTACTTTGAAATGTATCGCATTGTGAGGCCCTTGCCAATACACAGACCTATTTATCAGATTAAAAAATAATTATAATAATTTAACAAAGAAAATAATGAATTGATGAATGATGTTTTATGTAAAACGTTTGTTAAATATTTATGCATGGAAATTTGTCTCACTGATTAATTATACTGTCCAACCAGGAAATGTTTTGATATATATAACAGAATCTACTAATACTACTACTAATCTACTAATAATAATCTGCTAATTTGGCTGAACGTAATCTGACTATCACACCCGTTTGTGCTTGTTTTTTTTTATTTAGTCACCCTTCACTGTTAGAATAAGCTCCATTTTTGGAAGAGCTTTTCACTAGATTTTAGAGCGAGGCTATGAGTATTATTGAGATCAGACACCAGTGATGCAAAGGTTGTGAGTAAGGTTTTTTAGAACCCTCGAGTTCTTCCACTCCAATTATAACACATCATGCCGTCATGGATCTTAGGGACTTTAGGGGCATTGTCATGCTGTCATAGTGTGTTTGGGCTGCTTAGATCTAGTGAATTGTAATGCTAAAGCATACATAGACTTTCTACACAAGTGTGTGCTTTAAATATATGCCAACAGTTTGCTGAAGACCCACTCATAGGTCGGATGGGCAGGTCTCCACAAACTTTCAGCAATATAGTGTAGTTAGGACAAAAGGTCGTGATATTTTTTGCAGACAGAACCACCAGCAAGAACTATTAAATAAATTCTAGAAATGGATCCACTGTGTTTGTTTTGTGTTATTGAATAAATCCTGTCAGCTTTATACATATGAAACAGCCATTTATCCATCCATCTATTCATCCATACCTGCTTATTCCTAATCAGTGTCACGAGGATCTGCTGGAGTCTATCCCTGCTGGAGTCTATCCCAGCGGTCATTGGGTAAAATGCAGGGGTCACTAGTCCATCACAGGGCCACATACAGACAAACAACCACACACACTCACTCCTACAGGCAATTAGGAATTAACAATCAATCTAACATACATGTTTTTGGACTGGGGAAGGAAACCAGAGAACCTGGAGTAAACCCACACAAACATAGGGATAACATGTAAACTCCAAACAAAAAGACCCCTGCAGGGGATACGAACCTGAAACCTTCTTGCTGTGAGGCAAAAGTGCTAACCACTAAGCCACCGTGCAGCTCATTATATAAAAAATAATAATTATAATATCTTGATATTTTTATGCGTTATCTTACCAAACCTATCTCTGAGTACCGCTAACACCCAGTCTACATTTTTCTGTCCAGGTCTGTTCCTGATGCTTGGATTGATGCTCTACCCAGCAGGTTTCGGCTGTGATAAAGTAGTCAGCTACTGTGGCCCTGAAGCTTCTCCATATAAACCGGGTCAGTGTTCAGTAGGCTGGGCTCTCTACACAGCTATCGGAGCGACAGTACTCACGTTCATTTGCGCCATGTTCTCCGCCCAAGCTGAGATCGCCACCTCCAGCGACAAGGTGCAAGACGAGATAGACGAAGGCAGGACACTCGTCTGCGTGCTCTGAACCGTTTAGCATATAGAGGAGAGACGCTTCTCTACGAGTAATTTTCAGAACGTTTACGTTGTTTTGCTGTTATCCACGCTGAAGGGCTCGTTAGTAAGACCAGGCATTACACGGTGCTTTTTTCGGATAGAGTGTTGGTAGTTGTAATGATAGTAATCATCCTTAAAATGCACAATTCTTTCATTTAGTTTTTTTTAAATGTGCACACTTACTTATAAAAAGTAGTATTTTGGAAATGACATAGTTTGATTATATTGTAAAAGGTTCGAACGTTAGGTTATGCAGTTTGAACTATGCATATAAGTAGATGCAGGTGTATATCATACATACCAGGAGCATAAATTTCACTTTAAAGTAAAAATCATTGCCTTGGGAATCCCCTAAGAAGCATTATCCGGGGTCGGAGGGCATTCTTCAGGCTTTATAACCCCAGCATTAAGGAAACCAGCTACTAAATTTTAGTTATGCTTTTATATGTACTTTTATTTAGCCCAGATAATCCACTTAGAGTCAAGGAGGCACTAATATTTTGTATTAATTGTTTTGTAAGCCGTGGCGTAAAGGTACAATAGCTGAAAATGCAACATCTGTGACACAATATTTGAGCCCATTTACTAATATTTGTCTCAGTTTGTTTCTTTCATTTTTTTCTTTGCAAGGTATCCAATCATTCCCAAGGTTGTCATAGAGGGTAGGTTTACTGCTCCAGGGACAAAGCGTGTGTCTTCCGAGTACCTTAAACAACATCTATTTTCAGCTTTAACTATACTTAGATCTTTTTTTAGTCGTCATGGCAACAGGCAACATACATAGTGCAAAAAAAGCTGCATTACATTTTTACCTTACACACACACAAACACACACACACACACATCTATCCAACTATTCGGTGCAGGAGCTTAATAAATTTTACATGCAGTTTTGTATAACTCTTGCTGCTTTTCTGTTTCTCTTTGTATTTGTTATATTAACAAACCTATTTTGTCGATTTTTTTTATATCTGTCGCTGTGCTTTTAGTGAGAAGTATGAATTAAAATTTTGGATTAAAAACATATCGTTCTGTGTAGCGTGCTGTTGTTTTTCATATCTGACTATAAGTGCAAGTCAGGAAGCTAAGCAGGAAACAGGAAACTCGATATCATTGGCCTGAAGACGGAAAACGAGGCTTCCTCGCTGGATCCCTGATCAACACTGTTATAATAACAAAAACTGGAATTTTCCTCATACATACAATTTTCCACAAAAAACGTGTTTTTCAGCAAACAGTGTCAACACTGGGGACAAATTGTTAGCAGTATTTGTATGAGTAAAGTTGAACTGGGGAGGAGACAGTTTTGTTTTCAGGTTGTGACCTCATAAATGAAAAATAAAAAAAAGAACCTATTAAAAGACAAATGCTCAAATTGGCCTTTGACTTTGTGTAATGGACTTTAGATAAAAGTTGTCTTCTGAATAATTGAAATGTCACAAAGTTTTCCCTTTTTTTCTACACCATATTTAGAAGTGGCAGTAATCAGCTTCACCCATATTTTTAAAGTTGGGACGAGACACTTATCCCACAAGACGAGACACGAGACTGGGTTCATGAGAATGAGACAAAAGTAGCTTTTAAGACTTTTTTAAAGTAATCCTCAATGATAAAATCCAAATTTATTTATTCACTTGAAAAACACAAAATGCATGTTAAAAAAATTAACTTGTACTTTCTAAAATCCAGAGTCTATTTTAATGAATTATATGCTGTAGTTAACAACACAACCACTGTGCAAAATATTTTGCCACAAAACTTTTTTTTTGCTATAATCTTAGTGGTGGCAGCTGTAGCAGCCTCTGCTCGGACGTCAATACCGCAACAGCTGTTTAACTCCGGTGAAAAAAACCCCTGCCACGCATTTCACCTGGACATGGGTAACACCAAGTACAGCCTGTGTAGCGAGGTTTATTGTGTGTGTGAAGCATTTTAATGTGCGGCTCAAATCCTGTCTCACGCACAGCCACATCCATATTACACACGTTGTCTGTAACAATAGCGAGCAGATCCTGTCAGCAGAGGTGTACAGTAATAATTTCTTACAATATTTGCATATTGTTTCTATCTTATCTATCATTGTTTCTCTGTTTCTTATTTCCACCAGAAAACCCAAATGTTGCCACACAAACGATTTAAATGTGATAGGGGCATTTTTATCGTTACATTCTCACGAGACCAGTCGAGATCTCGTCACACCACTATTGTAAAATGTATTCAGTAATGACTTATTCTAAAAGTTTTACAATTAAAAGTATCGTCCTACAACCTTCTCTTATCCGACTGCTAGTCTCCCTTTCAGACCCTATGGCCTTCCCGTACTGATCAGAAAAGCACGACAGGCCTCTTTATCTTGCATGACCGTGCAATCAATTTATAATTATGTTTGTGGTGATTAATGCCTTCCCAATGAAGTGGCCTCTTCCCTGATGAATGCATGCAGGACTTCCCACCTCAACTGCTGTCCAAACAGGCATGGCTCACTGTTTCATCTCATTAAAAGCCCGGTGTTGTGCTTGGAGCTGTTCTTTTTTTTTTTAACACATTAATTTTTGTGCACATCAAACTTTATTGCATGTGTAGAAACTCTCACATGAAGAAACCCAACATGACACAGTTTAGTTATCTGAATTTTTTCCTTCAAGAAAGCATTTTAAGCATTAGTTCCTGTCTGGGATGTACAAATATTATAATATACATGTATTGGATGATCGCAGTTCATACGTGAAGGTTGAACTACTCTTAATAATTGGTTTCTGCTTGTATATCATTTAATCACTCATTAGTAATATGTTACACAGTCAATGTGAACATGGCTACAGCACCCGCACACGTCCTTATCCAGGGCGACTTACATTTATCTCCTTTATACAACTGAGCAATTGGGGGTTAGGGGCCTTGTTCAGGGGCCCAGCGGTGGCAACTCGGTGGGGCTGGGAATCAAACCCTGATCTCCCAGCAACTTAACCACTGAGCTACCACTTCAAATCTTACACAAGCACAAGAGGATAAGGTTTCCATTCATGAGAGCAACTCGAGGCATGAGGCGGACAACACCCTGGACACTGTGCCAACCAATTGCAGGGCACAATCACACACACACACACACACTTCCCTACTTATTCACACAATTAAGCAATGACAATCAGCCTACAGTGCAGGTCTTTGGCCTGGGGAAGGAAACCAGAGTACCAAAAGGAAATTCCCCTAAAACAGACAGAAGAAGTTTTCATGCCCTATTTATGAAATAAGCAGACAGAAATATTAAAGTCAATAAAAAAGTAGATTGATAATTAGGATTTGTGGAGTTAAGTGCAGATAAAATAAAAAGTTAAACGGACTTACATGTCTAAAAATTATGCTGGGAGTTGTAATGAATTAAAAATGTCCTTAAACAAAAATGAAATAATGGTGCTGCAAGAACATTCAATTATTGTTATTTTTTTTTTGAAACACAATCAAAAAGACCGGAGGAAGATAAACAAACTTTAAACCTTTTATTTACATGATGATTCACATCTGCTGCACAATTAATAATCATATGAACAATAATAAATAATAAGTGCAGCGCAGTGGTTAAGGTGTTGGACTGCTAATTGAAAGATCAGGGTTTGATTCCCAGCAACACTAAGTTACCACTGTTGGGCCCCTGAGCAGGGCTCTTAATCCCATAATTGCCCAGTTGTCTATAAGATAAATGTAAATCACTCCGGATTACGACGTCTGTCAAATGCAGTAAATGTAAATGCAAACAAACTGGAACTGGATGAATGTTATGGGGATTCGCAAACATAAGAATTAATGTTCAAATCTATTTTACGCAGAGATATTATCCTGAAATTCTTAAAAAAAATCAAGAAAGTCATAAATAAATTAAGTAATACAATTTTAACATATATTGTTTTGCAGATGTTACAATTCATACTTTTGTGTAGCTGTATATAAAACAGTCTCTGCTATAGCAGACTGTAATGTCGGGTAGATAACAATTGGAGGCGCCAGTGTCAAACTCTTCACAGCCCCTAATGAAGCTCTTTATACAAAGCATCCACACAAAAGAGCCAGAGAACAGAATGCTGATGCAGACCAGCTCCAGCTCCAGTTCCAGCTCCAGTTCCAGCTCCAGTTCCAGCTCCAGTTCCAGCTCCATCCAACTGGAAACCTGCGACTGTAATGAACATTTAGGAGGCATTAGATACGATTACTTTCACATCCATTTTTAACTACACAATGAGCCACGAGAGAATTTGCATTTGTGACACAGTTCCAAATGATAGAAATTTAAGCCCAACCCACGTGTTTGGATATTTCAACTTATTACACAGGAACAAATTTGCTATAAAACCTGATATGCGTCATCTTGGATTCATTTATTTATCTGATTAGTTGTGTTTTGTCTTTAATTTTATTTGTTTGTTATTTGTTTATTGTTTGTTAAGGGATGTTTAGTAGGTTGTGTTTTTGTTGTTTTGTTGGTGTGCATTTGTTTAAGGCTGCTTTTCCGTTGTTGCTTTATTTGTTATCAGTTTTTGTTGCTGTTTGGTTTTGTGCGGCTCTCTTGCTGTGCGTTTTATTTCTTATTTTTTTAAAGAATTTTTTTAAACCTATGGTACATATTAAATACATGCATTTTTGAAGCTATGGTCATTTTGCAGAAAGAAAAAAAACATATTTAATTACAGATAAAATATTCCGAGAGAAGAAATATATATATATATTTAATTTTATTTCTTCGGAATTTTATATATATATATATATATATATATATATATATATATATATATATATATATATAATTTTTCTATATATATATATATATATATCGTATATATGAAAAAATGCACACTAAATGCGTTTTTAAACAATATTATATAATGTTAAATAAAACATAATATCTATCTATCTATCTATCTATCTATCTATCTATAGCTCCATCCATATATATATATATATATATATATATATATATATATATATATATATATATATATATATATATATATATATATATATATTGCTCCACTTTTTGCCGTGCTCAGTGGGGCCGTCATCAGTGTGCGACTTGCTCGTACAAAATTTACTTCCCACTTGATTTTACATTAATGGGTCCGAATCCGAACCCGTATGAATAATCAATGGCTAGTCAACAGCCGGAATGAACTCTCCTGTAGCCGAGCATGAATCTTGCTAATGGCGCACATCCCCGGCTTTTAATTAGGAATAATGCTCCGCTTTGGGCGCACGGGCCATCACATGGCTTGTTTGCCGCCGAATGTGAAAGGTAAACACGAAGGGGACTAAAAACCCCGCGCCGGTGTCATTTCCCACCGGTTAATTGTTTGCGCTAATGGCTACTACATTAGCGCCCTTAAACACCTGGGCTACATCCAAATATTCATACTACAGCACTAAATAGCATGTCAGAGTAGTACGGCACCATAAGAAATGACATACTATTTACTACGTTAATATGGCAATTTATGAAGGTTAATTAAGCGCCGTAGAGCACAATGAAGGACGCAAACTTCGCGCCTGCGCAATTAATGTGCGCCAGTCAAGTTAAGCAGTGACTGAAAGAGCACTTCAGTGTTAAACATCAGGCCAAGACCTGAAACTTAATTTCTTTTATTCATTACTTTTATTAGCCTGTGACGAGAGACATTTGCTTTAGTTTTTTGTAGGTTTTAGACTTTTACAAAATAGATATTTTTCCTCCTTTATTATATTATAGAACATAATAAGTTATAATTATGGCATAATAAAAAAATTGAAGAGTAATTATAAGGCAATAATACTGCCATAAGAAGCAATACTAATTCAATACAAATAATTAATTAACAATTATTCCCATAAATGCATTTATTTCTGAAGAAACGCTATTGTTTAGTAAGAAACTGTAAAGACAATTTGATTTAATAATTAACATAAAACAAATGACTGTTTAACTTATTTTCACACGTTAATCAATCCGATTTATTCTATATTATTTGACGACTGCACATTTCATCACTTCTTATGAATGAACCTCTTCAAATGTCTGTGAGCGTAAAACAGTAAACAAAGTATCATTACAATAACTATGTATATAAGCAGTTCTCATTTTGCCGGGGTCACGGAGTTGCATCTCGGCTGAGCGCTTTGGGATGATTGGCAGGTTGTAGCGAAGAGCAGGCTATTGCTTTTGTGCACCTTGCTAATTCAGCAGGTGGATGGAGAAAAGCCCGGGTGAGCCTGTGATCCTTTTCCTCGTCACGGCCAGGCCAGGTGACAGCACCATTAACCTCCCCGAACAATCTGCTTCCCTATTTCAGTCCCAAACAAGACTGAGATCAACATCAGGGGCTTAAATTGCTATTTCTTCTTATTAACATTAACACAAAATACTTGTGAATAAAACGATAGAAAACTAAGATGTCAGATTAAAATTTAGTTTGTTGATTTTATTGCTATTTTATTCCAAATGTCTTGGACTCACTTAGATATCAAGTAATATTGCAATGTGAATGTCGCTAAAGATGCATATTCTCTAGAAGTCGGAATCCTTATAGTTTATTATAATATATTCATTTTAGAGAAAAACACATTTAGTCTCAGCACTACATAATCAACACGCAGGCTGTGTATCCATTATGGCGAATGTGCTCCGAAGCTCAAACACGGTGGGCTCAGGCGTCCTCTGGCTATCGACTTAACACAGTGGATGGTTGCAGGGTGGTGTAGGGGACGAGAGTGTTTAGTGTGTAGTGTCAGCAGAAATGGTGGTGTGTGCGTGCGTGCGTGCGTGTGTATGTGTGTGTGCAGATGTTCCATTGTGATGGATCTATTATCCAGCTATTACAAGATAAATGAATGATCTCTCCTATTTTCCATGCCTCTAGAAAATTGAAATTGGGGGGTGGAGGTGGTGAAGTGTGTATCCTTGATGTTGTGTGTATGTGTCGCGGGACCGGTGGCGCTGGTGGCGGCGGCGGGGGTTGTTGTCGGGTGGGGGGGGCCTACTATCCTTGCTGCATTATTAGGGTTGTTGGGATGGCCATTAATTTAAGGAAGGAGAGGAACCCAGGCAGCTCGGGCCTTGCGTCTTCACATTATCAATCAAGCCTCAGGCATCTTGCTGTGATGACCGTGCACTCTCAGGTTTATGCCACCTTAATTAGAATTCATGGCAAAATATATGCAAGGCAGCATGCTGTAGCCCTCATCATTTCATGGAGAATTTATTGTTATTTGGCCAAGCATTTTGCTTAGAGTGATATTTCCTATTACCAGCCTGTCAGCTAATATAGCTCACCAAATTCACCGTATGAGATATTAGTTGTCTACGGCTACAACCTGGCCACAGATATGCAAAAAAGGGGTTTCAGGTGCAATTTAGGCACCTGATACAGTTACAATATGCTTAATTAGATTTTAGACTTTTGACATCCGGGTGTAATTGGCAACTGACAACTTTACGTACAGGTGGTTGAACTCAACAATTAGCTGGCGTACACGTTTGACGAGCCTATCTGTTATTTCGTAAAGCACATCCAGATGTGTTAGTATTTACATTACGTGCTCAGGGAAACCATGATCGGCAATTAAACGTGTACCACCCAAACAGAGAGGGGCATAACAGTATATTTCCCATAATTTACTGTCAAAGCTGGCATTCCGTATGATAAATAGTGAATTGCGGTCAAAGCTGATTACACACTGCACTAGTAGTGCAGTTCAGTGTCAGGAAGAAGAGCGATTGACTTCCTATTTACATATTAATGAAAGGCAGCAAGAATATGCGAAAGAAAGAAAGAAAGAAAGAAGAAGAAGAAAAAAAACCACAGTATTCATAGGGCGCGACATTTACAAATAAAGCTGATGCCGTGAAAAATTTAAATGAAACCTATTTAGATTAATAAATGGAAGGGGCCAGTGGTAGACCACACAATTTGCATTTCCATTTTCAAATTATAGTGGGTGAATTCTAAAGTAATGCGATGATGAGTCTCTAACCGTGTGCTGCACTGGTGGCTTTTTTGAAGAAGAAGTTTGCAATAAGCATAAATATGAGGACCTTCCTTCTAATTTGTCCTCTAAGCAGCTCTCAAGAAGACTCTGAAACTGTTTACGGTGAGCGGCCCTGAAGTTTAGAAAGATGGATGAGATTTGCAGAGTATATGAGCAAAATACACTTCCGACTTGCAAGCTTTATATTGGATAAGTAATGTTTTGTTGTACACTTCTTGAAGGTCATATCCAGACACGGAGACATATAGTGCTGAAAACGGTAGCCTTGCTTTGCTTTGATTGTGTCACTTTGGTCATAATGTTTTACTACGTACATCTATAGCGGTTACGGGAAAAACCTGTCCGAAAAAAAAAAAAACCGTAACTTGACCGTGCTCAGTCTTTAGGAAATCATGTTGTCATTGGGAGGTTTATGCTAACAGATCTGCAGGCAAAGCCATGCTAGCTTTATCCCCTCAGTTCATAAAAACTAGTCGCGGGTGCATAATGGTCCACACAAAGAACGTCCATCCAGCCCTTCTTTTTCATAATAGGTTTGATGGACGTCAAACCATTGTGAAAGTGCTGCAGATGGGGGCAATGTTCTGCAACATATGCAAACTTATCAGGCATAGTTTTAATGTGCTGCATCTCATTGGCTGCCTTATGTCCATGGACATTTTAAAGCGAAAAAAAAAAGTGTCAAAGAAGAAAAAGATGATAACCGAGTTCATACCCAGGCTGCCAGCGATCTTATCTTCTTAAGCGATATGGTGATTAGATGTGGTGAAGAAGGGCTCATGGGTCGTCTGTAATTGGGTAATTGGGTTAACAGAATATCTTTACCTATATGTTGAATGCAAACATATTTTGTTGACATATATGTATGTGTTTGTAGTAAAAAGTAGGGAACGGGTAGCTCAGTGGTTAAGGTTTTTTGCCTGCTAACCAGGAGTTTGTTGGTTTTATTTCTCATTCCATTGTATAATAAATAAGATTAATGTACAGCACTCTGGATAAGGGTGTAGTCCAGACAAACCCTGATAGGTCTGGTAAAGTGTTTTTATACACTTTATACACGGTGGAAGTGGTAGCACAGTGGTTAAGGTTAACTAAAAGATCATGGTTCGATACCCAGCACCACCAAGTTGCCACTGAGCATGTCCTCTAACTCCCAATTGCTCAGCTGTATAAAATGAATAAATGTAAGTCACTCTGAATAAAGTCGTCTGCCAAATGCTGTAAATGTAAATGTATACAATACTGTTTATAGGAGTGTATGTAAACCTGTTTGTATGTCTGTTTGTGTTTGTGCCTTTGGCTTAATCCAATGACAATTTGTCTCAACCTCTCGCATGCTTTGCACTGCAATCTCTAACACAAGACTTTGGCACCGGTTGCCAATTGTGCTTGAAGACCTGGCATGATTTTCTGTCAATTACCCGTGTTCCCTATTAGACTGCTTTGTGACTTTGGCTCTGTGCTGTGATCAGAGTGCTTCTTCTCTTGCCTAATAGACAGAAGTCTTCCCTAGCGTACCTCTCCAACCCAATCTCACAATGTGCATCAAAGCTCTCCGCTCGAGATGACTGCATGGCCAGATGTGGCTGTAATTAGTGTTTTAAAAGTGCATTCTTCCGAGTAAACAAGTTTTTCCTTTCCGTCCTTCGGTATACTCCGACTTCAAAGTTCATTCAAATAAAGACGTCCTACCTTCACTTCTGGATAGCTCTACCACAGAAAAAGAAAATTAAATCCAAACCAACCTGAAACTCTAGACAAATGTCATTTTATCGCTACACAAACCCATACACACATCCCACAGACAGACTAAAATTGGCCCCTGTGACCATTCTCCCTCTCTCTCTCTCTCTCTCTCTCTCTCTCTCTCTATCTCTCTCCCTCTCACTCAGCCATGGCCTTGACGCGTATCTGCCACACCCTGCTCTCCCTATTACACATGATAATTATGCTATTTCACCCTGCTGCTTCCATAACAACCCAGCATAATGCCCAAATTAAGCCTTTATTAATGTAAGTCAGCATCTAATGGTTTTTAAAAATGATTTATATTGTTTTTCCTGCTCTGAACAAATTAAATATGTAGCTTAGATTAACACAGGGTTTTTCGTCAATGGAGAGTTAAAAAGCCTGTTACTGTCACATTTTCATCTTTAGTTCCACATCTGAAACTGCCAAGCAGGCAGAAAAACAATCAGACGCCGAGCAATTCAAATGGGAAATGCGGTACACTCAAGCTTCCTAAATCAGACACAGCAGCATTTACCATCCTTTATACACTGCATGGTAAAGACTAAGGGTTTAAAACCTTATATTATCACTTGCCCCTGTTAAAGACCTACGTATATTTTTATAATAACCCTAAATTCGTTTATATTATCTTTGAAATCATTACAAAGAATTCAGATCATCTAGGGCACGCACTTAGGATTTTAATTTTTTTAATAATTTAAGTACAATTTACCAAGTATTCTTATTTCATTGTCGCTGTTACAGCAGCTATGCGGGTTACGTAGGTGAAGAAATAGTGTGTGACAATTTCAGAATCATCTGACAGACAAAAATAGCAGTGCAGATGAAATTTTCAGGCAATTTTAGGTAATTCTGGTTCTTGATTACAAGGTAGCTCTGAGCATGCATAGTGAAATGTATTAATAAATCAGTACTAATATAGCCCATCTCTACCCCCCCCCTCCATCCCCATTACTCTTAGCATGCTGTGAAATTCCCATCTTACACACTTTGCTGGCCAAGGCCATGAATTATGCATTGTGCCACAGAAATCCTCAATCTCACGCTTCAAGACCACTGTGCATTACCCTGCTTCTATCTCTATTACCAAGATGAATTGTTGAATGGGAAGGTATTTGATGGGATATGGTTCTAACTTCATTGTTTGTTTTCTGTGTAAAATCTCTCTTTTCGTGCTGCCGTGCTTTGCGTGTCGAACCGCTGGTGGATTTTATGGTTCTTCAGAGGGTTAAAAACAGTCGGGTTGGGTTACGGAAGGGTGCCATTCGTGATGGACATGTTCATAACATCATACGTTATCGTTTTGAGGCTGCTGTTGGAGTTATTGTGCTTATGCATGTTTTATATTTTATATTATGATATGACGAGGCATGACAAAAATGATCAGCGTCTCAAATTATGAAACGTAAAAAAAACTAACGGCTTTCGCGAGTAAACCGTGAAAACCGTGTGCTTTTTCATTGCATGCTGGTGGCTATTTTTATTATTAACAAACGCATGCTTTTGTATTGTAAAAGAGCAAAACAGATTTAATGTAAATATTATATTAAGAATTTAATTGCTAAATGTACATTTGCTAATAGTGAAAATATATTACATAAAACTTTACGTCAAAAAAAAAATGTCAATGTGTCCCCACTTGCTTCATAAGGATCATTACTGTCTGTTCTTTCCAAATTGTCTCTATTACCCAGACATATTCGAGTGTGTTGGACCCACTTTCTCTTAATAGCCCTTCTTTAGCATGTCTTATCAGTCACTGATTGAGCTTCTAATATCATCAGGAACATTTATCCCACTGTCTGTCATCATAAAATATTACTTATGCTCTCGGTGCCCTGATTTAATTTTCCGTTGGTGTTTGAGGTCAATTTCAGATATTAAACAACTGAACTGATATTTTTATCGCTGCATTAAACAAACAAATGAAATGAAATGCAAAGTATGATTTAAAAATATGACTATACTCTTATTGTAATTACAGTTATATTTGCAGGGATTGATTTTTTTTAGAGCGTTTTGCTAATTGTCTTTCATTGTTCAATTTGCTAATGCTAAAAAGCTCAATTTACAGATAGTAAATACAAGTTCAAGTTCAAGGAGCTTTATTGTCATTTCAGCCATATATAGCAGAACGCAGCACACAGTGAGATAAAATTACGTTTCTCCAGGACCCCCTGGTGCTACACAAAACATAGAATTCCACAAAACAACAAAACAACAAAGAGCCACTAAACAGGATAGACATGAAAAAGTGTTTGTAGTGAGTTCTAATATAGTCTTACTTGATTTGATTCTGTTAAGCTGCTTTAACACAATTTCTCTAGTTGAAAAGCATATAAATAAAGTGGACCTGACTTGTCCTGAAATTTCATACACCTTAAAAAAAAACGTTGTGTGTTATTCACTGTACCCAATGTAACCAGTTGGGTTAAAATTTTAATTTCAATGTTTGACCGGCACAACCGTCACAGAAAATATAAGGTTAAGTTAATGTCATGCAATTTACACATATGTAAGTGCGATGTTTTAGACTATAAGTCACATTTTCTCCACAAATATGTCTATTTTTTTAACTTTACCCCTGTCGACTGCTTTTTGTCCGTTTTATATCTATGACTTACGACACATTTATAGTCACATTTTATCTATAAAGTTGTAAAGATAATCTTGGTCCTGCATGTCTATCTGACTTGCTTCTACCTTATCTGTCCGTTCCTTAAGATTCTCAAGTAAGGGATTGTTAGTCAGCCCTAGGTTTTGTCTGGTGACTATAGGGATCTAGGTCAATCAGTGTTGCGGCCCCCAGATAGTGGAATGTTCTTTCCCAAAACATTCAACAAGCATCCTCCTCTTCCTCATTCAACAACCTCTTAAAAACACATTTTTCCGGAGTGTAACTCTTCTGTACTTAGTCTGTAAATTGTACTCTGTTATGTATGTTTATCCAGATTCTCTTTGTTCTTCTACTCTAACCGTCTAAGTCGTCTCTTAGCTCTTGTTTGTTTCTGTTCTTGAACCTGGCGTGTAAAGCGGCCTTGGGTGTTGGAAAAGCGCTATATAGATAAAAATGTATTTTTATTATTATTATTGAAAATGTTGTAGCAATGTAGCATGATAGCATCCCAAGCAAAATAAAATACTACTTAAAAGATAAATGAAAATAAATTCGACATTTTATAACCCAATTTATAGCGTAAAACTCACTACCCAAAGAAATGTGTTAACAATATGTAGCTGCTATATCAACCCACCATTGGGTTATCTGTTCGGTCATTTTTAACCCAACTGTTTTACATTAGATTACATTTACCAGACACCCTTATCCAGAGCAACAGTGTTGGATTGGTGGTGCTAGGAATCAAACCCTGGTTTT
Source organism: Bagarius yarrelli (assembly GCA_005784505.1). Classification (NCBI taxonomy): domain Eukaryota; kingdom Metazoa; phylum Chordata; class Actinopteri; order Siluriformes; family Sisoridae; genus Bagarius; species Bagarius yarrelli. The sequence goes on from VCAZ01000050.1 coordinate 2,530,748, forward strand.
TCTGGTATCAGTCCAACACCTTAACCACTAAGCCACCACTTGCCTAAGTGAAGTGGTGTAGCCTTTGTCTTAAGCAGTCTTATTGGGTTTGACCTTCCTTTTAGCAGTCGTGTAGTCAAAAATAACACTCAGACATTTGGATCTTTACAAAAAAAAAATAATAAAAAAATGCATCTAATCCTTCATTTCAATAGGTGGGCCTCTGATAACTTTTCACTCATAATTAGCTTGTCTTGATATGAGAGACGTTTGCAGGAAATTGAACTGTCAGCAAATGGAGGCGTGCGTTTGGCCTCATCACAGTGAGTTGGGCCCATCATAATTTGGTGCAATCAGTCCAGCTTCATCTCCCAGGCGCCAATCCATTGACCCCCTTCCCCCTCCTCAATTCCATTTGGTTCTGCTTTAATTATGAGTCAGCAAATCCAGTGCAATAGCAAAGCCCACCTCGAACACCCCTTCAGCTGTCACTCATGCACTGATTGACACAAACCAGATAGGTGGCGTTCTTCGAGAGAAAATTGAACCAGTGGCAGCTGGAGATTAAAACGAGTGCCGCCGTGTCCCCTCTTAGTGAAGCTATAACCCACTGATTCTCCTCTTTCTCTGCCTCCTCTCTTCTTTTGTTGTTTGTAATATTCATGATGGACGCTACACGGCAGCATGCCCGGTCTGCAGGTCTACATGTGATTAATATAAATAGGTAAAAAAGCTTTTAACATTTCTGTTTTAAAAATGTCACCCGTCACTGGCTTCTACTTGAGTGATTCAGCCATGGAAAGGTAATTAGTCCAATCTTGATAATGCATCTATTCATATACTCGTTCTGAATGCCTCAATTAAGCGAATGTTCCGTGTGGCTTTATAAAAATACAGGTCTGTTTGGCAGTCACAAAAGTGTGTTGTGCTAGGCTACATGCGCTGTTTGTCGAACCCAGGTCTTAAGCTAAGCACTTAACAGCTATTTACTCAAGGGGCACGGCATTCCGCTTGACATTGTACATTCATTGGCCATAATAGGACGTACTGAAAATCTTTCTCAGAAGAGAGACAAAGGGCACCTTTTTATCAGACGGATGATGAAGCATTGATTTTTGTGTGTTCTAAAAGAAAATGATGACTGTTAGAGACCAACTCCCCCCCCTCCCTCGTCCACCCGTCTCCTTAAGGAGCAACGGAACTTGATCAGTATAGGTGATTTTAATTTGGTTTGCTTCTTCACATTTGCTCCAAACCCTCATGGGCTCAACCTGCTACTGAAACGAGAAAAAAAAAATAACATTTGAACAACATTACTTCAACCCAGCTTTCGGCCTGTTTACCTGGAAAGTTCTGTCAGGAAGGCAAGAATTGCACACTGATAGTACCTGCCAAGTTCTTATCCACAGGGCAGCTAATGGCTTTAACTTAAATGATTTTCTGTCATTCTCTTTGCGGGGGTTAGTCTCAAACCGGGGTTTTGTAATAGGCCAATTTGTTAACCCTTTCAGAGTGAGGGCATTCAATATGTGTCTGGTCAGCAGAGAATAGGTTAGGGCTCTATGTTGATAAACCTGGATGTCTGGTTGCCTTTTCAAATGTGAGTTTTTATTGGCTTCTTTGACATTCTGCAATACTGTGGGAACGGGGGAAAAGGAGAGCGAATGAAAATGAAAAAAAAAAAAAAGAGTAAAGATATAAGGCAGTATATATATATATATATATATATATATCTATATATATATATATATATATATATATATATATATATATATATATATATATATATATATACACGTCTATGGATGTACATCAAATTGAGACATTCATAGTCAATTTTTTTTTTTTTTTAATTTATAATGATGTCCTTGCATTTATTTACTTAAAATTACAACAGCTGGCAAAGTGGGTCTCAGGCATAAATAATCGATCCTGATTTTAATAATATTGTTAGAATAAACCCATTTAATGAAGAAGCTGTTTAAATAATATATTTGTATTCGAATTAATTGCCTAATTTGTTTATTAAATGTTGTTCATCAGATGCTTTTATTTTTGGTCTGAATTTTTTGGAATGTTCTGTATCCATGTTTTTTGTATTATTTTGTGAATATTATTACTGTGGAATTGTATATTTCTCGGTTTGTGAGTGATTTTACAAATGTGATGGTGGAACAACAACAACAACAAAACGAAAAACAAATCAAAGTCCCCGTTTAGTATAAAATTATCATACAAATTGCATCTCTTCCTATCGATTTCATGCAGACCATCACCACCGTGTGTGTGTGTGTGTGTGTGTGTGTGTGTTTTTTGTTGGGCAGAGTATGGGGTGTGCTAATGTGTACAGTATTAGAAATACAATTACCCTACCACCCAAGTCTCTGCGTAATTGTTTATTATTTTCCTATTAAGCAAACATTGATAATCAATGATTTAGAAAATAGGGCCATGAATAACATCAACATTAATACATTTTTCCCTTCTGACAATAATGATAGATTATTTTAACGATCGTTACAATGTCAGCTCAATGGCATTCACATGCAATCAGCTTATTCACCATGCTAATGGATGTGTAGTTTAGGTGTTTATATTCCTTAATTTAGAGGCATAGAATTATATTTCCTCTTTTTTTTAAAAAAAAAACCGTAGCTTATCAAAGCCTCTTTTTGTTTCCTCGCATCGCACCAAATGCTGATAAACTGCATCAACAAATAAAAACTAGCCGAAGCTAACATTTGCATAATGCTAACTGACCCCTACTATGGAAGGAAGCAATCGTGAGAAATCTTTAGCAAGGCAAAATGAAATAGATTAAAAATCTGTTTTCTTTCTTGGCTGCTTCATTCCGAGGTTGTTATTTATTTCACATTCCACCAAAATTGATCTTGAAGCAGTGCAATCACAATTACTCAATTCCTTAATTGGCCAGCTGTACATTAGCGAAAGGAATCCGATTCTCTGGGTAAGAATCGATGGTGTTAGCCGAGCGAGTGCGGGGACAGGGATTGGGCAAGCAGTGTGGAATCACCCAGCCCTGAACGATTCCTGATCGTTTTTTTTTTTTTTGCATTCACTGATGAAAACAGCAGCCGCAAGTTCATACACCTTTTATTGTTCCGAAGAAGATACACTGTCTGACCAGGCTAATAAAAATTAGCTTAATTCATAAGAGAATTATTAAAGGCAATGACCAAAAACCCTACATCGCAAATGAAATCAATCCCTGTGCGTCCAGGTAGTTATCACTTAAAGGGTTCATCATAGATAATAGTCACCCTGGCTGGAATTGCATTGCTTATTTGGGCGTAGAGCTAGAAAAAAAAACACGCCATCATAACATCTGCTAATTTTTTAAGCAAACACAGTGGAATGAAGCAGATCTGGCCTTAAAAAGGACAAACAAACTAAGCAAACGAGACGTGCAAATGACCTTATTTATGAGGCCGAGAGTTTGCATTATGGCGAGTTATTAGTGTGAAATTGATAATTGCTTGATTACGGGAGCTAATGCCTGGTGGCATGATGAGCAAGACCCATTACGCTGTCACGTTTGTAGATGTCAGCGAAATATAATGAAGGTCAGACGGCACAACAGCTGTCTAATGACGGGCCTTAGTGAACAGAGGAGAGGGGCGCATCTCCGGTATGAGCGTAGAGTTTTTATTATCGCATGCTAGTTTGCACATAATTAATGCTGAGGGTTTTTTTTTTCCTTTTTTAAAGAAGAAAGAAAGAAAGAAAGAAAAAAAAACAATCAGACTTTTTTTCCTGTCAGGGAAACTGCTGAGTAAAATGGACATCTAGTCTCTCCGGTGCTACAGAACCCAGTGCCTTTCATGTTGAAGAATAAGATATATTTCACAGTCATATTTACTTTGCTTAGAAAAAGCCAAAGCGCATTTCGGCCACAAAAGTGGCAAAACTCTCAGAGGACACTTTTTTCCACATTGCTGTTGTGTTTTATTTTTCGCTTCTCTATCTTTTCTCTCCAGTGGTTGTTGATGATGTGTCTGAGTGCTTGTGGCAGCTGTGTGTTATGTCTAATAGAGCAGAAAGGCTACTCAGAATAAAGCTATTTGAAAATTTGTTTATGTGAAATATTTGTAAATAGAGGCAGGCCTCCTGGCACCGTGGCATCATATTCTCCTGTCAGTCTGCATTCAGGCTTTGACAGGGGATTCGAAGGCTGGCAAATGCACCACATGTTCGAGTGAATCCCACAGTGTCTCGCTTTCTTCACCACTTCCACGGCTCAGTTACGGCGTGTTTACTGGGGCCAGTGAGCACAAGACACATGTCTTATCTCTCAAGCGCAACAGTAAAGCACATCCTAAAAGTATTTCCCTTTGGTGTCTGCAAAAGTAATAACTGTATGTCTTCCTTTCTTCTGTTTTATATATATCATTTATATGTATATCTTAAAAAAATATATACACACTTAAAAGTGTTGGGTTAAAAATGAGCCAATGGTGGGTTAATATAGCACCTACCTAGTGTTAACCCATTTCTTTGGGTAGCAAGTTTTACCCAAGAATTGGGTTATAAAATAACGTATTTAAAATATTTTTTTTCCTTCAGATGATATCATGCTATATTAACACAATGTCTATTTTTACAACTTATATATGTTTAAAATGTTAATTATTTTCTTGTGCCATGCCGTATTTGTGGAGAAAAGTGACGATATTAATATGTAAGGGTCTATAGTCCTATTGTAAAAAAAAAAAAAAAAAATAGCACATATATACGTAAATTGTGGGATATTTACTTACCCGTGTATCCTCTGTCTGGGTTGCACCGGTCGACCATTGAAATTTAAATTTTAACCCAACAGGTTGCGTCGTTATACAAACAACCCAAATAACCCAACATAATAACCCAATATGTGTTACCCCAGTGAATAACCCGAGGTTTTTTAGAGTGTATATATGATTAAATTCCATGCTTGATTTGTAAATGATAAATATAATAATTACACTATATTTCTCATACTTTTTATATAATTAGAATAATTTCATTGCTTGAATTTTCTTTTTTTTTTCGATTCAATCTGAATCCTCTACATATACATAGAATAGAAAAAAAGAAACACACTTCGAACCCGATTTCAGTCAGTCCGCTCGAAACTTGGTAAATATCTTACCATTCGGGTTTGTTAACTACCCCGAGCAATCACATTTGATGCTCCTTAATTTTGTCCCACTCTCCCAAACCTTTTTTCCAGCTCAGCAATCGAGACAATGTGTTTGCTTATCAAGCCGCTTCGCTAAGTGTTCCTTTGCATGTAAATTAATCTTGATTCAGTTGACACTGTCATGCTGAGTGGTACAAATTGCCCATAGCAATAAAACAGCATGAATGGGAAAAAAGCCCAAATTGAAGCACTTGATGGGATGTTACTTTGCTTTATGCCAATACATTAGCAGCCCATAATGTATTTCCCTGCCTGGAGAAATATGGTATGGTGGATTTCTTTTTTTTTTAATTTTTGATTTTCAATGGAGCAGCACTATGTCTTTTAAAAATCTGACTCAGACAAACCATTAGCAACGAGGATGTTAAGGTTAAATAGGAAGCAATGCATTCACTTGCACAGGCCCTGAGTGCCATCCATCATTCCATTTGCAACAGCTTGACAAAAGTACTTGGCTTTAAAACAACACTCGAATTTACTCGCCGTGCAGAGCAGGGCTTTAGCATATAAACAAACATGGCTACATTAATTTATTAAACAGCAATCTTTTTTCTAAAAAAAAAAAGAGACGGATGGAGATAAGCCCGCACGTAATAGATGTTCATAAGCGATGTCTTGCCACTATTTACATTCATTTCACTGTTTAAAAGAGACGACAAGTGCTCATTTTTTTTTTAAATGGTTTCCGCTGAACATCCACATGGAAATCCTAAAAACGAGTAAAAACATGGCTTTTATGATAGCACTATTGTAGATGAACCCACGACTAGTCCTGATACTGAAAATTTGAAATATACATATATACAATATGTGGATGCCATGCGTATCATTTTCATGCCATGTTAAGTGTAAACTGTGAGTGGGGAGCGGATCTGGCCACTAAGAGGCAGCACTGCTTAGTACTTAGTTGAAAAAAAATGATGAAAGGGTTAACGGGTTTCTAATTACCAGCATTATTGTAATTTTTGTGGCTATGTTGATATTAGGCTGCTGAATTATAGGAAGGTTCGTTACAGGTTAACTAGCTATACTGGGACACTATTTTGTATGATCAGCGTAACATTTAATTGTGTTTAACGCTATCAGTACTATTACGCCACTGATTATTGCCATGGAAATTTACTGAAGTACATCTTCAATTAATATCATCAAAATAAAATTGAAAAGAATCCGCTAGCTTGTGGTCAGCGCTACGTTCACCGTGCTGTGCGCTGTTTACCATAATCCATGTGGGGCCTCAGTGCAATTTACCAACTCGAGGATAATCATTCTGGCAGCACAAATGAAGGGGCCAGCCCTCTTTTCTCACTCGCTGCTCACTAATAGGATTGTGTCTGCTTCAGCACACTTTAATTGAGGACTCCATGTCAAAAGAGAGCTCGGCTGAATGGGCCGCCCTCCTCGACGGCTGGTCACTGTTCAAGTGATAAAAGTGAAGAGTGACACCACCTGAGGGAACCGTGTTATGATTTTTATCACAAAGCATGAAAATGACAGTAATTGCTTGGATTTAACCTTTGAACATGATATGTGGTGAACAGAAGACAGCTTATTTCTAAATTTATTTCTAATCTATATCGCTGGTATGATGGCGAATAGCACTATATATACATATACATAAAAAAAGAAAAAAAACTGCAAATCACATAATTAATAAATTGGCGTAATGTGATCTGAGGCAACACGCTGGCTTAGTGTCTAGCACTGTTTCCTTACAGCAAGAAGGTCAAAGGTTCGTATCCCCTGCAGGGGTCTTTCTGTGTGGAGTTTTCCCTGTTTGCGAGGTTTACTCCGGCTACCTTCAGTCCAAAAACATGTATGTTAGATTGATTAGTGATTCTAAATTGCCCATAGGAGTGAGTGTGAGTGTGTGAGGCCCTGCGATGGACTGGTGACCTGTCCAGGGTGACCCCTGCCTTTCGCCCAGTGGCAGCTGGGATAGACTCCAGCAGACCCCTGTGACCCTGATTAGGTATAAGCAGGTATAGGCGATAGATAATGTGGTCAATGTAATAACACATCTGTACCCATTCAATGACTGTGGAACAACAGAAATAATACCAACGGTATGACTATTATTTTTTTTAACATCAGGATAATTTAATTATAGTAACAATTCGAAACTAATAATTCTTAATGTGAAAAACCTGTGAACATCCAGTCAAATCCAGCTGCACCGACAGGTAATTAGTCTTTAATTTAATCCTAATCTCTGTGAAATTAGATAATAATAGTGTATAATTGTAAATACACTCACTTATCTATAGTACAATATGGCTTATATAACTAGAATTTACCCTTCTGGTCTATATTATTAAAAATTATTACATCATATAAAATCGAAATAAAAATTGTATTATCTGTATACAAGCACTGCACATTGTTCAGCAAATAATATCCAAATTAAACTTAATCACAACCCTTGATGAGGATAAGAAATGGAAAACCAAGTTATACTGATTGACTGGTTAATTGAGTTGAATCGAGTTTCATCCCAACTTAAAACGTTAAACATTTTAAATATAATGCAATGATCTCTTTAAGTTAAACACTTTTTTTTTTATTTCTGGGGCTTTTCTTTTGTCTCTACTTGTACACTCATAATCCCCTTGTAGCATTTTCCTAAGCCCTCTTTCATTAATCCCGGAATAGCTGTCGTTCACACAACATATCCCTTGTTATCTGTAATGTATGCTTTTGACACATACCGAATTACAAAAAAGCAGAGTCAGAAGAAAGGACCCTCGAGTATATTACTCATTTACTCCTGATTAGGGATGAAGAGAAAGGGGGGTTTAAGAGTCTGCTGATAAACTCCCTTTCTTCTGTTGATGGTAATTACCCATATCCCTTGAGATCGTGCTGAGCTGCTGGCGACGGGCAGAGTGTGCTAATCGTCCAACATGAGCCAGTGTCCAGTTGGTGTGCAAGCGAATGGGTCCACGCTGAGCTCTTCAGCCTTTCTGCGTGTCTGAGGACGGCCTATTGTGGCCCTTTGTCATGGATAACTGGCCAGCCATTGTGGCCAAATATGTTACGCAAATTGAGGCAGATGGCTTCGATTCAGACACGTGGCTTTCCCAGGGCTGCAGGGAGGGCTGAGACACTGGAGAGGGGTGGTGAGGGTCAGGGCCCCGCTTGGCACTTGTTACTGCCTTCAATAGGCCCATGTGTCCCTGTTCACCCTCAATACAGAGTTGCCGAGATACGCAGTGCTGAACACGCTCCTCCAGGCCCACCGATGAAGGCACGGGGGCGGTACCCCAACACTCTGTCTTCCCAAGCAGGTCTGGGTCTGCTCCCTGTCTAACCCCCTGGGGCACTGCTGAATGGCTGCGATTGACAACGAGGTGGTGGCCCATGCTAAATGGCTTTTCAGTCAACTGCGATAATAGACTGGCAGGTTTTGTCACTCTCACACTAATAGTCGGTAATTATGGGATTTGCTGTGTTTTGATATTCTTTCCTAATCTGTGTCCTTGTGTGTTTTAGGAACAATGTCTCAAGCTGGAGATAAAATCACTTTCATGATATAAAATGTAGATTAAATGACTGTAACTGCTGAAGGTTATTCCCATTATATCCGTCCGATAGACCAATGTTGAGGCTAAGTGCAAAATTTTGTTAGACTGCAAACTTGTTTTTACACCTTAAATATCTATTATTTTAACAATGATAACCAATTTTTGATAGAAAATAGTTGGAAATATTACAAGCTTGATTTACTTTAGAAACAGATAATCTGGACTTTTTTCAATCAACTAGCAGTAACTAGCTATGAGAACAATAAAGACCAGAAGACTGCTGAAATCAACAAGTTCTTATCTTAATCAAAATTAAAATAATGGCAAAATTCAGTTTATAAATAAAATAAAAAAGCTTTCAATTGTATTGGTAGTCATTTTGCATTGCAGTGTATTAACTATGAGCTCAGTAAAAATTGTTTCTGGTTACTGCCTTAGGTTAAAAAACCCTTTGTTTTATTGGAATTAAAAAATACTAAATGTTGGATTTTAAATATAATAAAGCCAAATTAAATGTATGATGTTTTTAAAAGTAGTAACTTTACCCTGATAATTTCATGCTGTTATTGCATTTCATATTTGGACAATTTGGACAACAATTGTCACAAACGGTTTAGCGCTCACGTCTCTGTCATTAACATTTGATAACCTTAACAGAAATGTTTTATTTTTAAAAATCAAATCAATTTAGAAAATTACACTGATGCTCATATTCGACTTGCTGAAAAGCTCCTGGTTACATAATTAAACTTGACAATATAGTAAACAGTCATATATAGAAAAGTTATTTATAGTGGCAGTCTCTAGTGTCACCCAGATGAGAATTCCCTTCTTGAGTCCTGGTTATTCTTAAGATTTATTGTTTATACCGTCTTTTACTTGCCACAGTTGCCATTTGCTTACTTATTAATAATAATAATCTTTTTTTTTTAAATGCTACCATGTATAATGTGAATTTAAAACAATTTATAATAATGCTGTGCTCCAGTGTCTTTTTGGCAAAACAACTAAAATTGTATCAAACATTCTCTAGTCCATTAGCAGAATAAAGTTTTACTAGGTGGGATGTGAACTTGTCAAGTAGGATCCTTTGTTAATCCTGCATCAACATTTCAAGCAATCATAACCATCTGATGTCATCAGTGTGTGACGACCAAACCCGCCTCAATCTATTTTTGAATCCTTCCCTTCTTGTAAACCAAAATGTAATATTATAAATGTATTTATCAAATACAAAAACATTAAATATTTTAATGACGTCTGTAAAACATTCCATGCTGTACTGAACAATTGTATATAACATGTATGTGCAGTTTAGTTAATGTGTGAACATTTCCCTCACCTTCAGAACCAAAAATAGATGTGTGTGTGCAGTAAAATGGATTTAGGTGTGTGTGCAGGAATAAAAAGTTTTTTTTTTTTTTTTATGGTTATAAAATCAGTGTTGTGATTGTTAAATATTAAAAGGTTGTGATTGAATGAAATAATGTTAAAGCCTGTTTTATAGTAAGAATGTTGCTCTATTGCGGTTCTACAGGTTCACCCTTTCACAACATTTTACACTCAATTGTTCATTAGTGATTGTTTATGATTCAGTGTCTAAATTCATTCATGTTTATTTTGGATCATTAGAATCAGTACAGTCTAAATTCACTAATGTTGTTTCCTGATTATCAGCAATTATTTTAATATCGTTTATAGTCTAATTTCATGCTGGGATTTAATGTTAATCCAGGAATCGTCAGTATCAGGAAATTGTTCCAGAATCAATGAACTTTCAGTCTCAGACAATCAGAGATTTTTTAGCATTTAATCAGTTAAAGATTTTTAGTTTATTTGTGGACAAAAAAGGGAAAAGATTTAAAAATGGATTGAGGCGGGTTTAGTCGACACACACTGATGACATCAGATGGTTATCATTGGTTGATTGAAATGTTAATCCAGGATTACATCCTTATTGGCTAAATCATATCCACCAGTTTTACTTATGAGCTGCTTCTGTGTTTATAAAGGTTACAAGCCCAGCAAATGTAAAAAAAAAAAACTATACATAAACCTATATAGAAAATAATGCACCAAAAACAGCACAGGATGGACAGAATCAACAACACTAGTATGGAAAATCTGTTTGCAAAATATAAAATGTTTTGCTCTTATACATTAAAATAATAACACACCAATGTTATATTTAAACAATTACTTTTTTTCTTTTACAAAACAAAGGCTTATTTAGATCGTCTTCTGCGCTTTCATGTTACTGACACTAAAGTCGATTTATAGCGGTTCCAGACAAAAGATATTTTTCTGCAAGAAGCTTTTATACTGACTTCTCTGGCATCTCAATTACCCACAATGCTCCTGGAGTCTTTCAAATGTGAATGGCTTCCAGTTCATGTGCATGAGGTAGGCCTTCTATAATGTGCTGCTTATTCAAACGTGTGGGAGGTCAGAAGTGAAGATGTTACCAAGCGGCCATTCATCACAACCATGACACCCTCTCCCTTCCGCACCCACACCTCCAGGCAATGCTTTATAGGAGAACAAACACGTCACCGCCAGCGGCACGGTCATCCATTTTCCAGCACTGTGCATTACGGCTATATGAATATCCTCATGCAGGACCTGTGGCTTGGTGTGGAAAAATGCAGGGGGAATACTACAGTACCGGTGCATTAAGATTTACACTCTAAAAACAGTAACCATGCAAGCTTAAAGGAAGATTGAGAAGTTGTCGGGTGGAATGACTATAAATAGAAGTCCTCAATGACCAGAGAACAGCATACACACACGTCTACATTTTAATTAATGGTTCATATGCCAGTAGACAATCTGCACTTAGTGTCCTAAACCCAGTAGCATTAGTTCATTGTCTAAGGAAGCCACAATCTGTTGGAGTGACTAGCGGTGTCCTCTCATTATTAGCAGACAGCATGCCTCCAATCCCCTCCCTCCTCTTCATTTGGTGCCCATATAACCTCCCCCGACAAATCATTGGCTAATTATGATTCCGGACAGAGTTTGACGGTGGCTAGTGCTGCATCTGGCCCCTAAGGTGCCTCCGACTGCAGCTGGCGAGGTTGCTCTGCAGCAGCTTGGCTGTGGCCTGTCATAAATAAAGGCTCTTATAAACTGGTTATGAACACCTGTTAGATCATCTGTCAGCCGAGCCTAGCTCCCATCCATCACCTGCAGCTTGGGGAAAGCATCTTACCACCCTGTTCAAACCCCTCAATACCGTACCCTCAAAACCAGCCCGACATCTTCCACAGAATTATAATAACAACAACCAACACCACAGAGTCGAGGCACAAAAATCTCTCCGGGACAATGGACTGAACGGAGTATAACGTTTATTTTTCCATTAATAAATCCGTGGAGAGGAATCCGGATGGAGCAGGCGCTAACTTCATTGATGATAGACAGTGTGACAGGATAAAGGTACTTTTACGACCAAGGAGAGAGGCAAGAGAGAGAGAGAGAGAGAGAAAGAGAGAGAGAGAGAGAGAGAGGTTTATGGGTCGTTCAGTATACACATGCAAAGCTTTTGTGCTCAGCGAGATGTTTTCTTATCCATGCCGTTATGACAGGAACGACCCAGGCAACCTAAACACATCAATCATAACATGACAGAGCAAGAACAGTGTATGTGTAAACCAAAGCATTTTTATATGAGACCGTGTCAATTACATTAGCGTGCTATGTTGGGGAAAAAATATTCCAGGCAAAGACATTTCTGACAATACAGAAAAAGAAATGCAAAAACATGTCGTTACACGTAAATATTCTCCAAGAACATGAAGCATTAGTGCTGTGGAGATCATGCATAATTAAAGGGGAAAAATATGATTCACTGCCATTGGTTTATGGCAACTATTACACCCTAGTTAGTTGCAGTTTTATGTGCATTATCCCAGGCCTTGGCAGAAACTATAACTTTTATGTATTCATAAAGTTTAATTCGAAAGCAATGAATCAAGTGTCAATCCAGTGCCATATATCTCAGGAAGAGGCCGTTAGACTAGACAGACATGAGTTAGACTAATGGAACTTTTTCTGTTCTCCGCAGGATTTTTGAATAGTGTGAGCGTCAAAACGTAATCCTATTCATTTGATTCAAGCTTCTGATGCCTTTCAAACATTTGGCATTAATCTCTCTGTTTCTCTCAGTTTATCCATTCAAAGCTTCAGCATGATTGTCCTTGATTTAGAGTCAATTCAAATATATTTGAATTGACTCTTGTCTGTATTTCTTACGGTTCTAAACCATTCTGTAGAACAGCGGTTCCCAACTGGGGGTCCCGACTCACATCTCAAGGCGCCTCAGCGTCATATCTTGAAAAGTGTTGTGCAGTGAGCATTAAGCAGAACGATTCTATTGCATTAGTTAAATTTATCCATGATCGCCTGATTGACCAAAAAATAGACAAATTTGTAATTCGTCCTCCACAAAAATGAGTCTTACTGATTCGTCTTCAGCAGCTGATAGTAAGAACCAAGGCATACTGGACCCAGGTGAGTAAGCAACCACCAATTCAGGTCGCAGTGCAGTGCTAGCAGTATTAGAAACACGAAACACGGGAAATACCAAGAGCCATATTATCATTGAATGTAAAGTGGGGCCCCTTTAATATTTTGGGGGGGAAAGGGGGTCTCAGACAAAAAAAAGATTGGGAGCCACTGTTGTTGAGGGTGAAAATTGGCATAAACTCTAAAATACGTATTCAAACAAGGGGAGCGGATTTGAAAAGCAATTATATTCGAAAGCACAAAAGTGCACCGGGTTTTTGGTAACAATCTTACCTGAGGTCAAAGCCAAACCTTCAACATGGTGGGTTCAGTCAGATGAACCGAAACCCTCTGAGTGATCAGCATGAAGGCCCCAATTCGCAATCACAATCTGTCAGCAAGAAGCAGTAATGAGACATCAGAATGCATCTCACAGTAAACTGGGCACTGCAGTGCATCTCGTTTCTGGCACATGCTATTACAGAGCAGCAGAGAGGAGATGAGCAGTCCCACTGGCTTGGCGTGACAACTTGATTTCCTGCTCTCGTGGTGGGACCCCTGAAAGGGTGACATGATAGGCCTGTTAATTTGGCCACGTCACTGTGCCTGTGTCAGCGTCCGAGGCGAGAGAAGGCTATCTAGTGCTTCAGAGAGTGAGAAAGAGAGAGAGAGAGAGAGAGAGAGAGAGAAAGAGAGAGCGAGAGAATGGAGTCTGTCTCAACTACGGAAGCACCTGTCCAGCCTGACAGGGAAAAGCACTCTGTTTTAATGTGCTGGTTTCTGGGTTTGGTCCTACGATTGACAGTAAGATAGATGCACACACACACAGACACACACACACACACACGTGCACGGTAACATACCAGCTTTTGCGCGGTGACAGGCGTGTGTGGAATGGAGCAGCAGTGGCTCCTTCTGTTTACCCCTGATGAGCATGAGATTAATGGAAATAGGAGAAACGTATGGGTGCATCAATATTCAAATAGCCTGCCATCTTCCTCTATTTCTTCTATTCATGTGCCTGGTGCCTTTCGAAACATTCATCCTCAATCAGTCTGTCTCTCCTTTTCTCAGCTTAATCCGTTCAAAAAAATCACTTTGAATCATAGAGGATAGGGAAAAAAACGCAGTCTGAAGACAGACAGACATAAAATGAATACCTGAATGCATGTCTTTGTCTATGAATTTTTTAAAGTGATGTGTGAAGCATGAGGACGCTACATACACTTCAACCTTTCGGAGCCATTTCGAGGCTACTATCCTACTGCTACAAATAAACACTCTAAATCACTGGCGGTAGCGTGGACATCTCCAAGGGAGAGTCCATGTACTACTTACAGGCTTAATTGGGCTGATCTGTGTTCAGTTCGTTAGAGTAATTTATCACATAATTGACTGTGGGAGGTAAAGGATGGGAGAGTTCTCAGACAGACAGCTTCGTGGTGATGTGTAGACACAAAAAGACAAAGCTGTCCCTCGTCGGGGGGGAGGAATAGAGAAGCCAGCTTTGGCACAGGTTTTACGTAGAGAATAAAATAGGACATAAGGAAACAGAAAAGATGGGCAAAAAATATGTTCTTGGAATTGTACATTTTATGTAGAGAATAGGGTTCCAGAAATGCTAGAAAAACAGAATTCCCAATTCATAAGTGGAATTGGTAGCGCAGTGGTTAAGGTGTTAGCGCAGAAAGTGGGAAGTGGTAGCGCAGTGGTTAAGGTTTTGGACTGCTAATTGGATTGGAGTTTGATTCCCAGCACTAACAAGTTACCACTGTTGGACCCCTGAGCAAGGCCCTTAACCCTTAAACCTTTTGTATAAAAGAGATAAATGTAAGTTGCTCTGGATAAGGACGTCTGCCAAATGCCGTAAATGTAAATTTAAGATGTTGGACAGCTTATTGAAAGATGGGGTTTGATTTCTAGCACCACCAAGTCTCTCTGTATAAGGACGTCTGTCAAATGCTGCAAATGTAAATCATACAAATCTTTGTTTAGTTTTTAGTCAAAAAGAAAATCAATCCCTTTTTTAACAGGAATCAGTGGCCATTCTGGTGGCCCCTTTTCGGAGCAAATGTCCTGCCCTTACACCCTGAATCCTGGTGGCTTTCTCTTGATCAGGAAGTGAGCTTTTTGTTAGCTGATGATCAAACATAACCCTATTGTGCTGTTGTGCTATTGGTGAACGCTGCTGTTTTGATAGCGTCTATTGACTCTGACTCCTTGAGTTTTGGCATAAACACTCCACTGCAGGTGCAGCAGTCTGACTCACAGACGTCGCAACTCTTTTCTTTCTGCCCACTGGATTTTCAATGTTTGCCTGTAATTAATGGGATAAAAAAAAGAACAATGTGCTGCTAGGCAAATGTAGAGCACGGTAAAGAGGATGTCTTTCCGTCTAAAGGCCCCTTTTAAATCTAGCTCAGGCTGCGACTGCCAGTGGGGCTGCATCTAATGAAAAAAAAAGAAAAAAAAACTCCTCATTATTTCAAGTAATTCTGTTAAGAAGGGTGGCACTTAAAAGCCCCCCAACATCACGGTAAGAAGCCTGGAACAGCCTAATTCTATTTCCTATTTGAATGCTGATAAAAAGGGAGGTGAGTGTGGGGATGAAAGTATGACGGAAAGTAAAAGGCAAAGGTCTTCCATCTATTGGGGGGGTTGGCGCTCCAAGAACAAGTCACTCGGTGGAGTATAGAGCGCGATAAAAGAGCAGAAGAAAGAGCACTGCATTGGTTTATTCAAATAAAAAAAAAAAAAACACTCGGATGATAAATTGAAACAGGCTTTTCAAGCTGGTTTTCAGATCCACAATCCTAATAAAGGCCCCAAATACACATCTCGCAATAGGCTAATAAAGGCGCTGCGTTAAGTGCCCCTCTCTCCTATGGCAGAGCCACTTTAAATGAGATCTTTGCTTAACACTTGCCTCTCTGCCTCTGGAAGATGGCTCGGCTTTTTCAACAGTCCATTGCTTTTCTGTTTCCTTTTAGCTTTGTTTTGCCTCCGAATAAATGTTTATTGACAGCCAATTAGGAGGAGAATGAGGACAGAGTACCATGTACATGTCAAGTGTGCAGAGAAAGTGTCCATTTACCTCATGCCTGACTGTGGTGAATCATGTGATTGTGCAGGTTGCTTTTAAAAAAACTAATAATAAATACCGAAAACACACAGCCTATTTGTCTAAGCATACATTAGTATTTGCATAGTTGTCTGATATTAAGCGCTGAGGAAAATAAACGAAGTCTATTAAAGAACATTTTACCCAAGGGGTGAGGAATTTAAATACAGACTACATTTAGCCCACCTTCCTTTGATTTCATTAGGGATAATCATCAATGCACTGTTTACCCATTAAGATTACTAATGCGTAACAGAAACAAATCATCTTTCAACACTCAGAGTTGCCCTGTGAAAAATGAGGCTTGTCATTAGCTAGTATTTCATTAAAGATTATTCTGCGCTAGATTGGAAATATATTTAGATGTGCATGTGCTGTCTAGGAATAATAACAATAAGAATAATAGTAATAATAATAATAATAATAATAACGCCTTTCTTGTGTGTGTTTTCTCCGGGTTCTCCGGTTTCCTCAGACAGTCCAAAAACTTGTATCTTAGGTTGATTGGTGATTCATAAATTCTCATAGGAGTGTGTGTGGCCCTGTGATGGACTGGCGACCTGTTCAGGGTCCGCCTGCCTTTCACCCTTTCAGAAACGGCTGGGATAGACTCCAGCAGATCCCTGTGACCCAGAATTAGGAAATAAGCGGGTATAGAAGATAAATGAATGAATGAATGAATAAATGAATAATTATAACAATAAGAAGGATGAAAAAGAAGTATGATGATGATTATGAACATGTTAATATTATTAGTAGTTGTAGTAGTAGTTGTTGTTGTATTAAAAGTTCTAGACACAAAAATCCAGCTATTATTACGGTTCGATTGCTAGAATGTGGCTTTTCCTCCAATTGCAAACCTCAATCAATTAAGTGGGTCGGTGCTGCAGGCCACCCATTCAGGGACTATTTAAATTTGAATTTAGATGCGCGTGTCATCGCCGTGCTTCTCCCGGGGTCCCGCTTCTGTTCCAAAGGGAAAAAGACATTAACACCGTCTGTCCTTTCTCCCTCCATAACCCAGTGAAAATACCCACCCTCCCCACACACACAGACCCCCTCATGCCCTTGCCCTGTAGAAGCTCATTCTTTAGACACCTCCGGAGACTTGAGGCTCTCTATGGGACTTTGCACTCGATGCTTCTCGAGTTGGTGTTTAGAAAGTTTCCTTTGTTTAGCCCCCGCACTCCTTCGCAGCGCCACTCACTCTTCCACGTGCTAATTAAAAGTGACAGGTCTTTAATTCGAGGCACACTTAAATCAGTTGCTGTCTGATGAATAACGATCCAGGTTTTATCCGAAAGTATATTGGTGCACCGATAATGAGGACTTAGCACTTCTGACTGCAGAGTGTTGCGTGCGAGATCACCGTCAGTGTGACCTTCTAACGTTGTACAACGGCAAAGTGTTAAAATTCAGCTTGTTGCTACCAGGTGTGATAACAAATCAGTCATAATTACATACTACAACAATGACCTCTCAACCTTCTTTAAGGCATTAAACCACAAGCTCTAAAACATGTCGCTGAAATGGTGGACCTCTCTTCGTCCTTTCAATGCAGGTTTCAAGCAAATAGTGTGATTTTTATTATATATACAGTGTATAACTTTAAATATCCATCCCAGCATCATCTATACCTGCTTATTCTCAATCAGGGTCATGGGGAAATGCTGAAGATTATCCCAGCTGTGAATGCTGTGGTACACCATGGGCAGGTCACCAGTCCATCACAGGGCCACATACAGACAAACTAGCTAAATATATACATTATAATTCAAATTTGAAGTGGGTGTGGCCTTAAGAGGGCTAACTTTTTTTAGCCCTTCTGTTTTGCTCCTGAAAAACTTGGATGTTATTGGAAACCCAGAAGTGACCTTGAGTATTGGAAAGGTGCTATATAAATAAAACTTCTTCTTCTTTTTCTTCTTTATAAAGGCACGACAGCAATTCCTCAACCTTAGCTTCCATCACCCGAGCTCAAAGTGCATTTAACTACATGTGTCTTACTTGGTTATTATTTTAATATGTAGTTTTTGTTATGACATATGTCCTGTCTCTATTCCTCAAAGTGCAAACAATTTAGTCAGTTATATCAAATTACTGCAACCCCCTACCAGTAACTAAGGATAATTATAGATAGTTTGGACGCTGATTATCTTAAACAAATACAGCGTTTTTATCTATTCATTTTTGTTTTTTTGTCATATATTTTTTTTACATAATTTCTTAATCTTATGAAATTAGATAACATTATGACACAAGGATTACGTCATGCTACTGCTACTCGTTTAGAAATCACTCGGTGACCTATAGGACTTAAATACATTTCAGATATACTCACCGAATATAAACCAATCAGATCACTTAGATCATTAGGATCAAGTCAGTTAAACATGCCAATGGTTTATTCTAAACAAAGAGAATCTGCTTTTATTTATCACGCAGGCTGCAGTTGGAAGCAATCTAGACCAAAAACACATCTGTTTTATTCTGCATTCATTAAATGAGCGCTGTGATGCATCCCAACTGACTATAAATTATTTTATTTTATTTTAAATCTTTGTTTTTATTTTAATTTTTCTGTTTTTCTTATCTAAAGCACTTTGAATTACCACTGGGTATGAAATGTGCTATATAAATAAACTCGCCTTGCCTTCTATTAGTAACCATTGATATGATTTCTTCTCCATCAGGCCAGAAAAAAAAACCCAAATCCCCTGATGATCTATTATGTGTTTTTATGACGAGATCTTATTTAAACATTGTCACATGATGAACTTTACATCTGCAGTGTGAAGTATAAACACTCACAGTGTTGTCACACTCTACTCGCTATATTATTGAAGCTCAAACTTCGAGCTACAGTAGGTGGTAATTCAATTCCACGGGCCAATTGCACTTCTAATCCTGATCTAACTTTGGGAGCGGTTTGATTCTGATGTTCGATAGCAACACTAATCATTAGCTTTAGTGTGCAGTGATTTAAGATTTAAGGTCTTTGGTCAATGCGCACGGTGATTAGGGGGCTGGTAGAGAGCAGCAGGGTGTCCGTGAAGTAAATAGGCATTTTTATTTATCGCCATGCCATGCGCTTCTCTGTGGAACAGCGCTCTTCCAAATTGAAATACAGCAGAGTTTATCTTTCTGATTAGGTCTTCAAGTACAGAGCTGCAGGCTATCATCTAAAAAAACACCTCCCTTTGTCATCTAATTGTGGCAGGATTAATGTGCAAACAAGAGCCACGGATAGGGATTAGGATTGATTCAGGTTGAGGGCAAATGACAGGCTTTTGTCCACTCTGACACACTATAGTGACTATTGGGTAAAAAAAAATCTGCCTTACTACAGATAACTTGACCTGCCCTTGACCACACTTCCCACCCACACTCGCACCGGAGAACGTAGATAACAAAACACCTGACAACACACAAAGCTTAAATATCTTTTCTCGATAAAACGTTGAGTTGAGTTTGCTCAGCATCTCCCGTTAATAATTTAGCAGGTAGAATCAGTGGTATTGTATTTCTTATTGCATTTGTTTTTAATTGAGAAATGCCCCTTTGACCAATTCCCCTCGATATTTAATTAATGACCAAAGAACCAGGAGAAACAAGGCATCGGGGCTTGAAATGGCAATCAAATTATCAGCTAATGAATTACGCAGTGAATATCGCGCAGATTACCATTTGTTATGATGGCGCCATTATAATGACAACCCGGTTACATAATCAAAAGAAAACACAAAGATAACACAGATTTTTTTACATCACAAAATAAAAGGTTGACCCTGCAAAACAAATGGGAAAGTGGTAGCTAGCGCAGTGGTTAAGGTGTTGAACTGCTAATAGGAAGATTGGGGTTTAAATCCCAGCTCCACCAAGTTAAAACTGTTGGGTCCCTGAGCAAGGCCCTTAACCTCCAATTGCCTCGATTGTATAAGTTGCGCTGGATAAGGATGTTTGCCAGAAATGCTATAAATGTACATATATATATATATATTTAAAATATATATATATATCTTTTACACAATTGAGCAATTCGGGGTTAAGGGCCATGCTCAGGGGCTCAGCAGTGGCAACTTGGTGGTGCTGGGAATCGAACCTTGATCTTCCAATTAGCAGTCCAACACCTTAACCACTGTGCTACCACTTTCCCTATTAACATTTGACATTTACAGCATTTGGCAGACGTCCTTATCCAGAGCGACTTACATTTATCTCTTCTATACAACTGAGCAATTGAGGGTTAATGGCCTTGCTCGCAGTGGCAACTTAATAGTGTTGGGAATCGAACCCTGATCTTCAAATTAGCTGGGCTACCACTTTCCACTGTATATACCTGTAGTGACATCATCAACAAACTTCTATTACACTGAAACTAAATATGATACATCAACATAAACACCTTGTAATACATCTATAGCACAGTAAATAAATAAAAAGGCAGAATTAGAAATCTGTTATTTGATCTTGTACTGACATGTTCCCATGAATGTCCCACCACCATAACAGCTCAGTTAAGTCTCTTACACAAATGCAACCAAGCCTGGCTAGCTATTTGTTGAGAGCCATTACTTTTAATCAAAGCTTGTGTAGCGGCAAAACACACACTGTCTATCACGGTTCTGATTAGCTTGTTAACGCCTGCGGGCTGACCTTGGAAACCTTGGTTTGCTCCGCTAAATGATTTCTGATGAGTGGAAAGGAAACAAGAGTCAGGGCTCCGAAATGTGACGCTCGCCAAATGGTCAGCTTTTCATGATTGTCATGGTGCTTCTTTAAACGCTCGGAGATGTCCATCAAGTTGAGAGGATAACAGCGTGGATGAAGCAAACGCGAATGTGTGTTTCAATTGACACGCGATAGAACAATGTTTGTCACAAATATATATCCGAGTGATAGCTTTTCAGTTTAGGTCAGTTAACGGTTTTCAAACTCATGATCTGTTCACAAGTTATATATTTAAAGCCGATTTTTTTTTTTTTTTTTTTTGTTTCTAAGGTTTTATGTTATGCTCTGGCACAGAAGCTTATTTCTTAGGGGGCTTGCTGTCCTAACATATTTAAGTTCAGCCATCAGCAGTGATGAAACACCTGCTGTTGGGGAGAAACAAAGCGCACTAATCCAATATGTATTTCAGACATGTTAAACATCACCTGGTCCCTAGGCACCAGGCACTGCACGGCCATGGAACTGAAATTTAAAGCATATTTTTCTAATTTGTGCATGGACAATAAATCAAAATTAAGGAGCAGACAGTGAAATACATTTCAGTGCAAGCTGACAAAAATGCGGCGACAGCGACCGAACCGCATATGTTGCCCTGCTCTGTGTGTGCGTGTGTGTGTGTGTGCATGTGCACACACGTGTGTTTGTATAGGGGGTGATTTTAAAAGACGGAGCCCTTGCCGTTTTTTTTTTTTACCTGATTGTTTGTATGAAACAAACCATCCAATGATGTCATTTTTGCAGAGTAAAAATATCACAAGAGCCCATTAGGATTTACTACTTGAGAGACAGTGGTTTCAATGCGTCATAAAGTTTAATGCCAGGAAATATGTGCACGTTTGCATTTTAATGTCCATGGATCAGCCCACCGCTTATATGGTAGGTCATTCATATTGCACTTGGAGTTGTGTTTGAAACGAGGGGACAGGACCGTTCTTGGTGGAGAGGACCTTGAGCTAATTGTGTCCTACACACAAAGGAATTTAATAAAAAAATTACAGGTTTAAAAGGATGTTTTTAGGGGTGAATGTTACTGTAAGTACGATAAGCTGTAATGGGCTGTTGAAACACATTTATCGTTTCAGGTTTATTGTTGTTTTTCCTTTATAAGCCAGAATCTGAGTGATGATGATGTCCAGGTGGTGGCAGCTGCAGATCGGACATTGATAGATGTAGGGAACAAGGCTGTCAATCAGTAAGCCGAAGTCCTTGGCCAGTCATGCAGTGAGTTACGGATATTCTCATACACACCCAGAAATGGCCTTTTCCACTTTATGATGTGATGAAGATACACTTCAGATGCTGTATATATACCTATCACTACAGTATAAAAAAACCTTTAATATGTTAGATCTGTAAGTCTCTAAAGCGGCAGATTTGTATCTTCCACAATTGATTTTTGAAACGTTTTTGTGTGTGTGTGTGTGTGTGTGTGTGTGTGTGTGTGTGTGTGTGTGCGAAACAAATATTTGCGAACCGAATTATGTAAGCAAAATTTGCTACTTAATCATTTCGAGGACTGCTTAAAATGTACAATCATCAGATACATGAGTCCTCAACCTCTGTCACTCTAATTGACGGAAATATTCAAGATTTTATTATATGTGAATGCATTACACACTTTTGTATTAAGGCAATCTCTCATTAACAGAAAGCACAATTAGTGATAAACTAGCCATGGCGGCCCGACTCATTAGATGGTGAAGGTTTATTTAAAATCGGAGCAGTGCCTTGTTTCCACTCTATTCTCCACCATATGTATGCATTAATTAGGGAAATGTGGAGGAGGAGTGGTTTTGTGTGTGTGTGTGTGCGTGTGTGAGAGAGAAACAGAGACAGAGAGAGCGAGAGACAGAAGCAGAGAGAGAGAGAGAGACAGAGGGAGACGGAGAGAAGCTGAGAGTATGATCTTTCATGTTTCGCTTCAGCTCTACCCTCTCTAACTGAGGATCTAATCAATCTGCCGGCTATTAAGTTTGTTAATTGATAATGCATACAAATTAGGCTGAGTGCTGGTTCTTTGGAGACTTCGAGCAGGTGATTTTAGGCACCAATCCAAATGGACTTTTAAAGCAGTCAGGTGAACTCTATGAGACAAAATGGGCAAACCTTCAGCACAGGAGCTCCACTACAGTATGTGTAACGAGAAATCATAGGCTACATATACTATATAGAAACTCTGTGGGTCTGGAGTGGTCAGTGATTAGATTAGGACTTCAAGCAGACCAAAGGGGGAAATGGTAGCGCAGTGGTTGAGGTGTTGGACTGCTATTTGGAAAATTTGGGTTTGAATCCCAGCGCCAATAAGTTATTACTGTTGAGCCCTTGAACCCCCAAATGCTCAGTTGTATTCAAAAGATAAATCTGGAGTTGCTCTGGATAAAGACGTCTGTCAAATACCGTAAATGTAAATGTAAAAGTGCAATCAAAAAAACACTGTAGGTAATAAAATGGTAATTATCTATGTCTATGGTTTTCTAAAGGAAACCCAGTTCACAAACATTTATTTGGTGAAGGAATCTGCTTAGGTCAGAGATTACTGACAGGACTGGAGACCATAAATCTAAACGGGGGAGGTTTTTTGGCAGACTCTCATGGACTAATCTGATTAAATTAAGTCAAACACAATGTTCAAATTCATAACAGAAATGTCTCATCTGTTCAGTCTAGGATAGGCGCTATATAAAGTATTGAAACGAAACCTTACCAATACGAACAGTTGTAGCCTAGCCACTTAGCATGGCATTTTAGTCATGTTATTTGCTTATTTGAACCATTGCAATTAAGACATTTTATGTAAATAATCCAAATTTCAAATTTGATTTCAAAACCTTACATTACTACCTAGAATTAAGACTATTAAATCAGTACTAGTGATACTTTGAAATGCTACATTTTCTGAAAAAAAAGAAATACCAAGTCTAAGAATATTTCTTCGGCTTTTATCTCTTAAATAAAAAAATCCAGTGACCGGTCCGAGCATGTAGGATGAGACACATTAGAGTTCGAAAAGGGGCCAAATGTTTTGATCTCCTCACTTGCTCGGACAACATTCGAAATCCCCCACGTTGCCACTTTCACTTCCATCTCACGTCATTCAATTTCTGAATCCATCAAACGCATCTCACGATGCAAATGAGGGAAAAAAAATAAATAAATAAACATTAACAACTCGCAGGCACCGTACCATCAGACATAAATTAACCAGACAAACCTGGAGTGACACATACCATCAGGGTAAAGCGTAATAAAGGCTAAATAATGATCCAAATATTCACCCATCTTTATGGTAGATGCCATGAAAAAAAGTCCATTAATCTGCCACTTAATTAGTAATGCAACTTATTTGAAATGCAAAACAGTTTTCTCATAACAGGAAACACACACTGCATTAAACAACAGTGCGAGTGTATTCTAACCTTTCAGCTGTCAGCAACAACCTTTAAATGATTAATTCTGGTATAAATAGTGATCAGAACCTTAGTTATAGACAGGTATGTACCAGTGTGTATTTATAAATGTTATATAAGATGTTTTATATTTGGACCCTTTAAAGCTGATACGGTGGAGTCACTTGTCAGATCAGTTTGTGCATTTGTCTGGTTACTGCTGTGTATACACATCCCGTTGAGACAAAAAGATGTCCAAACGTGCCAGCTTCGTTCTCTAATCAAAGCTCTCTGATTTGGTCAGTTTTGCCACATTGGAGACATTCTCTATTACAGAGATAAATAGCAGTGGGCCAATTGTCAACCCAAACTTGTAAGCTAATAAATTATTCCAATTTTCTCCCAACAGATTTCTCCAGAGACTACTGCAAGGAAATACACTTTTTGATTAGCGAATTTTCTCTGTGTGTGTTGGGTGGCGGTGGTGGTGGTGGTGGTGGGATTGAGGATTGGGTGGAGGGGAAGCTGCTGATGCATGTGCGAATGCATGTGTGTATGTGTGTGTATGCATGTCGACTTTGATTAGAGACTCCGCTTCTTGGGGTGGACGTTAGCTGAAAGCCTGTCAGTTTCTAATGAACTGACAGAGGCTGCTGTTGCCCACCTCTCCCAGTCTGGGAATGGTGGGGAAAATTAGCCTTAACCACAATATCCTCTCTGCGATGCTGCAGGGTTGCAGGGACATGTGACGGAATATTAATGGAGCCAGAGCCCAGAAATATATCCAGGGCTGAGAAAAACTTACGCAGGAGGGGCACCAATGAAACAACATGGCCGAAATTTTCTAAATGAAATTCTGAGCCGGAAAAAAACAAACAAATTGTGTCTTTAAATAAATTCCAAACTGCCCAACACTTTTCTCTAATCTTACTCCAAAACTAGAAAATTAAATATTAACATGGCACGTCACAATAAAAAGTGCATGGGTAATTTGTTGCAAAATTGATCAAATGCATTTATGAACACATTTTATTTGATTCCTTTATTGGGATTTTTTAGTATTTATAACAATAAAAGACCTAAAATGAGTAAATTGGCTGTGCTATATTTAAAGTAATATATTGAAGCTAGTTCTGCAACTGTGCTATCATAAAGATACTCTAAGGTATATTTTGTCCAGGGTGACCCCTGCCTTTCGCCCAATGACAGCTGTGATAAACTCCAGCAGATCCCCATGACCCTGATTAGGAATAACCGGTATAGACAGTGGATGGATGGATGGATGGATGGATGGATGGATGGATGTTTAAAACAAAAATCCATTAGACTTATTTTAACATCATTGGAATTATGGGCCTCGCTCAGGCGCCTAACAGTGGTAACTTGGTGATGCTGGGAATCGAACCCTGATCTTTTAATTAGCAGTTCAACACCTTAATCATTGCCCTACCACTTATTATTATTTTTGGTAGCTCATATTTATTTTATATTTACAGATTATTATTATTATTAGTAGTAGTAGTATAAGTACTAGTATAATAAAAGACACTATTCTGCAGATTATAATATCTCATAGTAATCTCAATTATTAATATTATTACATTTACATTTATGGAACTTGGTAGATGTCCTTATACAGCACAATTTACATTTATCTCTATTATACAACTGGGCAATTGGGGGGATCCCAACAGTGGCAACTTCGTGATGCTGGGAATCGAACCCTGGTCTTCCAATTAGCAGATCAACACTCTAATTACTGCACTACCACTTTTTACATTTTTAATAATAATATAAGATAGAGGCTATTTTGTATAGATGACTAGCTCATATTTATTTCATATTAACCAATTATTATTATTATTATTAGTAGTAGTAGTAGTAGTAGTAGTAGTAGTAGTAGTAGTAGAAATAGTAAAAAAAGACACTATTTTGCAGACTAGCATATTTCATAGTAATATATCTCATATAGTGTTTATAATATCACATAGTAATTTTATATTAATCATTATTATAATAATTATTATTATTATTAGTTAGTAGTAGTAGTAGTAGTAGTAATAATAAAAGAAAGACACTATTCTGCAGATTAGCATATTTCATAGTAATATCTCTCATATAGTGTCTATAATATCTCATAGTAATTTTATATTAATCATTATTATTATAATTATTATTATTTTATTATTATTGTTGTTGTTGTGATTATCATTATAAATAGTAGTAGCAGTTAAAGTAGAAGAAGAGAAGTAGAATAGCTCCTATTAATGCTGGACACTGTAGCTCAGCCTTTATAATAGCTTTGTCCATCATAAGCAACAAATATGTACACAGTGGAGGATATATTGGCACCAGTGAACATGAACACACAGACCATTTATCATTATCACAGAATGCCCTAAATTATTACCTCTCCGAATCTCAGAACAAGGTCAAGGAAATGCTGAATGTAAATTAAACTTTGAAGGGTCAGCGGTTTTTACTTTCCCTATTCATCTTTTCTCACCTTCCAGCTCCAAGTGTAGAAGTGCAAGGTAATTACATTTCAATGGGTGGCAGAGCCTTATTATATCCTTCTAGAGCAGTCTTCTGGAGACTCAAGACTACCTAGCAAGACTTCATAGACACCCGCAGATTTTGCTGATTGCACATATTTGTTGATTTCATTTCTTACTGTACACACCAATCTGCTGCAGAGTACACGCCTAAGTTCCTCTCCTTTTCATATAAGGGATTGTACACTTCAGAATAAGCTCCTAATAACAATGTGAGCTCACTGCTAGCATCAGCTAATGAGAAAACTTATTTTCTACCGTGTCTCCGTTGGAGGCAACGTTCTGGAGGAAGGACCCCTTTCCCCAGGGTTGCAGTGTGTGTGTGTGTGTGAGCGACTGTGTGTGTGTGTGTGTGTGTGTGTGTGTGTGTGTGTGTGTGTGTGTGTGTGTGCGCGCGTAGAGAGCAAAGCAACCAGCTGGGTTGTAGGGGTAATAAAGAAGGAGAATCAATAGGGCATGCAATGGAGCCAAGGTGCTGCCATTTATCACGGCGCTTCTCTGACTCCAATCATTCATCATGCTCAATGAGGCAGCAAATAGGAAAATGACTATTTGTATCAAACACATCTGCACTCATCCACTGAGGTATTTTATTCCCATTAACTCCCAAAGTAAAATACCCACTTTTTTCAGCCATACTGAGGGCCCGTGTGTGTGTGTGTTTAGGTGTGTGTGTATGATGTGTGTTCATATTTGTTGCAGTTAGTGGTCGTAAAAAAATCACATTGTACAGATATCCTCAGTGCCACATTCCTTTCGCTTTCCAGTTCTGCTCCGTCTATTTTCCTCAGTAATCTGGTGTGTTTTCTTTCGTGCTCGGTCGCTTCGAATTCTCTCATTTAATTATTTAATGCCATCGTTTTGATAGGTGTCTCGTTCACCTTAGTAATGAACGCGGCAGTAAATATGCATTTCATTATTGGATAATAATCTCTTGTTTTCATTCAGAAATGATCATTTGAAGGTATTGGCGAATGATCAGTTTTTTTTTCTGACTGAGGCTACGTTATTAAAAATTAACATAACTTTTTTCAGTGGCGTAACTACAGACAATGTAGGCAGTGCAGTCGCACTGAGGCCCTCGCCGCGGCGGGGCCCGAAGAGCCAGCTCACATCGTAACGGGGCCCGTATTAATATAAATATACATCATAATATTACAATATAATTAATGCTGAATAAATCAATTCACATAAAATGATTGTGTTTTAATTACTTTTGTCCAGCATTTTGGAGGTTCTGGGTTCTAATCCAGCCTTGTATAGGTTTTTATTTTCAAATAAAATCAAAAATGTTGTATATCAAGAAAAATGTTATGTTTTTGTGCGTTTTTTTTTTCTGCTAGTTCCATCGTTATTATGGGACGCCACTGACTTTGCTAATGAAATTTGGGACGTGGTAGCACATTGGTTAGGGTGTTGGACTGCTACTTGGAAGATCAGGGTTCGATCTCCAGCACCGCCACCTCTGGGCCCCTGAGCAGGGCCCTTAATCCGTAATTGCTCAGTTGTATAAATGAGAAAAAGGTATGTTGTTCTGGATAAGGGCGTCTGCCAAATGCTGTAAATGTAAATTCTTGTAAATGTTAAAAAACTGACAGATGTAGGGCTGTTCTCTGTGATTCTGCTTTTGGAGGACAAACTGATTCTATTTTCTCTAACAGGAAGTAAGGACTTGTGGCTGCGTATTTTGTGAACCCTATTATTCTGCAATGTTAATGTTTTTACAACAAGCCTCTAGAAACACTACTCATGTTATTCTAAAGCTCTGAAACATCCCTTATGGATTCTATTGCCAGGCTGTTGTCAGAACACAGACTCTTATGCTGAAGGAGTATGCACTACCCGCTGCCCTGTGACATATCTGAATGACTTATTTTGCATTTTTCATCCTGATCCATCCTTGTCCTCCATGTAAGAGGCACAATATTATTCAATTGATTAGAATGACTTGTGCTTTGTTTGTGCAGACTAATAGTGATTTATCGCATAGACCTCAAATCAATTTCAATCATACTAGGAAAAAACACACATAAAACACAATTAATGGCCTGGACGACCATTTGTGCTTTGTCTCTTATCATAACCAAAAAAAAAGAGAAAGAAATCCAAAAGAAACTGTCTGTCCTACAGCAAAAACTCCAGCTGTCACCGAGCAAGCGTACCAATGTTAAATCACTGTGAAATTCACTGACACAGCAAAAAGAGCGCCGGAATTTACAGCAACAGTGTGTTGGAGTCTATAAGCTTCGCAAGAATGAACTCTACCTCCCTTTTCTCCTCCCTAAATATTACACAAGATTCTAGAGTGTTCAAGAAAAACTTGTTGCATAATCAACTTTTTTATTGTTTTTATTGTCTTGGGAATCTTGGAAAAAGTCACTAAAAAAATTATCCAGTTACTAAATAGACTGTCAGTATGTCTGTTATTAAATAAAGAATCTTAATATTCAGTGGTAATCATGATTAACAACACCAGTTACATATACTCAGGCATTGATTGTGGGGAGAGTAACACCATTAACAGTAACACCTCTGACACTGACATTACAAACAGTAACACTGGTGGCAGTAAAACCTGTAACACCTCTGACTGTATAAGTCATATCAATACTAGCAGAAAAAATAATAAAAGAATCAACGGTGTTACCGGTGGCAGTATCACCACTGACAGTATTATCAGTTACAATAATACCAATAAGAGGAACACCAGTGGCAGCATCACCACTGACAGTATTATCAGTTACAGTAACACCAGTAAGAGTAACACGAGTGGCAGTATCACCACTGACAGTATTAAAAGTTAAAGTAACACCAGTGGCAGAATCACCACTGACAGTATTATCAGTTACAGTAACACCAGTGAGAGTAACACCAGTGGCAGTATCACCACTGAGAGTATTTTCAGTTACAATAACACCAGTAAGAATAACACAAGTGGCAGTATCACAACTGTCAGTATTATTAGTTACAGTAACACGAGTAACACAAGTTACAGTAGCACCACTGACACTATTATCAGTTACAGTAACACCAGTAAGAGTAACACGAGTGGCAGTATCACCACTGACGGTATTAAAAGTTAAAGTAACACCGGTGGCAGTATCACCACTGACAGTATTATCAGTTACAATAATACCAATAAGAGGAACACCAGTGGCAGCATCACCACTGACAGTATTATTTGTTACAGCAACACCAGTAAGAGAAACACCAGTGGCAGCATCACCACTGACAGTAGTTATCAGTTACAGTAACACCAGTAAGAGAAACACCAGTGGCAGTATCACAACTGTCAGTATTATTAGTTACAGTAACACGAGTAACACAAGTTACAGTAGCACCACTGACACTATTATCAGTTACAGTAACACCTGTTAAAAGATAACTAATTAGATTCAAACCAATGGCAATGACACAACTGAAAAATGTATGAAAAATGTGAATACACAACACACATCTCAAAGCACACATCATCAATCCCACCAGGATGAACAAACAAATCCAAATACCATTTTGTAACAATTCTTTCACAGGATGAATAAGATAAACACTATAAAATAAAAGTTATCAAAACAAATAACACAATTATGCAAACTGCAGCGTCAGAAAACCTTTAAAGTATTCAGGGTTTTATTTAAAAATACAGATTTAATTCATCTCAGCATGTATATTTAAATAATAAAGAACACTTATAAATGTATATTTAAGCCTCGAAACAAGCAGTTGATGATTTTGTAGCACTTTTGTAGCACAAATATCACTTTAAAATTAATTTCAGTCAAATCACTGCTTATTGCTTAAACATCTTTAACCTTAAAATTCAAAATATATTAATTATATCGCGACTAATAAGTTTAGGGGCAGGTTTGTCCCTAGAATGACTGAATTATTAGTTGCCCCCTTTGCCACCCCGACATCAGCCATAACCCGAAGGTGGACGCCTTGAAATTCATCAAATTCACAGAATTCTTCACAAATGGATGAACACAATTTTATACCGATTTCCTCATTATGCAAATATACACAACATCGAATTTGGGCCAATTAGGTTTCCCCACAGATCCAAATTCACCCGTTTTGCGCCGTAATTGCAGGCACTATCACATAATTACGTGGCTAATTGGAAATATTTGTGGCAGATATAGCAAATTCAAACTCAATTCGTTTTTAATTCAACTAAACATGATAAGCCGTTAACTGATTAAAGTTTAATATATCCGACATTGTGTGGGGATTTTAGGACTTGCCATGCTATTTGCATAAAAGGCGCAGGAATATCGATTGACCAAATGCATTTATTCGAACGTCAAAGTACAGCCTATTGTTAATGGTTCTGCTAAATCTACTTTATTTGCATGTGGGATATGACTGAAGTGAGATGTGGAAAAGTGGGTCTAAGTAATATAGGCCATTTGGGGGTTCTCCTGTTAGGCTATTTATAGATTGATGGACATTAGAGGAAATTATGAAAATGGATTACATTCAATTATTTAAGTCCTAGTCTCCACTCCAAAGCTGAAACTAGTTAGCCTATAATATAAAACCTAAAGTATATATTACATATCATATATCGGGATCCTAATGTATAGCTATTAACAATTAATAAATAGTTTAATTTCCAGTGCACGTGTTCTATTATCATTAATTGAATATTTAAAGGGTTTGAGGTCCGCGCAGTATAGGTACTCTCTGACTCTCTCTCTCTCCGTGTGTGTGTGTGTGTGTGTGTGTGTGTGTGATTTACAGAGGCGCACGCTCATAAATCCACGCGGCTCGGCTCCTCTCGGCGCAGTGATGATGTCTCCATTACCACAGAAAGGAGAACACACTGCTGCTTGCACCACTGCAAATAAATTTCTTCGTTTTATTCGAGAGGCTGTCATCAAATAGCCGAGAGAGATCATTTATATGACACAGTGTGATATTGTTCTTTAAACAAACGCAAGAAAGGTAATGGGAAAAGTTTACATATGCGTAAAGATGTAATTTACGCATCTGACCCATTATAGTCGTTGTTAATGTCTAGCGACCAGGACAGATGTTATGCTATTTTTTATGCCTATTTTTGGGTATTCAGATGTATATTACTTTCCAGCTGTAAATATTAGTACACGCGATCAACAGTACCTTTAAGGTTTTTTTTCCCTCCCTTGCATTTCCAGTGTATGTGCTTTTATTAGAACACAAGAATAATGAGCTCAGTATGGTAGCAGTGATGATCATAACATAATAAAGCGAAATAGATTGGTGTAGCTTCATTGCTAATAATGCGTAACAGGAAATCCTTCATCAACACTAATTGCTCATTAGTGATTAACTGGACCCTCCATTCGCAAGTCTTTCAAAGCAATGACACAGTAAGCAACAATTCATGTAAACACAAAGGCAGATTATTGAGCTTGGCTTGGAAGTTGACATTTTGCATGCTTTTTACGCATAAAAGAAGAAACCACTGTTTTTTCCACCATATTTATTTTTACTGGTTAATATAAATTGTATATTTTTTTTAATTAACTAGTTATTGTAGATTTGAACTAACTAATAAACTGAATTTAGTGTCTCTGATTGCTGTGTTGGTAGAACCAAGGGTATCAATTTCAATCCATTTTTTCTACCTTTAATTTTCTTGAAATTTTTAAATCTGGTTGTAATTTTATTTAGTGATATTTGTGGTTAAAAGTAATAATGTGGCATTGTACTATACTTTTTATTTATTACTAAGAAAGCGTCTTTTTTATCACCGCGAGAAAGCAGGATACAGATTTGCATTATTCTGGGTGTAAACACAAAACTAGATTATTATATGTATATTGCACACGCAAATTCTTTTTTTCCTAAGAAAGAAAAGTTAGGAAATTATTTACCTCTAACTTAATTAGTTAGTTAATTAATCGATTAAATATAACATTTATTCGATAGATAATTAATTTATTACACAACGATTATTTCAGCCGTGTGTGTTAAAACATAAGAAAATGTTATAACTATAGAAATAACTAAAAGTGATTTGCTAAATCAGAGACTATACACGCAAGAGGATATAGTAGGATTTTACGCACACTCACAAATACGTAAACACACACACACACACACCTGCAACACCAAATGTCTTAGAAAATCAAACCAAAAAAATAAGCGAAAAAAATGCTCTAAAACATCGACTAATGTTTTTTTTATTTACAAATTGAGTGCATTGTTGTAGAGGTACGAGGTGATAATACTTTTACTGGTGTCTCTAAATCATTTCATGTTCTGGTGTGTGTGTTTTGCCCTATCCTACAGAAAGGGGCGCATCGCACCACGAGTAAAAAAAGAGAGAGAGATGAAGACGGGATATTAAGGAACTCTGCAGAGCATCCAGGCCAGAATGGAATGATTGATGGCGGGACAATGTGAAAACAGCAGGCCGGAGGAGGCTGTGGTGAGGAGGCTGTGTGTGTGTGTGTGTGTGTGTGTGTGTGTGTGTGATAATGCGAAAGAGCCATCTCCTAGAGCCTCTCGCTCCTCGCCGTCTATTTGTGTGTGTAATCAGTGCACCCCCCCATTCCCCCCCACTCTGTCAGTGCTGTTTACCCGCTCATTCTCTCTACAAGACACTCATTGACATGGGATAGATGGGGATAATCTGGTGCAGAAAGCGCCGTCTTTAAAGAGGTTACAGCCTGGGATTGGGCAGTGTATAGTCGAGCTATCCTTTTCTTAGCCGAACACACACACACACACGCTTTGTTTTTGCAAGGTGTATCTACAATAGGTATAGGTGGAATGCAATAAATTATTAGCAGCACTTGGTCGCTCGCTCGCTAACTTCGATTTGTGTGTGTTTGTGTGTGTATGTGCGAGTGAGTGTGTTTCTTAGTGGGCACTTGGACAGATATATCTAACATACGTGACTTTGTGACATTTGACAGTTGATAGTCATCATTATTACTTAGTGATTATAATCATAATACTATCATTCACGGCATGACGAATTTTTTTAAAAGAATTTTATTTTTTTTATTTTTCTTCTTCTTCCTATTATTTTTATAATTATTATTACTTTTAATAGTAGTGGTAAAATTAATAATAATAACAACAATTATTATTAATATTAGTTGTAATAATCATGATAGTATTATAATATTACATACTAATATAATAATTATATTATTATCCACTACTAATATTAATAATACTAGTAATAATAATTATTATCAATGTTAGCATTGTTGTAGTTATTGTTATTATTATTATATTATTATTATTAATATCAATAATAATAATAGTAATAATAATAATAGTAATAATAATAATAATAATAGCAATAGTATATAAAAGAGATTACAGAGTTAAATTTCTGGTAATAGAAGGTTAGCACAGGTGTGTGTGTGCGTGCGTGTGTGTGTGTGTGTGTCTGTGTGTTAACAGAGCACATCTTTACCAGCTGATGCCCTGGCCTACCCCCTTCCCAAAACAGCATTTATCCTCCTTTTTCTTGAACATCACTAATTGCTATACCCATAGTCAAACACACACACGCAGTGTTCACTAATGTTAACATTGCTATTCAGCAGGCCATCTCTGCATGACCAGCCGATCCATAGCCTGGAGATGGACGTGCGGTTGGGGCTCTGTGTCTGTACTGGCTCATCGACAGTCCTGGCTGAATCGAGTTAACAACGCGCCCTAGCACAAAGCTGCTGGCTGGGTACATTTCATCTAGCACCTCTTCTACAAAAAGGAATTTCTAAATTACAATCGAATATTATGCATTATAATGATGGTTATTATTATTATAAACATTGTAATTATAGTTATTAAGTATTGAGAGTAGTATAGCTATAAATAGTGTTGGGGTAAAGCTATTGCGCCTGCGTCATACTTAAAGGGAAGGAAACAAGTATGAACGGTGTTGGCATATTTATTTAGGACTTTGATAAACAATTATAAAGCAAAAATTAAGTAGAAACACGATCGTATTAATATGGACAATAAATGACGCCTTATTGCGTGCGTTATGACGCACTGATTATTCTATTTTTTTTGCTTTTTTTTGTAAGTCCTATCATGCAGACTATAGAGCTATGTCAGGGTGCTGTTACAGGGTTGGGATGTTAACAGACATTCATTTGTCCTAAATGTTTAAGGTCGGCTTTGCAGTCGATTGACTCGTCCATATATGAAAGCTCGCCGCCGCCCTTCCGGTTTCTCACAGCTTTCGAGGAAGCCACAGTCATGCAGTTCTCTCTAATCGCCACAATTAGTCCTGAATTATCACCGGACCTTGACAGACGTTCCTTGTAACTCTCCTTTATTTTCAAACGGGCCCCTAATCAGCGCCTCTCATTACAGACGCTGATTAAACTGCAAATTATCCAGCAGCGGCCCCTCTCGCGCTAAGAACGGCTCGCTCAATATCAATTAGGGCGCGCGGCGTGTCTGCAGCCTCCGACTGCTCGACGGTGCCACTTATTAGTTCGGAAAACAAGGAAATTGCTAAAAAAAATCTACAGTCAGGGGAAAAAAGTGTGACACGAAAAGGTTTTACCGTCGAATTGAAATCGGTGGTCACTTTAGCTGCTGGGAGGAGGGGAAAAAACTCTCCAAGTGATTATACGAAAGATTTAAAAGCTGAAAAAAATGATCTAGCTGCAAATATAATTAGGTATACCACGTGACCTGTAATAAAGTGAAAGAAACCAGTATGATCTGTTTTACTATATGTATTTATTAATTTAATAAATAATAAAAAATCTAATATTTAATATGACTATTAAAGGAATAATTATATAGGTGTTGTATTATGCGCACTATAATGATGCGTTTTTTGCTAGTAATTTGGGTAAAATGCATTTTCTGGTCACTTTAACTGCTGGAAAGATGAAAAGTGATTTTGCTAATATATTTATCACCTTTTTTAAAACCGTAACATGTTTAAGTTGTGAGACCCCTGTAATATGTCCTAGTCATGATATTAATAAATGTTTGCTTTAACAAGAAACTAATCTGGGGATTTATTCCACATAAACA
Source organism: Bagarius yarrelli (assembly GCA_005784505.1). Classification (NCBI taxonomy): domain Eukaryota; kingdom Metazoa; phylum Chordata; class Actinopteri; order Siluriformes; family Sisoridae; genus Bagarius; species Bagarius yarrelli. Next base: position 2,566,762 of record VCAZ01000050.1, read on the forward strand.
GCACCAAGTCAAGGGGTCATTTATCACTGTCTTGTATAGGAAGAGTCACCAATTTGCTGTATAAATCCGACTATTAAAGATACGGTTGCTTTTTTTGTTTGATGCAACATTATTTTTATTTAATAAACCCAGTTCAGAAATGACTCCATGATTTCATAATTCATTTATTAACTCAGATCCACCGAAAGGGATGTGTGGCAACAAGCTGCGATTTTTACTTTTTAACATTTGATGACATTTAATAAAGCTTTGTAGAAGTTTTTATTAATTAAGTTATATTAGTTATAAGTTTACATAAGCTGTTTTTTTAATATGAAACCATTTCGATTTATCTAAAATTACATTCCTCCATAAATAAAATTGACATGCAAGAGGTTTGATGCCCAGCAACATCATCAATGTTGAATTAACACCTACAGAGTTACAGAAAAAAAGGTATTTACTTGTTCCCAGTTGGATGCATATTAACACCATAGGTGTTAATCCATGTTGAATATTGGACAGAGTTTACACAGGTCCTGCACAGGAATTTGGGAAGTAAATTAGCTACATTTATTTAAAAGATAAAAAATATCTATCTATATATCTATATCTATATATCCATCTATCTATCTATCTATCTATCTATCTATCTATCTATCTATCTATCTATCTATCTATCTATCTATCTATCTATCTATCTATCTATCTATATATATATATATGAACTAGCAACACGAAGACATGATGAACTTTATAATGCAGCATAAACAACAATTTATTGGTTAACAGTGGCCTTAAAGACCTATTTCGTTTAAAGCAACAATAAACTATTAGGCTACATGTAAAGTATCACAATTTTCTAGTTCTGCAGTTTATCTTAAGTGTAACTGCTGTAGACCAAAAGAACACCATTTATTAAAAGATTAAAATTGATTTAACATTTTCTTTATTCGTCTAATGTAAGCTAAATAATTAAATTCCTACATTTGACCCAATAAACTATAATACATTGCTAAGTGAATAGTCGTAATTATAATTATACGAGAAAAAAGAGTAATGACAATGTTGTCCAAAACAGTGATATCTGTTATCGATCTTATTGTTCTTGTAACAACATCCTAATATCACAAAATCATCTGTTTAGTGCGCAATTACTCTAGCCTCACTTGTTACATAATCCCTACCTTTCAGAGCTTTATTATAAGAAGCTAAAGCTTGGATAACAATGTCTCCGCCAAGTTAGTCTGCTCTAATCAGTTCCTCCAAGCTTGAAGCTAGCATAACTTTGACATCATCCATTTGGCGAACTTAACTTAGCATAACCTAACAGTGACAGGATGCCTTGATGGAAATGCATTGAAATCCCAAGTAATTGACACAAAATATGACAAACTATTTCAGGCTCTCTGAGCAAAGAACACACATTGCTATGGATGAGCCCCCATAATGCAACTGATTAATGCCAGCTCTCGCGCGCGCACTAGCCGACTCCATGAAAAATGAATTCTCTGCTGTCATTCCGACAAGCTAGTAAAGCCGGAAAGAGACTATTAGCACGGAATCATTATCAATAGCGATATTTTCAAACTCTATTATAGCAATCAGGCTGAAATTTATTCAGTAGATTTAGCTCGTTTGGGCATAATTGATAAATAATCAAAATGTGTCAATGCAACTTGCACAAATTTCACTAACAATCAAGTAAAAGCAGCCAATTTACCACCTGACTTGGTACGAATTAGAGCTAAATTGACGATCAATTAATCTTGGGAGGGCCGGTGGTGTATTTTGTGGACAAGCAGCAGAGAAAAGGACGGGAAGGAGCAAAAAGGAGTTGAAATGTCGCGGCCTGTCCATTTAATAGTCGTAAATTGTTAGATTTATGGCGTCGGTTAACGGTTTGAGAAAACACACTGATAGCGATATCAGTGAGCAGAGAACCCATGTCCTGCTTATCACAGCGAGACTACAGATATGACTACAAACGATGGCAAATTTCATCATAGTTGAAGATCTTGATGATTTTTAATGGTAGGACCCAATACATATAATTGCAATAGCAAACACAGGGTTTTAGTTACAATAAAAAATAAAGAAAGAAAACGTTAACATTGGTTTCATCCTAAATTCCACTGCTGCATAAAATTAATTTATGGCGCCATATGGATTTTTCTCGCCATATGGAGGAGACTGAAATAACCCAGCGAGGTTTTGTTGGGGTTTTTTGGGGTTTTTTTAAACATGGGTTCCACGTCAAAAAAAGTATAAGAGGTAAACCAAACAACTTCTTGCATTGCTACCTTATTATTATTATCCTATGAATAAAATGGCTGAATGAACAACAATTTTTGGACTCAAATACATTCTGGTTCACTGTAGCCTTTCAATGTACAAGGTCGGGGAAACTAATTATTTTCAGTACTAATTTGCTGATGCATTAAATTGTATTAGCAGTGTGATTAAGCTGGAATTTAATAATTACCAGCACATGTTCTTAATTTAGCGCAACTCAGAATGACCACTGACCCAAGTCCTCCCTTCTCTTAAACCACTGATCCACTTTTGAATGAAGTCTAAAGGATTTAGCCTGTATACCTTTATGCCTTTGGTGTGTTTAATACAATAAGGTTTCATCCTGAAGGCTATTTATATCTAGTCTGCTATTGATACATTTACTGACAAAATATTTGTACCGTAATTTACGATAGTTTTTTTTTTAACACTGTTACATTTATTTAATGCGCGCTCACGTGGCCCTCAAGCCCACTGAATTACTATATTTTATATTACGTTTGGAACATGAATGCTGCCTCTCGAACCGTGAGGGGGGTGTATGGGGAACTGAAATTTTAATATCAAAAATCTAATTACGAAAACTATATTTATCTCCTAAATCCTTGCCAGGTAAACTTCTGAAAAAAGTCCAAGATGAAATTAAACGTTTTTAAAATGCGTCGAGGATATCACGGCATATATAGATTCAAAATTTAGTGGCCAATATGATAAACATGTGTCCATCAAACCGGACGTTAATAGAGTGCGTTTGGACAGTTGTCGTGTCCATCCCCTAAAGTCTCATTACCCACCGTAATGGAGGCTAGTTGCTCCGTGACACACCAGAGCTCGGTTTCATTACGGTAATCGCCGTCCAATGCTGATTATTTTATTTAGACCCTTAATTGTATTCTTTCCGGATAACTCACGTTGTAATCGGGTCCACACGGAGGGCACCGAGTCTAATCACGGTTTGAAATGCGACTGGGGTCACCACCTTGTCTGGACGAAGGAGAAGACATCCGTTAAAGCCTGGGGTAGTTACCCTTTTTGCTGATAGCTATTGTCCAAACAGCAGTCAAACCACAATAATGTCGAAATAATTATAATAATTATAATACTACTAATAATAGCAAGATTATAACTTATTATAAGCTATATATACGGTCATGGGTATATAATTAGTTAAATTAATTATTATTATACTGTTATTATCGGTTTCTTTAATTTTTATATTATGGAACAATATAGATAAACATTTCACATTGTATTTGTATTGTATTTTTTCTAAACAATTTGACTTGATTTATTTTAAAATTATCATTATTATTATAACAGCAATAAAATAATATATACATATTATTAGTAGTAGTAGAAGTAGTATATGTATATATTATTATTATTGCTGTTATTAATATTATATACATATGTGCTATTATTTTAGTAATATACATATATTATTGATCTATTGCAGACGTGCTGTGAAAATGTGTATTTTAATTTGTTTAACGTTTTTGTAATTACATTGTGTTATTCTAGCATATGTCATGCGCCTGAGTTTATATTATACGAGTGATGAACAACATTATTCTAATATATAAAATATTTGAACAGAAACGAATGGGTGGAAAAACTAACCTATAGCTCGTGTCTTCTGTAGGCTACGTGCTGCAAAATATTCCTGCTCGACACCACATGGCATTTTGCTGTAAAATGTCCACCGGAACCGAAGCTTATAAAACACAATGGCTGCGCGCATACAGAGCCACGGCTGCGCTCCGGCGTTCAGAACCTCCGGGCTCCTGAGCAGGGGAAGACCTGATATACACATCAGCTAGATCTAAAACTGCACACTGCAGGGTACCGTGCAATACGTAAAATTACTTTTTCCACGCCACCACAAGCTATGACTAAAACCAAAACCGCGCTTTGCTATTTTCTATAGTGGATAAAATAAAAACCGTTTTATAAACCGGTTAAGATTTCTATTTGTGCGATACGGCAATCGACGTTTTTTCCACACTCGTTTCTTTTTTTTCCTTCGACAGCATTCGCTGGAAGGCCCTGCCTTAAAAACTGTATAACGTTAGAAATTCACGCAACATAAAACAGTCAAATATTCGCTTTCTATTGTGCAACATAAACAAAATATTAGCTGCGTAAATTAAGCACATTAATTGGTTTCCATGTTAATACACAACGAAGCAACGCGTTAGTTTATTCTTTCTCTAAAATAAAATGCAAGAATGTTTACACACTGTATTTAAACACTAGTGTATTATCGCAATTCATAGCCTAATAACCTACTAATCTCACAGTAAATATCGAATTTGGCGCTAAATGCCTCAAGTGCTTAATGGCCTTGAAAATGACTAGTTGGAAATGTACTTTGGATGTGTGGTTAGCTGCCTCAGAGAATTAATCGCATGTGATGGATGGATTCTCCTAAAAAAAAAAACCCTCTCAGATCTGCTTACACACAAGCAGCACCGAACCAACAAAACTTAAAGCAACCAGTGATGTTTTTTCTGCTTCGAATAGAAATATGGGTACACCGTCTCCGCACCCGATTCGTTACCTTTACGGAAATCTGTGAGGCTACTATTTATAACTTAATCAAACGTCCATTCCTCTCAGTTTGGAGCCTTTTATTGATTTTTTCCTTTGCACATTTAGCATTTTTTCCTAATCAAACTAGATTTATTATAGACTGTTTGTGCGCCATGATTATGAGCTCATTTATAGCCTACAATAAGGGGCTAATACTATAAATCAGAGCTGATATTAAGGAGACAGTAATTTCAGACGATGCTGGTTTATGGATGCTGCTGGTTGGGCGCTTGAGCTCGCAGAGGCGACATTTCCAGCCTTCAATTCTGATTGGCTCTCATATGAGGAAGCTCACGCGCTCATCCACCTATTAAGCGCCTCCCTGTCTCTCTAAAGAACATTATAATGCTCGCAGCCACCTTTTTTTAAACGCGCGGAGAATTTTTCTTCATTTGGCCACTCTATGCTGTTTAAAGGAGTTAAAAGTTTTAGGGCTAGTTTCGGCACCGGTGCGCGATGCTCTCTCACGCCGACCTCTTGGACACTCGCCTCGGTGAGTTACCGACATCCAACTCCGGTCTTCAGCTCCACTGTAAGCTATGGAGGAACTTTCCATTTATACAATTATTGTCGGATTTAGCCTTAATGCTTAATCTAATTTCGAACTTGATATATTGTAGGCTAATTCATTATCTAGTGAATTAATTACATCTAACTTATTTCATCAACCTTGTGTAAATATTGATAGATCGAGCGCACTGGTGATGCAGCTTGAACTTTTTTTTTTCTTCTCTTTGCTATTATCCGACCATAGAGATTTTTAAATGTTTACTGTACTTTCCATGCCATGGAAAAACTTAATATTGCCCGGTGACTTTGCAGGGATGAAGGATGCCGCGGCTGAGCTGCTGGGCCACAGGGAAGCTTTAAAGTGCAGACTCGGAGCGGACAGCGGACACCCGGGCGATCTGAGCTCCGGACCGGACGCGGTCGAGGGCGCCACGCTGCTCCCCGGGGAAGATATAAGCAATGGCGGATCAAACTCTAGCGGCATGCCGCAGGTCGGGGTCAAGGAGCAAGACAAACAACAACAACAAGGTTCCAGTCAGTCGGGTGGACAACAGAGTCAGCAGAAACAGAAACGACACCGGACCCGCTTCACACCGGCGCAGCTTAACGAGCTGGAAAGGAGCTTCGCAAAAACCCACTACCCTGATATCTTCATGAGAGAGGAACTGGCGCTAAGAATCGGATTAACAGAGTCCCGCGTTCAGGTGAGACAAAAACACCATTCCTTAAATTGGAAAAATAATAACTTCATAATTAATTTATAACTAAAACATAAAATAATAATAATAATAATAATAATAATAATAATAATAATAATAATAATAATAATAATATTAGATGTCTTCTAGAAATAAATACAGCAAATGCCGTAGGGTTTAATGGATATGTTTATGTGAGTACATGAACAGATATTTTAAAGTTATATATTTTTATCTGTAATAATAGTTTAAGAAATGTTAAATCAAATAATGTCGTAGGCCTTCGTGGCATTTTTTTTTTGTAACGCAGCTGTGCATTATTTCCATTTGCGTTACGGATGATCGGGAAATTAAATAAAGTGTCTTATGTTTTTAAAGCACATTACAATTCAAAAGATCTGTCTTTGCTCTTCTACAAACAAAAAATAAACCAAAAAACAAAATTTTAAAATGGAAAAATTGAGAAATTTTATATAGGCTTAAGAAAATTAATTTAGCATTTTATGTGTTTATTCAACACTTTGGATTTTGCTATTTTTTCCTAAAATATAGTATTAATCAGGTTATTCATTCCTTCTTGAAAATTACAAGGGTTTTTTTGCATTTTTATTTTTTAAGTGCACTTTTTAAATAAATAAACCTACAGAATAATTTCCCGAAAATATTTTTCTGTATTTCTGAAATGTCACTTTTTAGCCTTTCAACAGAACCTAACGGTATTTTATTTATAAAGTTTATGAATAAAATCTATTTTAGAATTTAGCGCATCATAACGAATATTACATTAGCCATACCGACTTGGGCTGCTTGGAGAAGTGTCAGAATTATGCTAATTATTCGCCAAATGATGTTACTTGCGATTAATTATACTAAACGCGATAATCATCATTAGGTAAATCAAATTGCTCCTTCTATTAAATATCAAACGTTATTTTTTTACAGAAGAAAGCAGAAAAAAAGCAAAGACGCTCGAAAATTACAGATCTATTTTCTGAATTTATTTGCGCATCAGATGATAAAGCACCCAGACCAACCAACCATTTGTCTCTGGAATTGGTCTTTCAGGCACCAACGTCTTTATTCCAGCCAACCAGCAAAATATTATTCTCCACTTTATGATGGCTTAAGAAATAGCATTCGTTCTGTCAGTGACAAACCTAAACCTAGAAACCGCTCGTGACCCCTGAATTAATTATTTGTCAGGTTTAAAATATAGGTTTTTTTCACACACAGAAGATCTTTAGGCTGAATGATAGAGTGCATTACGTATGCTTATGCAGGACTAAATAAATAAACATAACGTTATATAAAAAATATGGGTGCAGAAAAAAATGATAAAATAAAAACCAAGCGGGTCTGTGGTTTTCAAAAAATGTAATCAATCGAGGTTCAGTTGTGATCATATTTTTCCACATAGGTTCTATTACAATTAAAAACTAAAAATACTTTATTATATGCTTATGTTTATTTTTTATAATGTTTTTAAAAAGAACTCCTTAAGGGAAAAAGCTCAGTGCTGAATTAATCCTTTGTATTACCTACAACCTCAAGGGTCCTTTAAGGGTTCTTTAATAATAAAGGATTTTCGTGCCTCTAATTGATTCACTAGTAATTCTTCTCATAGAGAAATTGTTTGTACATGGAACCTGCAGAATACAATATCGAATCATTTTATAAATGTGATATTATAATTTTTTTCTGTGTAAGAAACCCGCTATATTCGAGCTTATTTTGGTTCGTTTTGCTGCGCAGGTGTGGTTTCAGAACCGTCGGGCCAAGTGGAAGAAGCGCAAGAAGACGACCAACGTATTCCGCGCTCCTGGCACGCTGTTGCCCACACACAGTTTGCCGCAGTTTCCGACGGCCGCTATGGGCGACGGCTTGTGCTCGTTCCACGCCAACGACGGGCGCTGGGCCGCGGCGGGCATGGCTGGCGTTTCTCAGCTGCAGCTGCCGCCGTCGCTTGGCCGCCAACCGAGCATGGCGCAATCGCTGTCGCAGTGCAGCCTGGGGGGCGCGCCGCCGCCCAACTCCATGGGCCTTTCCAACGGTCTGTCGTCAAACGGCTCGGGCCTGCAGTCGCACCTGTACCAGCCCGCGTTTCCCGGCATGGTGCCCGCCTCGCTTTCCGGTCCGACCAGCGCGAGCGGCTCGCCTCAGCTGTGCAGTTCCCCGGACAGTGACGTGTGGAGAGGCAGCAGCATCGCCTCCCTGCGCCGCAAAGCGCTCGAGCACACCGTCTCCATGAGTTTCACCTAATCACCCCGCGTTTGCGTCATCCTTAAAAAATATTTTCACGGACGTGCAAGAGCCACTCAGGATCAAGAGCTCGTAACTGTGAAATTACACGAATTGGCAGCCTTGAAGGAAAAAAAACGCTAACGCATCCGGACGACGTTTGACGCACATGCGCAGTAGAAAAATAGCGTTTTAAATGTGTACTTTAATTTGCGTGTTGGATACGAACTTGTTTTTTTTAATGTCATTAGGAATTAATTATTGGTTTCGTATTTATTGACTATCATTATTTATTTATTAATTTAATTATTTATTTACATTCATCATGTTTGTTGATCATTTAGCCAAGAACAGCAGCGCGTGCTGTTGGCTAAATTCAATCATGAGAAATATTTATTAATGTTCCGTTTGATATATGTTTAATGCAACCACGTGTACTGCACGCTATGATTGGTTTTAAGCATGGGTCACGTGTGATTTTTTTTTTGTTCCCTTTTCAATTTTGTACAGGCAACGAATAAAATGTATAATGAGCAAATTCTCAAATAATCTGATTCAGCTGCATGTATTGGCAAGAAAGTGCAAGGAAAATTTACATAACGAAATTTACAAAATGACCTTAAATAGGATTCTTGTGTAGATAAAACTAATTCTTGTTACCTGCTGGTCTGTTTGTGATATGTTTTGACTTACTGTATGTGCTTATTACTGAAATGTGTTTTTTCTTAAACGTTAATCCTACCAAATGCAACACACCTGGGCAGGTTTATATCAATTTATTGTAAATGGGTGAATAAAATCATTTTCAGTAACGTCAAAATCGAGAATGGTCTATCTTTGCATAGGCGAGCATATGGATGTATTACAAGCATGACATTAAAGTAAAAGTGTGTGGGAAGACTGAGAGATGAGAACAGACTGCTCTTATGGCTGGGTACCAAACATCAGCAGCACCCAAGACTAGATAAATATTAGTTACTTTCACTGATATGCAGTTTGAAGATTTCCAATTCTGACGCATTTACGAAGATTAATGCAGGTCAAAATTAGACTGTGTTGGCATGTACTGGATGTCAGGCACACATAGCAATGTCGGGGCTGCGTGACACCGTGATTAAAAATATGTTTGCTTATAAGCGCTCCAATATTGCGATTATTAACTGTATTGCAGTGCTGAAAATTAACGCTAAATTACAGATCATCAAAGTATTTCATTCTGGGTCTATTTTTATTCTTTAAATGTTTTAAGCATCAAAATAATTAAATGATATAAAAGATATTTTTTTAAATAAAGTAAAAATGCATAAAGGCATAAACAAAAAATTAAATATTGTAAGAAGATTTCTTTAAAAAAATGTGTTTATGTGCACCGTCGCCTGTTGAACCTCTCTCTCTCTCTCTCTCTCTCTCTCTCTCTCTCTCTCTCTCAGAGAGGCACATTTCTCAGAGAGTAAGATAGAAAAATCTAAGAACACTGAGATCTAATGATTGACAGCCGACAGAGATGCCTTTTTGTCCACATGGGATGGAGTAGGATTGGAACCAATTAGCAAGTAATCAGAGATGTGTTTTGCTCCTGCATCCTTTGTGTGCTTTGAAGCAGTCGCCATTGGGGATGCTTTACAGGCCACAAATATCTGCTTTGACCGGCTGCTGACACAATAAATGGTCAGCTTGTGTGTAAATGCACTCACAAAAAGAGTCAGGCAATCAGAAGAGACTTGTCATTCACTGACAAATCAACAAATCAATGTGTGTGTGCTAGGTCAAGTGTAGGGATAACGGTTTGTGGAGGAAAAGAAGCTATAACATTAAAGGTCATTAATGCGCTAAGATGGAAAAATGAGCTAAGCTTTGAAGGCAATAAAAATAAACATATATCTATTTGAGACATATTAAGCTGTGTAAAAAAATATATAACTGCAAAAGTAGTTTCAGGCACTGCTGTTTAGTTTTTTTAAAATAAATAAAACAAATTAACATAAAGTTAATTAAAATGATTTTTTTCATATAATAGGTAATGTACAGGGATGCAACATATAGACTTATGACAAATTATAGGAAACTCTGCTGACTCTCTTACATGATAGGAAGCATTTTGCTGGCACGGGTACGATGCACTTGTCCTTTAGAATAAAGGGTCAGTGCAAATCAATACAAAGTTATTCTGACTGATCACCTTTATCCTATGATGAAACATTTCTATTTTGATGGAAGCGCTATGCTTCAGTGTGACCCTGCCTCCAACTATAGGACTTAAGAGATTCTTATAGATTAAAAAAAAAAAGATGTTAATTGTATTATCTGGTGATCTTAGTCACATGACTTTTGGATTTAAGAGTTAGATCGCATTCTCCAACCATCATCGCCAACTAATCCAAGACATTTCTAGGGGCTGGTAGAACCTACTGCAAAGCATACATGATTTGCTGATGGGTTTTGATGTCCCAAAACCTTACTGAATGCCATCTTTAAATATTTGCATTCAATATTTGTAGTTCTTACCTAAAAATTACCGGGAAACAAAACACAGGCCAATAAAAGAAGGCCGGGTTTGGTATGTTCTTTCACTTTCCATATAAAGTTAATTGTCTCAGAGAATTAGAGGATGAGATCTCATTGAAACAACAGAATGGGCAGAGTATGTGAAAAGCTCCCCTGGTCCCTGAACAAGCTCTGCGTACACATCGATCATCATCAGCCTCAGCATCTGCTCTGAGAGGCCCAGACTCCCTCAACCTCCTGTGCTTGCTTGTTCCCTACAGAGGCACATTTCTTATTTTCTGCACTGAGCCAAATTTATGGTAAACATCGTATGATAATCAGATGATTGCAAGATGTCAGTAGATGGGAGGTATTGAGTGATACATTGAGTTCGAGAAAAAAAAGAAAGCAGTAAACTGGGCATACATAAATCTGTTTTATGCTATTATTGGTTAAAACTGAGAATATAATATTATTATAAAGTGTGAAAACATGCAATATGATAAAATGTCTTTTTCTCTTGTGATCTAATCGAAGCGACACACAACTTTGGGTTATAGTGCTTGAACACTATATATTTGATATGTAGCTGGTGTGTAAACCCAATCCCGGTCACACAACAGGACTCCTAACCATCTTTTGAAGACCAGGTATTTTTTAATACATAAGGCTGACATTGCTTTTGAAACATGTCTCCATGCCCTTTGCCGTAGCCTTCCTACTTCGCCACCTATACTTGCCCTTGATTTCCACTGTCAGAGCATGGAAAGCACCCCGCAGGCCTTGACAGGAGCGACAGCTCGGCGGTAAATCAGAAATCAGTGCCGGAGAGGGGAGCAAGCCACCATGAAGGTCACAGCCACAAGCGTGCCATCTCATGTCTATCCAAACAGAGCACACATCCGTGACCGGCAGGATGGCCCTGTCTGGGACCTGAGTGGGTTGTCTATCATAATCTGCTAATCCCCTGGTGTTTTCGATACCCAATTATCCTGCACAAATGCATTACCTTTAATTGCACCTGCGATGAAACAGATATAAAATAACACCCCAAAGTATATAAAATTCTTGGATGTAAAATGAAACCTATTTTGTTATTTAGGTATTATAGGTATAGGTACAATCACAGCTAGGTACTGTTTTTGGATTTTTTTTGGATGGATCTTTTACAGTGTGTTTATTTGAATAATCCACAGCCACTCTGGATGATAATCCCTCCTGTTAGGCCTGTTAATACTGAACATATCTGACAGTGTGTTTGTCTATAGCAGATGTAGAAAGAATTAGTGTTTCTCATGTTTGATTACTGCCACCTGCTGGTTAACTAAAAGTCAGTCAAGAGCATACGAGCTTGATAAATCTGCCTTATTAGAAATAATAATAAAAAATTATTTTAACTGTTGTTTTTACATAATATAGAAACTGATGTTTGCTCTGTCATAGACTTGTTTGAATGGTTATAATATAAAGGTATACTATTACATATAAAATTTTAAATATAATAATTCACTCTCGTTTTAACTTATTTTTACGAACCTGTATGGTTATGTGATTATTATCAGTCACATGTGAGAACGTAGAAAAAAATTTGTGTATTGTGTAGACCTTAAACAAAGGATACATAAAAATGTATGTAAGCAGTAATGTTTATCATCACGTAACAAAATCATATCTGAAAAACTAAACTGTCTATATGTCAAACACTAATAACACAAGAAGTCAATCATGTGATTTGTGAGCACATGAACATGATCATTTGTAATCATGTCAAATCTAAAAATAAAAATCGTAAGTAAATTGAAAAATAAACGGGGACATGCTTAATAACCACATGTGCAACTTGTTTTGCGTAAGAATTCATTGAGGGTCTAGGATGAAAGCTGTATAATTTAATACACACGTCTTTGAGAGAGATGGAATAGAAGAGTCCATTGATGACCATTACTAAAACAGCATGCGCCCTGATTTATTTCCAACAGAAAGACCCATAGCTATACTATAAATACTCCTGAATTCACATCAAGCCTCTGAGATATGTGATAATAGTCACTCTAAATGAGTTGCACTGTTGGAACCACTTAGTCGAGAAGTCACCACAATTCACTGATTTGTGATTAGCATTGCATTAGAGAAGGACGGCTGATTATAGTTCTATGAGAAATGATTTCTGCTTGGACACGTACTACTCTTTCTCCACCCCATGCCACAGTACACGCCTTCCGCCATGGGTGGTAATGGTATTATGAGGCACACGTCATTAATTCACTTGCAGGAAAGGAAATCAGCCCAGTAGAAAGTCTTAGCTTTGTGCTGATTAGACAAGACAGGCTAGGTCATGGTGTGTGGACCGGTATAACTGTTCATTAACACACTGTATTAGATACAATGTGCAGTGTAAATGATAGGAAATAGAGTAATCGAATCCAGATGAATTAAATAGCAGGGAAGGCATCTATTGTCCCTGTGGATATAGTACATTGTACTGCTTATTTTGATCTTAAACCAAACCTGTTAAACCACCTATCATTTTATTTATTATTATAAAAACATTAACTATTTAGAAACTACAAGCTTACGCATTCACCTACTTTTAAACATGTTGGTGAATTTTGTAGACACAAGCTGTCGAGCCAAAATGTGGGGGAAGTGGTAGCACAGTGATGGGCTACTAATTAGAAATTCCCAAGCTACCACTGTTGGGCCCCTGAGCAAGGCCCCTAAACCTTTGCTCAGTTGTATAGAAGAGATAAATGTAAGTCTCCCCGAATAAGGGTGTCTGCCAAATGCCATAAACGTAAATGTAAAATGTAATCGGCAGGGGTAGACTTAGTGATTTTGGGGGCCCTGAGCAGTTTCAGTCATGGGGCCCCAGTGATTCTAATATGTACTTCTGGTAACCCTCATGTATGTTAGACTGATTGCTAATTTTAAATTGCCCATAGGATGGGTGTGAGTGTGAGTGTAAGTGTGTGGTTGTTTATCTGTATGTGGCCCTGTGATGGACTGGCGATCTGTCCAGGGTGTCCGCAGCCCAATATACATACTTGGTAACCCTTATTTTGCCATTTCTTTCTTAAAACAATTAGTTAACAAAAACAATCCATATTACAGGAAATCAGACCCAGAAATCAGTTTCAATAAGGCCGTAGGTGCATAACTAATAGAATGTTCCACCAATCCATGATGCATATTATACATGCTTTATATAAACTTCTGGGTATTTATTGACCCCCCCACCCCACCCCGGTTTCCAGGGGCCATATGTGGCCGCTTACCTCACTTATTGGTTATATCCGCTTTTGGAAATCGGCTTACGGGTGTAGGAGAATTAAATCCCAGCTTTAACATACAGTAAATAGCAACAAAAAAAGATATATAAATGTATAAAATTACAATTTAAAAAATCCAGTCCTGCATTAAAGAAAAAGGTTTTCTTAAACATATGTAATAAATTAACATGTGTTCTGTGCTATTATATAAAAATATATGTATCAATGTCTTTAACCTATAGACTACACCTAGAACACACTGATGCCATTTTACCCCTTGCATTACCGTTACGAGGCTCTAGACAAAATCCACCAAAACCACAGAGCTTTTTGATTAGGAGGATTTATTGGAACGAGATTTCCAGTAAGACCTGAAGTAGTAGTGAAGATTGCAGAGGGCATGGCCTGTGGGTTTCTCATCAGCCTAGCTCCCAACTGGACATACTCAGATGGAAAATGCTCATTTCCTGAACTGAACAATGGGTGCTGGGATTCTGATGTCTTGGCCTCTTTCCAGTTTCTTCTCACATTCAATCAGATAGTTGACCCCATCAACCACACACTGAACAAGCTCGACCTAAAATGAAGGAAAGCTTTGAGCATTTGCCTTAAAAACACAACAGTGCTTCATACAAGCATTGTTACAGATTGAGTATAACACTAAATTCGGCTCTACAAGGAATCAATGGAAAAGAAGGCAACTGTGTTACACCATAGTAATAACCTGCACATTATGTAATAGTTTTTAAGGGGACATGATATTTTTACACTGACACTGGCTTAGTGTTTAGCACTGTTGCCTTACAGCAAGAAGGTTCCAGGCTCGTATCCCCTGCAGGGGTTTTTCTGTGTTTGCATGTTCTCCCTGTGTTTGTGTGTGTTTACTTTGGGTTCTCCGGTTTCCTCCCATGGTCCAAAAACATCTATGTTAGATTGATTGCTGATTCTAAATTGCCCATAGGAGTGAGTCTGTTTGGTTTTTTATCTGTAAGTGGCCCTGTGATGGAATGGTGACCTGTCCAGGGTGACTCCTGCCTTTCACCCAATGACAGCCTGGATAGACCCTGATTAGGAATAAGCGGCTATAGAAAATGGATGGATGAATAAACTTAAAATATCTTGGCGAGATATCACAAATATATCGATATGTTGTGTGACTGGGGTTGTAATAGATTTGTCTCTGTGTGTCCCCTGGTTATCCCTCATTGTATTTTTAAAAACAGACTTAGTCTGCTTTCCAGTCTAAGGGTTTATTATGTCCACTAATCAGTCCTATAAATAGGTTGGGTGAAAAGCAGGGTATTTACCTCAGATTTGCCCAGACGGTCAAGGTTCGATATGTCGAAAACATCACCAACAGCAGCAGTGTCCACTCCACCTGTACCACGCTTCTGTAGCCTGAGGTTGTCCAGAATCTTAGAAAAGCGGGGGTCCTGAGGTAGTAAAAGCATAAGCATAGAGCAAATTACATTCCCATAGAATCACAATTCACTAATGATTTATTGGTTCGATTTAAATTCCGCTAATATGAAATCAGATTTTAGGATCAGGTTATAATCTACACATGATTTACACATGATTTGTATCTTTTGTACAGTCATTTGACTCTTTAGTCGAATAATTAAGATTGGATTCATTTTGCAGTATCTGACATGGATTGTTGATATGTTTGATTATATAATCATGCTGAATATTAAATTATTGCTGTGTTTAAATGATGAGGTTCAGAAAAATACTTAAGTGTACAATTAAAAATATATACATTTAGAAGATTGTAGAAATGGAGGTTACATAATCAAACGATTTACAAGTAGCCAGTAACTTCATGAGAAAGATTGTGGAATCATTTAATTCTATAAACAATTCATTAGTATGGAATTTTATACTATAGCACACATTACCTTGCCAAGAAGAGGTAGGCGCACATGAACTCCAGCTCTTAACCCAGTGCCCAGGTTGGAGGGGCAAGTCAGGATGTAGCCCAGGCGCTCATTCCACATGAATTCCCAGCCTCTTTCCTGAATCAGCCTCTCAACCTATAACAGAATAATTCAAAACAAAGAAAAACTATATAGCTGTCTAACAAACAAAAAAGGTACATAATGTTCTTGTGCCCAATGATACCTCTTTTAGACCCCTGCAGAATCTATCAAAGACTCTCTTCATGTTGCCGCCCTTCTCCATGGAGATCACACGGGTGTGGTCCTCTTCATTGATCCAGATCAAGAAAGTTTTTTGATTGTTGTGCCTGGAGAACAATTAATAATTTAGACATAAAATTTTAAATAATCCAAGTTTAGATTTTGATGTACTTACAAAAAAAACCAAAACACTCACGAAATGTCTTATTAGCGTACTATATATCAGACTTGTACGTTAGTCCAATCAATCTATCACTTATAAAGTTATTAGTCAGGACTACAACACAGGAACTTGAAAGTCCACTTTTAGTAATATAATTTTCAAAGATATCATAACTGAGCATTGACTGGTACCTGGAATTGATCAGAAATTCTTAGTAACCTGCAAGCTTTTTTCAGACAAATTTTGGTCAACATGTTTTGGACAGGATGTCGACGTGCTAATATCTATACAGTATTTCAGGTCAATATTAGTGAATTAGTACAATTCTGGACACTAACACACATGGACATGCAGTCTGGTGGTGCAAGTATCATGCACCATACCAGATCCCTCTGGCGTCGGGCCAATCGCGAGCCATCCCTGCACAAGTCAGCAAGGGTGAGACAGGCTTGTCAAATAGGAAGTGATCCTGGGATGAACAGACAAATTAGGGAGGAAAGTAACAAAGGGGTTGAACGAAAATGGAGGGCAGGGTCGAAAAAAGTACTTCTAAGTATGCTACAGTGCTGCTGAATTCTAATTGGTCAGAAGGTTTGGCTGTGTATGTTTCAGATGTAACTGTTAATATGGTGAAGTTTCCTGTAGTTAACTTTATTTGTAGGAAGTCTACAGGTTTAGTGTTTTATAATAATCACAAAATGCTTTGCGGTTTCATAGTATCGCAACAAGCTTCATTTCCTGTTTGATCAGTTTAATAATTCAGCTAGTTCAAGTTTTTAGGTTTTTAATTCTAGTCTTATGTTAATGTCCTGTTTGTGTGCTGAGGTTTGTTATGTTGTGGATTTTTGTTCATGTTCTTTGTGATTCCATGTTTCTATTGATTTTCTGTCCTGTCTTGTCACTGGTTTATTTTGGTCATTTATCCAGAGCGACTTATATTTCTTTTAGACAACTGGACAACTTGGGGTTATAAGCCTTGTTTAGGGGCCCACAGTGGTTGCTTGGTGGTACTAGGGATCGAAACCCAGGCCTTTCTGGTATCAGTCCAACACCTTAACCTCTAAGCCGCCACTTAGGTGTTTCTTGTTCAGTTAATTGTTTACCCCCATTAGTTTGTTCATTTATTGCCCTGTGTTTCAATTACATTTACAGCATTTGGCAAATTTCCTTAACCAGAGCGACTTACATTTATCTTTTTTCATGCAACTGAGCAATTTGGGGTTAAGGGCCTTGCTCAGGGGCCCAACAGTGGCAACTTAGTTAAGCTGGGAATTGAACACCTTAACTACTGAGCCACCACTTCCCCAAGTTTGTCTTGGTCTTGCTTTGTTGCTTGTCACGGTCGGTGTGTACGTCACATTACGCCATGGTATGTCACGTTATGGGTTTGTTTCTGGTTCAGGCTCATGTTCAGGCTCATGTTCAGGTTCATGTTCTAGTTATGTCAGGTCAGGCTGTGTTAGATTAATTTTATGTTTTTGTTTTTTCAATGCTCTTTGATTTCTTTGTCTTTTCATTTGTTATTTTTAGAATAAACTGCATTTGGATCCCAGTCTGATCTAACGACTCAGGACAGCTAATAAGGAAACGACCACTTGTAGCTTTTAAAAATAAATGATTACAGAAATAAACTTGATTTTTTTCTGTTTCACAATATTAAAGGTAAAGAAATAGGACTGCTGACAGGACTCTGTCTGGCTTTCCAGGTACGTTGCCCACGTTGCCCACCGGAGTCATATTCTCTTTGTATTCTGGTTTCTTTTTATTGTTAACTTTTTAAGTTCATGTTTATCTCCTATTCATGTCAGGTCAGGTTCTGTTAATTTAGTTTTATGTTCTTGTTTGTTCATCTTCTTTACTTGTTATTTTGTCTAATAAAACTGCATTTGCATCCAACCCTAACCCTACGACTCGTGACAGCTGCTGTGGAATAAAAGGAGTAAAGCACTTTAAAACATACCGGTACAGGTATTTAATCAGGGCTCATTACTGCTCTATGGCCAAAGCTAAATGGGTTTTTTTTAAGATAATTACGCAATTCTTCAGCAATTTTTACAAATTGGGCTACTGTACAAATCTGTGTACTACAAACTACACATTAATCAATACTAACTATTCACAACACCTTACCAAATGCCTCGGGAATCAGGCCAGTCTCTGGCCATACCAGCTGCAGTGAGCAGAGGAGACACTGGCTTATCAAATAGTAAATGCTCCTGAGATGAACCAGCATGTGACAAGAACAGCAATGTTTGGGTTAGTAGGAGTATGAAATATGTCAATAATATTCAGATGGATCTGGGTTCCAGCTATCTAAAATCAACTGAATTCATTTAAATACTATAAATCACTGATACACAAAAATATTTTTTAATACAAACATTTGGCTGATTGTAAACTTACATCAATAAGTTGTTGCTGGTCCTTGTCAGACATCTCAGTCAGACTGTAGTATTTGCCTGAAAGATCTCCTTTAAGTCCAGACAAAGCCTGAACAACAACTCTCTCCACCTCCCGGCGTTCAGCGCGAGTGCAGGCTGGGGGCAGGCTGAGGCCACGGATACTGCGACCAGTTCGCACACGGGATGACAGCACATACTTGTCATCAAACATCCCAGAGGTGATCTGCACCAGACAGTGACATTCTGTATTACAGACTGAATTCTGATATAAAAAAGCCTTTAAACGTAAGGAGAGTATGTTTCACCTTTGAACTATCAAGATCAGTTGGGTGCCTCATGGTCTTGGGGTCATAACCATTGTGCCTGTCCTTAATGACTGGGTCAAAAATGTCAGCAAACACCTGAGGATTACAATACCACATATTAACTCTTCAACTGATATGTGGGTGAAAGGTCGTTTCATGATAAAAATGCCCCGGTTGTAAAACAAACCTCATAGCTCTCCTCGTCACCTGCCACCATGCCTACAGTTTTGATGAAGGGATGTCCAGGGTTGTCCACCCCAGTCTGGATGCACTGGTCCAGGGTCCAGTTGCCCGGGGTGGCTTTGTCCCTCAGCCGAGCGTAGATGGCAGGGGTCAGAGAAGATGCCATGCAGTTGTTGTGCTGGCGCAGATCTGGAAAGTCAGCGCTATGCAAAATGGAATAATAATTAAAAAAAAACATTTATCCGCAGGAAGCTATAAAGATATACATAAATCCAGGATTTAAATTCTAATTTTTTTAATTTATTGTATTCTAGTGAGCGAGGCGGAGGCCACAGACGCAAGAAAAATCTCCCTAAAACCATGAGAAAGAAATCTTAAACCAAAGTACCAAAAAAATAAGCAACATGGAATAACTTAAGTTATAAACCATAAACAGCACTTTTCTTTTAAAATAACTGTAATCTACTATAATGTGTTTGTGTGTGTTGGTGTGTGCGTAGCTACAGGCGTCCTGAATTAGCGTCATATTTCATTGCACATAAAGTTTGGCAGGAACGGTGGAAAAGTGTGTAATTTCCTTCCATGGAAGTGACCTATAACACCCATAAGCGATGATCCAAGTGTGTCAAAGGTGCAAGGATACATCTAAATCTATAAGCTGCCCATTTCACACAGTGTTCATGGAACGGTGAAATGATTTATCTTAATTTAATCTTAATAGCCTTTATTTGTAGTGTCCCTTAATAATTCTAACACCCTTACCTGGGTGGATAGAGCTTCTTCCTGTCAGCAGCAGAGACACCAGATTCGTTTAGCAGATATCCGGATGCCAGGGTGCCAGCGCCCACGCTGGCCATCAGCATAGCCGTAGTACGGCCCGACAGCATTCGGGTGAAGGTGCTGGCCATCCTTACTGCTCAGATGTCTTGTCAACTTTAATCTGGGTGAAATAGAACAAAAACACATTTTCTCTTTGAATTTTTTAAGAAAGATGATGGAAGGGCTTAAAACGTTTGGTTTCATTGTAAATTAAACACCTTATTGTAAAATCCTAAACCTTTTTAGGATGTAAGACTATTTTAAAAAGGTGCAGCTTGATGTAATATGGACTTCCTGCCAACAATTTCATTCCATATTGTCTTTTTTATTTCCACAAGCTGTTGGAGAGATTTTTGGAGAGGAAGGTGATCCTGCTGTCTGTAATGAAACAGACAGCCAAGTCAGCCAACCTTAACCGAGCAGAGCTGCCCTGAAAGTAATTGGATCGAAATATTTAAGAGAGGTGTCCAAGCAGATCCGCAAACCTCTGAAAAGGTCAACATGAGCTGTGGCAAAGGATCCTGGTGGAACACCTGACTGTTAAGAAAAATGTGTAGTTTAGAGCAACGAATTTCAAAGTAAAAAATAAAGCATAGGCCGAGGATACAATTTTTTGGTGAAAATAACCAATCATGATCCATGTTTCAGATAATCAATCTGGCTGATTGCAATAGACTTCATTTCGACCCAGAGTTGGGAAAGTATAATAGGTTACAGATTACAAATGACCCTATTTAAAATGAAATAAGTAGTGTAACTTTTCAATTTCATTATAAAAGTAAAGTAACTGATTACATTTTATTATTTTAGATTTCTAATGGATATTTTTTTAACTAAAAATGTTTTTAAACATTATACCAGACAGGGTTAACTTTACTCTCAGACAGGATGTATTAGCCTAAAAGTCTTAGCGGCAACAGGGATTAATGTAATTGGCAGACGCGGTGCACAAAGAATTCAACCCAGACAGCCAATCAAAATCATCAGAATATCACCGCATTGTAGCGGAAAACATAGTGCAATTAAAAAACAGGCAAATGAACAACAAATTTGCATTTTTTAACACTTTTATAAGCAACTGCAATTCAACTAAACATTATTTATAAGTAACCGTAATGGATTATTGTTACATTTATTTTGTAATTAAATTACGTAACGTTCCACATCGCTGATTAAACTCCATATAACCTCAAAAACTAGCAGAATTAAAAATAATATACTTTATATTTTTTGTCAGTAAAAATACTAAAAAAGAGAATATTTGCATAGTTATACAAAGATGCTGAAATAAACCTGTGCAAAAGTGTGTGTGTGTAATATAATCAGAGGGTTATGTTCAAAACAATGTAAGAATCCATTGTTCACAATTTTTCCTCTTGACAATAAGTCAACTAAGTTAGATTTAAGTTAGTTTTTTGTGCACTAATGAAGAATATACACATTTCGTTTGAAGTGTATTTTTTCCTTTGCACAATCCCGTGTTGTGCCTATGTTGTTTTTATTTATGTTAAAAAAATCAATTTACTTTTATATGATTGCAGGTCTTTGTGTTTTTTTTCAAGGTCATAAACTACTCCTGTGTTAAATGTTCTTTTATACTTCACTTCACATAAAAATGCACAATCATCACAAATTCCACAGAGTCTATAGATGTCCTGGGTGTCTTGTATCACTAACCGTTGCATAAGAAATTCAAACCGTCTGGTCATGAGAGTCTCTCTGAGAAACCATGATTAGCATTTAACATTTAAGCACCTTGATGACACCCTCACCTACCCAACTATCATTATGATGGTTGTATATCTAACTACCATTATGATTATAACATTAGCACAAAACAGGAAGTATTAATAATCCTTGTCAAAGTCAAGCACTGTCCTACAGTCGAGCTAAGCAGAGACAGCAGTATTATAGCAACAGGTGTAGATTAGGAATTACTGCCAAGTCCCTGCTGGCTTTAATTCAACTGAACACATGATCTACAGTGACATTCTAAATCGGTCAGAAGGGCTTACGAACAGACACCAGAGAGAGAAAGCGAGAGAGAGAGAGAGAGAGAGAGAGAGAGAGAGAGAGAGAGAGAGAGAGAGAGAGAGAGAGAGAGAGAAAGCGAGCGAGAGAGAGGAGAGAGAGAGAGAGAAAGAGAGAGGTCGCAGTGTGAGCATGACCTGCAACGTTAACTGACAGCATTGAGACCAGACGTCTAAATGCTAGAAGACAAACAGTTCAGAGGAGAATGGATTTTTTTTCACTCTGATAAAAACAGAGGTTTTTAAAAAAAAAGTTTGATACCTGGCAAGACACCTTTAAAATTTGACACGTTAAATCCTTTAATCAGAGACATCATAGGGACCTCCTCTGCTTAGGAATAGAATGTAAAAATAAATATAAATCTACAAAAATAGCTATGATCCTCTAACTTACTCATCCTGTCAGTCACAGTAAACTTTTACTAACTAGTCAGGTGACACTGTTTGATGTTTTGTACTCACCTTACAAGAGAAGTGGAAAGGTCCTAGAAACACACTCACAGACACACACACACACACACTGTCCAGCAGGTAGCTCCAGCAGGCAGCTAGTGAGCATACACTGGGCCACTCGGGCAATAAGAGCCGATCCCAGCAGCCAATCCTATTTCTACTGACGGCATGTGAGAGCCGACGCACCTCCCTACTGACAGGACACTTTGCCCTTGAGCTTTCTGCTTTTCAGCTCGGTCAAAACCTCATGGTGTCTCTGCACGTACTGAATACGTTACGTACACACACACACACACACACACACACACACACACACACACACAGCACTTGTCACAAACTCATTTTTCACCTTCTGAATAGCTTCCCTGTCTGTCCCTCTCACAGACATCATGCTGGTTATACTATATTAAAGGTCTCGGTCACCTAAAGGTCTAAAATTACTGCACCAAAAAGACTTTAGTATGAAACTGAATAATATTCACATGCATGATGTTGGAAATGTAAAAGAACGAAGCTGTTACTATGTGATAGAAAGAGGTTCAAAGAGGTTTACAGAATTTAGTTTAAAGCTAAAGACCGAAGCTACAGACAAGAGTTTGCTTTAGTTTATTATTTAATTTTTTTATAGTACCTTTTGCCAAAAGTTACTGTTTAATGTCAGTTTTTATTTATATTCAGGATTTTTCACCTTGTAACTACCTACAGGAACACATTCTACTTATTTTAGTGTACTTTCTTAATATTTTACAGTGTTATGCAGATAATAACATGAATAACTAAACAATACATGATATCATTCGTTCATTTATTTAATCATTCATTCACTCTTTCATTCATTCATTCATTCATTCATTCATTTTATTTAAACAGGTAAAAAAAAACTTACAGAAGTGACCTGGCCAGGATAGGCAGCAACACTTTACATGAATACAGACATTCAAAACAAACACAAATACCAAAAAACAAAACCCAAAATCACAACTACAATTTAACAAAGGAAAAAAAACTATTTGTTGACATCTTAAACTCCTTTAATGACGGAAGCACAAAAGGTTTAAACTGTTTTGTTGACTGTTCCAAGTTGACACAGTGTTATATCCCAAACCCTTTTTTCCAACTCTATTCGAACCCTTGGAACCTGAAAATATAACAAATTATTTAAGGGGAAGTTAATAGCAACAGTCTTAATAAAAACTAAACAAAAAACTTAATTCTTTGTCCTTAGACTAAAACTAGATTACCTTTTTGTAAATATTACAGATTCCGGTTGATACCATGTTTATGTGACCAATAACCGATCTGCAAAGTTGATATTTATTGTTTTACTTTTGCTTACAATGACTACAACAGAGCTAAACTAAACAACACTGTCACTTCTGTAACTTTACCCCGTCCTTTACTACAAAATAACTTTTACTTCTACATTAATATAACCAAAGGGGTTTAAATCTGAAAGAAATTAAAACTAAATGTGTTTTTGCTGAATAAAAATTTTTGTTTTTATTAACTGAACAAATGAACAAACAGTTAACAAGAGTATTAAAAAAAATCTAAAATAAAAAAAAATCCAAACTATCTGTATAATAATATTTTATTGTGGCTTAGTTTTGCTTAGACAAACTGGGTTGTAGTGTAGATGTGGACTGTATTACTCACTGTTATTTTTAATGACCATATATGTATGTATGTATGTATGTATGTATGTATGTATGTATAGATAGATAGATAGATAGATAGATAGATAGATAGATAGATAGATAGATAGATAGATAATCAAATTTATTATCTTCTCCAACAAAGCAATTTCATACCAGTGGCCTTTCATGTGATTCTCAAAACAGCCACAAGATGGTGCTACATATTGCTAGGTCAAATATTACAAATCTATATCCGATATTAAAAAGGCTTAAATATCAGTAAAATAGTGGTGAAACTGATTATTGGTTGATTTCTATTCTAGACTAACTCATGCTTTGGCTCAGTCATTAAAGTCTATACAGAATACAGGTAATAATAACACATCCTGCAACACACGACAACACATAAAATGGTGTCGGTATGATAACCAGAGGATTGTGGGTTTGATTCCCCGCAGCACCAAGTCACCACTGTTGGGCCCCTAAGCAAGGCCCTTAACCCTCCCAACTGCTCAGTTGTATAAATGAAGTTTTAAATAGCAAGTCATTCTGGATAAGGGTGTCTGCCAGTTTTTGATCTTGATCCCTGTCACTTCTCCCACCTTCTGAGTGAATCAGTTTTGCTAAATTAACCCTCGTTGCGAACGAGTGTGTATGAAAGTGTGTGTGTGTATACATGGTGCCCTGAAATAATAAGCCTAGCACCCCATCTTGGATTTATTTCTGTCTCAAGCCCCATTTCACCCAGACAGACTTTGGATCAAACGCATGACTGACCAAGAGAAAGCGGTTACTAAAGATGAATGAATGATTGTCAGCCATCTTACTGACTTCTGTCCAAATCATTTTTATATTGGACGCCAATTTTATTTCCCAGGGAGGACATTAAGGATCATTTGTCGCATGGATTTAACAGTCTGGTATCTAGAGCACTTATCACAGTACACAAATGTGTTAGTTTCCATCAAGCTGCTAGTTTGATTTGTCTTGTTGACTCAGATATGCTAGCATGTTACCTGATATAAAACGTTGAAACAAGAGAACATCAATTCTAAATAATAGAGTTGTAAAAGCTTCTAGCGCCAAACTTCTTTATCTTTCAGTACAAAACAAAGCGATGAACAATAATGAGTAGGAGAACGAGAAAATGAGTGAGACTGAGAGAAAAGGTCAACCTGTCAGTGAAATATGGCCTACATTAAAAGCTAGCATAGCCAGCAAAAAAGTTGATAGCGGTCAATGGGATCATATCTGAGGGGAAAAAAGAAAAAGGGAAGCTAAAAGGAGTGTCTCACAGCCATGTACCTGTCAGTAGACCAGAACAAACTGTCAGCACTAACGTTGAGTGGCATCAGTAGCAGGATGAAGACAACCCTAAATGACACAGTACAAACCGCTCAAGTTACAAGTAGCTGCTAATCTTATACATGCAAAGAGTTTTTCGCATCACACTGTTGTGGTTCAGAAGATTAAACTGGAATTGCTGTGAGAAATAGATACACTTGTAAACTTAACAATCTACGTTAATGCATAAGAAAATTTAAGTTAAGTTATTATTAAGTTAACAGTTATATTCTTTGAAAAATAATAATATAATGTTTAATTTTGCATGATCAACGGCGTAAAGTTTGGAATACACAATATATAGTATATTTTTATTTTATTCTTTTTTCTCTCTATATAATTTGTTTTTATTTAATTCTTTTTTTTTAGTTTGAACATTCTTTTAAATGTTCATTCATTTTTAATGTAAGTAAGTCTCCCGGGGGAAAAAGTCAAAGTCTCCCAGGAAAAGAGTAAGTAAGTCTCTCGGGAAAAGAGTAAGTAAGTCTCTCGGGAAAAGAGTACGTAAGTCCTCCCAGGAAAAGAGTAAGTAAGTCTCCTCGGGAAAAGAGTAGATAAGTCTCCCGGGAAAGAGAGTAAGAGAGTATCCCGGAGTAAAAGAGTAAGTAAGTCTCTCGGGAAAAGAGTAAGTAAGTCTCCCGGGAAAAGAGTAAGTAAGTCTCCCAGGAAAAGAGTAAGTAAGTCTCCCGGGAAAAGAGTAAGTAAGTCTCTCCCAGGAAAGAGTAAGTAAGTCTCTCGTAAAAAGAGTAAGTAAGTAAGTAAGTCTCCCAGGAAAAGAGTAAGTAAGTCTCCCAGGAAAAAAGAGTCTAAGAAAAAGTAAGTAAGTCTCCCAGGGAAAAGAGTAAGTAAAGTCTCCCGGAAACAGAGTAAGTAAGTCTCCCAGGAAAAGTACAGTAAGTCTCCAGGGGAAAGAGTAAGTAAGTAGGTTAAGTCTCCCAGGAAAAGAGTAAGTAAGTCTCTCAGGAAAAAGTCCAGTAAGTAAGTCTCTCCAGGAAAAGAGTAAGTAAGTCTCTCCAGGGAAAAGAGTAAGTAAGTCTCCCGGGAAAAGAGTAAGTAAGTCTCCCAGGAAAAGAGTAAGTAAGTCTCCCAGGAAAAGAGTAAGTAAGTCTCCCAGGAAAAGAGTAAGTAAAAAGAGTCTCTCGGGAAAAGAGTAAGTAAGTCTCCAGGAAAGAGTAAAAGAAAAGTAAGTAAGCTCTCCAGGAAAGGAAAGAGTAAGTAAGTCTCCAGGGAAAAGTCTCCCAGGGAGTAAGAAGTCTCTCGGAAAAAGAAGTAAGTAAGAGTCTCCCAGGAAAAGAGTAAGTCTCTCGGGAAAAGAGTAAGTAAGTCTCCCAGGAAAAGAGTAACTAAGTCTCCCCCAGAAAGAGTCTCTCTCGGGAAAAGAGCATCTGCAGAACACCAGAAAAGTAATGAAATATAAAAGAATGAACTCCTGAGGAAGACCTTTAACCATCAAATCGTTCATTTGTATAAAAGAGAATAAACAGAAGTCACTCTGGATAAGGGTGCCTTTAAAATACCAGAAATATTATAAAATAAAATAAAAAATAAAATAAAGAATAAAGGGGTGTTGGTTTGACCTACGTGATAGTGATAAAGGTTGGACTGCTAAATGGAAGATTGTGGGTTCGATTCCCAGCAGCACCAATTTGAGCCACAGAGCAAGCCCCGTAACCCCCAATTGCTCAGTTGTATGAATAACATTTTTTAAAAAGTAAATCGCTCTGAATGAGGGCTGCAAAATGCCAGAAATTTAATGAAATATAAAAGAATGTACTGCATCCCTGAGCAAGGCTTCTAATCCCTCAATTGCTTAGTTGTATAAAAGAGGAAAAAATCGAACCAATGCCAGAAATGCAATGAAATATATATAAATATTTTTCATATTAAGGTGTTGGACTAGTCTTGGATTAGATTCCCAGCAGCCATTGGGCCCCTGAGTAAGGCCCTTAACCTTGAATTGCTCAGTTGCATTAGGGAGACAAATGTAAGTGGCTCTGGATAAGGATGTCTGCCAAATGATGTAAAAGTATTTAGTGTTGCAAAATGATGTTTTTGTAAAAATTATTAAATCACTTTAACTAAAGAACTAATAATAATAATAATACTGTAATTTAAAAGTCAGTGAAAATGTCGATATGATGATTTTTATTGTTGTTGATTTAGAATACAGTTTACATCCCTAATTTTTTTTTCCCAAAACATGTCTATACAGCCTTGAGCCGCTAGGTGGTGGTATCAGTCCTCAAGCTCCAAAAAAAAAAAAAAATCAAAGATCAGAAAGGTTGATGACTGAAGTTTTATTTTTAAATAAATCTGTAGTGCTGAAGCTCTACATACATGTCCAGCTCAGACATGCACCAACATGCAGCACACAACAGCAATGCATTTCCAGGATGCACATTAAATACGTCTGTTAATTAAAAAAAAAAAAAAAAACCCACACACAACAGCATGATAAATAACAAAAATCCAATCCGGGATGCTACATTTCTTTTGTCTGGTTTTGCAAAGTAAATCAGTAAACTAGAAGTGCTTGGAAAAAACAAAACAAAAAACAATGCATCACAAATTCATAATAAAACCCACCATAATATAATTTAATTTCTGACATATTATATACAGAAGAGATCAAATAAATAACTCAGAAGCTAAATATTACTATAACACACTTAGGTAAGCAACGCTACATGATGAAAGTGCAACCCATGAACTACTATAACCTGCCCTGTCTCTTTTGAATGTCTACACATATATACACACACACACACACACACACAAACACACACAAACAAGAGAAATCAATTGGAATCAACATTTGTGGAACAAAAATAATATTGTCGTCATATACCGTAGCACAGTGGAAGATAATATATTTATGGCCAGATTGGCTTTCTGCCAGCATATGCATATAAATCCTCCAGCTTTTTATGAGCATAAAAGGTAAAAAAAAAAAAAAAAGAGCAGTCTATTGGAAAGTTGTTCTTCCGAGGTTTGAGGAAAGACTATACACAGCTGGGGAAACATCAATGCAGAACATCTTTTTCTATGTAATCTTCAAGCATGCAAACATGAGCTGTCGCATGCAAAACAATGAAAAAAAAAGAAATCGAGCCGCTACCCAAAAATCAATGGCGTTGACTTTAGACCGTTCTGAAGTCAGCCATCTTTAATGTTAACATTCATCATGTGATCCAGTCGAATAATAACGGAGTGCAAAGCTTCATTGTAATGCTACAATCTGACCTCCCTCCAAAGCCATAATAATTTATATCTCCATTACTCTATATAAGAAATAAAAATATACTTTTATTTATAAACCTTCTTTATTTTACTGGATAATTGATCAGATTTAGTGACCATAAAGATGATTTCTGTAGTAGAGTTTCCTGAATCTAGCTTATTATATATTTCAAACCACTCTTAATTATAATAGTAATTATTATTATTAAGATATATAGATATAACTACGAACTGAGGTTAAAAAAGATAATAAATTGTGTACACCAACAGATCATCTCAGCTACATCCCACTGAGTCATAGTTATACTACCAAAAGTAGTCTCTTCTTTTCTTTTTCTTTTTTTCAGAAAAACAAGAATTTCTCGAATATTTTTTAAAGCTAAATTTGAAATTCAGGACCTGACATCATTTAGGAATATTGATATCAAGTAGTATCATGTTCTGGAGTTGTTTTGAAAAGATTTCTTCAAAAAAAAGGCACCTTATTAAACGTGTAGTAACAAATAATATAATTATGCTTGTAATTATTAAATAATCTTTTATTTTTTTAGACATTCTGCTAATTTATCATTTACAAATCCTAAAGCTGAGCATAAAACATTTTCTAAAGCATGTAATCTTCGAACAGCGAAATACCTTCCTCATCCTTTTTTCCCTGACAAACTAAGCCATTAAATAAGAATCTAGTGCAAAATGACCAACAAATGGAAGTACCAGACGTGTCCTCATTTGCTATGTGGCTCGGAGATATCGGATGAAAAGGTGAAAGACGGAACCCACAGCTTTAAACACACACACACACAGTTACCAGCAGGAGCTATAAGAGTACAGTCTCCTCTAAGACTGGGTTCTGCTGCTGTACATGCTACATTTCTTCTCCGTTTTCATACTGCTTTCACCTGAACATTCAGGATTCTTGACGTGCAACGCAGTGGCAGTGGACTTATTTATCTTTAGCAAACGCCAAACTACGGTTCTCTGCTTCTCTTCACTGACTTCTTCTTCTTCTTCTTCTTCTTCTTCTTCTCACTGGTAACCCTTTACCATGGCAAACATCATGGCTTCAGTGAAGCAAGTTTGGTGGTCAGAGGTTATTTTGCAGCTCAAGCAGGAAGCCTGGGCTCAATCTTCAGAGACAAGTCATACAGTGTGTCTTCATCCATGATTAAAGCCTTATCCAACAGGTACTGCGTGACCTGATGAGAACAAGTATTATAAATGATCTACATTAAACAACAACAAACGATAGATTGAAAAAATGTTTTTATACATTTAATCTATTAAAAGGCCACATTTACATTGCCTGTACCGTGTGATCCAATTTTATTTTTTTTTCCTCCAATGTAGTACAGATGGGATATGACCTTTGGTCGTGTAAGCAGGAAAAAAGCACATGTTTTCTGATATTTTTAGATCAGTTTCAGGCCTTATTCATATGTGGAAATAAATCAGATATGAATCGGACTCGTTCATTAGTGTCTGTCATGTAAACAGACAAATTGAATTTTTACCTGGTAATGTAAGTCAAACGTCATTGAATAAGCGATGGTGGCGCATGACGTCAAGATCGACACTAACAGCAAGATATAACAAGAGCGAGTATTTTGGTTTTTGTTCACTTAAAGTCTGTTTTGTCTGTAAACAAATTGATAGATAGATAGATAGATAGATAGATAGATAGATAGATAGATAGATAGATAGATAGATAGATAGATAGATAGATAGATAGATAGATAGATAGATGCTACACTTCCTCTAAAGAGATCATTGTTTTTCTGACCCTTAAACAATCATTTCGTCTTTGTCTGTTGCATCCATTGATTATCACATCGTTTTCACTTCCTTTTCTGGTCAGTACGTCTACATTGGGTTGTTTTGCTGTGTATAGTGTAAATGCAGATATCGGATACGGGTCAGTTTTAAAAGATGATGTAGGTGAGTCATCAAAAAAAATGAATATAGTCACAAAATCGGAATTTGGCAACAAGATTTGCTGTGTAAAAGCTAAGATTGTTGTCTAAGATACTAACTGTACATAAGTATATAACTGTATAAACTTTGTTCTAAGATTAATACACATAGACATTCAGGACACTTCCTCATGAGCCCACTAGAGGGCAACCACACCCTTATTTTTAAACTCTTCTCTGGTTGTGCCTTTTTCTACAATGCCATAAGATACTAATCCCACAGTTCTCATTGTTGGTTGTTTGACTTGTTTGCATATATAAATTCATGTGTCCTACTTGGTGATTGTTTTGCAATCACTCTGTTAACCACAGCCTGGTTTTCTGTTTGTTTTGCTGTTTTTTATTTTGGTTTTGTTACATTTTATCTTCTCTATTTTTTAAAAGTAATTTTTGGGCATTTTAGAGCCTTTGTATTTACAGCATAGGATAGGAATGGGGGGGGGAGTGTAATTAATTACTGTGGGCTGTAGGTACAGTCTTTACAGATATAATGATGGTTTAAACATTTAGTCCAAACTTGACTCACCTTTGGTTGATGCTCAATTCTGTAAGGAGTTTGCTGGAACTGCCGGATCTCCCGAATAATGTGAGATATCTGTTAGCAAACCAGGGCAAACAGTCATAAATCCAAAACACACCAAAGCCAGAAGATAAACATGACAACTGATCTGTGGGTTTACCATTCTCATCTTTGAGAAGTTGACCAAACCCTCTTCAGTAAAGTTCGGGGTTCCTTCCTCAATAAACGCCAGGTCTGTCAGGTACATGCCCAGATATGGGACACATGGTGGATTGCAGCTGTGACAAACAGCACAAAGACAAATATGTCTTAATTAGGCAGGATGTGAGGTGCGGTTATAGAAGCATAATTAACCACTGGGTGGTGTGATGTAGCCAGGCGCAAAGTGGAGGTACAGTGACAAATCCGAAGTGCAACATTTTCTTATAACGAATGTGTTGTATTTCTTGTACGGAACGACAACTTGCTAGTAATCAAATTTACTAATTAAAATAGTATATATTTAAATATATACTATTTGGGTTACTTCAGATTAGCGTTAGTTATTAGTAATATTATGTTTAAGCTACCTTTAGCAAGTATGCAAACTGTAGCAAGCACATGTGGGTAGGAACACATTACACTTGTGTTACATTTCACTGACTTTTGGAAGTTTTAGTCGTTGAAATTTACTTTGCTACATTTGATGGTGTTCCTCCTTTACTATTAAATGTTATTGATAAAAAAAATGTAGGTTTAATAATTAGTTTTATTATGTTCTATACAATGAGATGAGTCTTGCTATTGGCTGCAGTCGTCTGACGTCCGTACGTGGAACACGTTCAATTTTTAAAAGACGCTCATGTTGAAAAATAACGATCGAAGAAGAAGTGAGAATATTAGTAGAGACAGAAACACACATGACCTCACATTCCAAATTTATACATGCCAATAGAGGGAAAGCAACAGTTCTATAATGTGACCAAAAACATGTGCTGTTATCAGTGTAGAGGAATTCCAGCTCCACCCTGAGGAAACATGTTACAGTAATGTTTTGTATGTGCTCACGAGGAGCACACTAGATGTTATATTAGAGGCCCTTTGCAGAAGCGAGGAGGAGAGAGGGATATTTAGGTGGGAAATATGGTAGACAGGGAAGGAATGTGTGCTTGGTACTTGAGTGTGAGGATCGTTTTCACAATCTCAACAAACTTATAAATAAACTGAAATCTCTTCTGCTGCTTAAATTAATAAAGACAACCAAAATTCTTTTCACAAACAGAAAGGTAAAAGTCTTTTCTTAAAGTTTCTGTTAATCTCTTTTCTTATTTTCCCTTTTTTTCCTATTTTATTTCCTAATTTGGTTTTTTCCTTATTTTTATCCTTTTCTTTCTTTCCCGTTTCCTTTTCATTTCTTCTCTTTCCTTACTTTCTTTCCCTATTTTCTTTTTATTCTTTTTTCTTATCTTTGCCTATTTTTTTTTTCTCATTCCCCCCTGCTCAGTTCTGCTCAGTTCCCCCTGCCTCAGTTCCCCCCCCCCCCTGCTCAGTTCCCCCCTGCTCAGTTCCCCCCTGCTCATACCTGGTGCTACCTAAATGACCGCACGCCGACTGCTCAGTTCTGTGTTCTTTTATAGGCGCGCGCTCAGGTGCTTTGCATTCTGCTAATTGGGCGGCATGGCGGCGTTGCCTGGCAACCACGCTTTGTTGTGCTTGCGGACGCGCCTAACTGGAGTAGCTCTCCGCAAATTTGCCCGTCCGGAAGTCCGTGACGCAACAACTAAATTTCAGGATAATTACTATCAGAGATGGATTGTGTAACTACGACACTTTAATCTTACCGTAAATAACTATAAAATCTTAAACATTCACTTCTCTTCTTTTTTTTTTTTGTCTTTTTTTGAACGCATGCTTTATGTAGTCGATTGTTAGTATTTTTTTCTGGATTCAGGATTTTCCTCTTATTTAATCAAATCCAAAATAACTTAAAACTAACTAATTAAGTCGTCTTATCGTTCCAGAATTTATTACTCTCTTACTCAAGTAACTGTAAACATAAATGCTTTTACTTGAGTAACTATTTTAAAAGAAGTTTTACTTGTACTTCAGTACAATTTTTGGCTATTTTATCCGCCTCTGGTAGCAAGTACACATACAAAGATCGTTTATTGTCACTGATGGCTTTCAGCAACATAAATGATGGCAACCTTCGACAACAAGATGTTGGCTTTTCCAGTGGCAAGAAAGTATGGAGTGCCTTGGTGAAGGGACTACTGCTCCTTCATCTCATATGGTAGAATAAATATATACACTGGCCAATATTCTCTACAATTCTACATAGAACATAGACATACATTCTATGTCTAATTTCCCACAGGTATGTTTCAGTTTAGCGAGTTGAGCTAGTTATTTCACCTTCTGAACAAGACTGTTTCTATAGCAACCAGTAGTAGGCACTGGAAACTTCATAGTGCAGTCACTGGTGACTTAAAAAGCTTTATAAAAACGATACACAGTTTTTTTCCTTCACCAGCCTCTCATTTATAACAGGCAGATTGCCAAGAAACAATAAAAACGTAAATCGCTCTGACCTTAAGACTTGCATCGTGGAAAGTGTTAGAAGTAGGAGACGCAGGGCTGGTAGGACTAGTAAACATAGTAAACGTAGTAATAGTAGTAGTAGTAAGAGGATGAGGATAAGGTAAAGGAGTAGTAGAACTAATACAAATAGTAATTGTAGAAATGGGAGGATGAGGAGGAGGAGAAGGAGAGGATGTAAATGGAGGAAAGGAAGGAGGAGGAGGAGAAGTTGTAGTAGTAGTAGTTAGAAGGCGACTAGTAGAACTAGTTATAGTTGTAAAATAAAAAAAGAACAAGTAACATTGTTAGTAGTCGTATAATGTAGAGTGGAAAGAAAAGAAAACCACTAGAAATAGTTATAGTAGTACCTGTAGGGGGAGGAAGGGGAAAAGGGGATCATAGTAATAGTAGGGGAACTAATAGGGTTAGTAATAGTAGTCACAGTAGTAGGAGTAAAAGGAAAAGGAACAGAAGAAATAGTCACTGTAAAAAAAGAACTAGTGATGGTAGTAATAGTAGTACTAGAAAAAAGGAGAGGAGAAGAGCAGTCATAAGAGGAGGTTAAGTAACACTAGTAATCTGAGAACTTCCAAATGGACTAGTAATAGTAGTAGGAGGAGGAGGAGAAAGAGGAGAAGGACTTGTAATAGCAGCAGTAGTTGGAGAAAGAGTAGTGGCATGAGAAAGTGGTGCTGTTGTAGTGGTAGTAGTAGAGGGACTACTGGGTCAAGGTATAGTTGTAAAGTAAACAAATGAATGGTAATAATATTACTTTTATAATGTAGAGTAAAAAATAAGGAGGGGAACTAATAGGAATAGGTATAGTAGTTAAAGTAGGGAAAGGAAGAAAAGAGATCATAGTAATCATGGAGAAACCGTAGTAGTAGTAAAAGTAGTAGAAAAAGAAGGAGAAGAATTAGTCACAATACAAAAAGAACTAGTGATAGTAGTAATAGAAAAAGTACTAGAAAAAGGAAAGGAAAGAAGAATAGAAGAAGGAGCAGTCATAGGAGGAGCTTTAGTTATACTAGTATTTGTTGTAGGAAAAAAAGAGTGGGAGGAAGATCAAATGGATTAGTATTAGTAGTATTAGTATGAGTGGTACTGTAGTAAACCTCTGTAAAGTTGCCCCATGAAAAGAAATAATTACCAAAACTATGCCATTCGTTTGTGCTACGTTTGTGCCACAATAATGTATTTATTTTATTTATTTATTTTTTATTGATAAAATGTTCATTTTGTCATTTCTAATGACACCAGTTTTATGCGATTTAGAAAAACTAGAGTGGAGAGTGATGTCACATATCTAAGGAAAAAAAATAGACAGTGTTTGTTTTAACGGCACAAACGAACTGCGCTGGTTTGGAGCGTTTTGGGCACTATGGGGTGGAATGTGATGTCACATGGTCAAAAAAATAATGTTTAATATCTCAAAAACCAAACCAGCACAAACGTTTGTTTTTACGGCACAAACGTAGCACAAACGAATGGCATACTTTTTGGTTATTATTTCTTTTCATGGTGTGCCAACTTCATGGAGATCTGTAGTTATTAGATTAAATGAAGCATCTGCCACACAACTTCACTTGTAAACTCTTACCAGGGTTGGACTGGGACAAAAAAACCTTCAGCCCTGGCGATTTGGCACCGACCCACTACATACCATCACAAATACTCCTTCATTAATCAACACGCTCAGAACATTTTATTAGAATCTCACTTTTTCAAGGTTTCTCTCAGGTTTTTAAATCGTCCCTCTGATGACACGGTCTTCTGCAGCTTATCCATAAGAGCTCTCGTCTGTCCACAGAGATAAAGAACAGAAGTTAATGATTAATGGTGCATAATCTGTAATCAGTCCTCAGTAGCTCCACACTTCCACACACTTCATTTCATCACACAGACAGAAGGACCGAAGGACAATCCCCTGACCTGTTTGCTGATTTTAGCCCAGGTTTTTTTCAACCTGTAGATGGCACTGCGGTTGAGGGCAGATGTGATCTCCAGGACACCGTTATAATTGTTGAGACAGCGGCAAATATCAGCTACAGCCACCCATTTCTCTATGGAGCTCGACCTGGAGCCTACGTCTGTGTGGCTCATGATCTGCGAGGCTACCAGGTTACTCATCTAAACACAGGGCGAGAAAAAGCATAACATAAAAGTAAACACACTAATGTAAACGATTCAATTGGAAGGCAGACACAGGGTTTTTTTTTCCTTACATCATTGAAATGTTGACTGGTCTTCATGATGTAAGGAGTTCTTTCATTCTTGTCCATCTTCATCCACCCTTGACCCAAAAACTCCCTAAACAAACGACAAAAATGACACAAACAGAAGCGAAACATTTGTTTTCAGCTGTTCTGATTAATTTACTGGGATAGCAGTAGTTTGTCTCTCCAGAATTTTGTAATTGTAAAAATTAACTATACAAATATACAAAGTTTTACGTTGTTTTTGCAATAACCACAGATTTTCTGCATATTTGACCAATTATTATAATCCGGCGAACAAATCATGACTTCCTAATTCCTTATTATGAAAATGCAGACATTTTAGATCAAAAAGTCAAACTGGCAACTACATTATTTCTGTGTCTTAAAATACAGATCTTGCAAAGTCTTATGATACCGATATTCTCCAAATATGCCTAATTATACAAGCATACAATTTGTTTAACATTAATAGCAAACCAACAGTGCACATCAGTGATGGACTGAACCAAATGACAGACAGGACCAAATGACAAGACATGACAAAATGATGCTATAATGCATTGTTTGTGCAGGTAGTTAAAAGAAATTGTCCAGCTAGTTAAGAAAGATATTACCAATGGGTAAAACATAGACTCAGACACGGTCTCAGTCTTCAAGTCGAGGCTAAAAACTCATTTATTTAGCCAAGCTTTCAATCTGTAGTTTTGTTTCTTAGGTAACAGAGCAGAACTGGAGGGATGATGAATATAGAGTGTTTGGTGAACTGAGATATTTGTATGCCGTCGTTCCTCCACTCTTACATGTTTACTCGGGTTTGTTGACGGTGGTGTGGCGGTCCGGCTCTTATCCCAGAGATCCCTCATGTGTTACCTTATAGCGCTCCTATTAAGTTATGCTGCTATAGCTAGCTTTTCTGTAGTCCCCAACTACACAATATGTTCTTAACTTTTACACAACAATACACTTAATATCTCTCTCTCTCTTTCTCTCTCTCTCTCTCTCTCTCTCTCTCTCTCTGTGTTTCTTTCCCTGTTTCTCTTTTCTCAAATTTGAGGAGCTTTAAGCACAGACTGGGACTCATTCTGCTCCACCTACCCAAGACTAAAGTTTACATTGCATTTGATTACAATTACATAAACTGTAATTAATTCAGTTTTACACATTCAGTGTCACCCTGATGAAGATGGGTTCCCTCTTGAGTCTGGTTTCTCTTAAGGTTTCCTCCTACTTCATCTCAGGGAGTTTTTCCTTGAAATAGTTTGGCCGGCTTGTTCATTAGGGACAAACTTACACTTTTTCACTGTTACTGCAACCTGTATGAAGCTGCTTTAAGACAATGTCTATTAATTCAAACTGAATTAAATTGAATTAAACTTTACACTGTAGAAATAGTCATGCTGTAGTAGAAGTTTAATGTAAACTACGGTTATGGGAAAGGCTTTAAAATTTTAATGTCTGCCAGTCCTTGTTTTGAATAGTTTGTATGCTAAGTGTGCATCTCCTACAATTCCTGACAAGTTATATGGAGGAAGGGGAGGGTGGTACCAGTGATGCGCTCTGCGGACCTAACTAGTCGTGCGTCTAATTGGGCAGCAGAGCCGAACCAGACATTTTGCAAACTGAATTTACAGCACAGTGTGAGTGATAATAAACTAAACTGTTACTGACACCCCAAATAAACACTGTATAGTACTCACTCATAGGGAATGCTTCGAAAAACAATGTGGTCAAGAAGTGTGATCTGTTCAGCTATCTCCATGGCTGACAGTGATTCAAAACATTCTGCTTTTGGGCACTCCGCCTGCAAAAAAGCATGCACAATTCACAGCAGTCCTGAATAAAACGCTACTTGAAAAAAAAACTCTGTAAAGTTTGATTTAAAATCAAAAATATTCTTTGTTTTATTGTATTTTAAAATATATTTCAGGGTCAGGGGCAGCACATGGTTCAGTGGTTAGCACTGTGGGAAAAGGTAGCACAGTGATTAGGGCATTGGACTACTAACCGTAAGATTGTGGGTTCGATAACCAGCATCCACTAATACCTTTAGTAACTATAATTGCACAAATAGGGTTCTTGTAAATTTGTAACGTTTTTGTCTGACTCAAACTGGGTAAAAAGTTATTATTAGGTTATTAAAATCCAATCAAATTAAATACTTTTTTTTTTATTAAAGGTTTTTAATAAAACAGGGTATTAAAATTACATTTACAGCCTTTGGCAGATGTTTTTATCCAGAAAGACTTACATTTATCTCATTTATACAACTGAGCAATTAGGGGTTAAGGGCCTTGCTCACTGGCTCAACAGTGGTGGCTTGGTGGTGCTGGGAATCAAACCCAGGTCTTTTTGGTATAAGGCCAAGACCTTATAACCACTAAGCCATCACTTTCCACTTGTTTCCTGTCTAATGTGGAATAAGATTGAATGCATTAAAAAAAAGAAAAATTCATAAATAAACAATAATAAAATATATCAATAAAAAGATGAAAAACTACTGTAAGACCATCTAAAATTACATTTATTGGACTTTAAATTGGACTTTTTATATATCAATGTGTATTATTTATTTTAGCTGTGCTAACCTCCAATTAACACAAGAATACACACTCATCCGCACACAACATGCTGACAATACATGCTGGCTTTGTAATTAGCTACTGTAGTTTGCAATGCCAGGATGCACCGCATGCAAAGAAATGCCTTTAACAGTGCATTGTGTTTGCAGTGTTACATTAATAACATAAAAAGAATAAATCTCTTAATGCAAAAGTGATAAACACACCCAACGTATCCCAGGATCATGGCGAGGGGTTAAAATGTAGAAGTGAATGAACTGCTTTCAATATAAGCAGTGAGGAAATCAGTGGTTTTGTTAGCTTTCCCAAAGGAGAGCTCAGTGTTTGCTCATAAAAACAGAAAAAACACCAGCAGCCGGCATTCTGTCACTGTTTAAATCCGTAAGTGCAGCCCTGTTGTCTGGTGAGATGCCGTTAGAGCTCCTGACTCAGTCCTACAACCTAAATTTGTTTTTTTGTGTGTAATGCAGGATGAATAGGATCAGAAATAA
Source organism: Bagarius yarrelli (assembly GCA_005784505.1). Classification (NCBI taxonomy): domain Eukaryota; kingdom Metazoa; phylum Chordata; class Actinopteri; order Siluriformes; family Sisoridae; genus Bagarius; species Bagarius yarrelli. The sequence continues at coordinate 2,605,882 of VCAZ01000050.1, forward strand.
TCAAGAATTAGGAAATTTAGCCATGTTTATTCACCAGCAAGTGTGGCCAAATACCATTTCTACCCCTTTTCCCATTTCTACCCCACTGTTTTGCGTGTACATGTAAAGATGTAGGTGTGCCTCGAATCTCTCTTTTGATTTAAGGCGTAGGTGAAGGGGGAAGATACCCCGTCAAACAAAGATTTTTCAGGGCCACATTTTAATTGTAGGGGTATTAGAAATCTTTTAAGATACACCAGCTACAGCAGCAACATGGCTGCCCAAGCGACCAATAAGATTCACAAATAAATATTTTTTGGCATTAATAAGAAATTTAACCAACAATAATCTGTTTTATTATATTTGATGTTTATATTTTACAGTCATGTTCTTCAAAAATAACTTAAAAAAAAAAAAACTGCTAAAGTTTGCTAACGCTTCAGTGCTGAATGTTAGTTTTACAACATATTTTTAAGTTAAGCCTGATAACATTACCTGATGACTTGACAGAATATCCTAGTCTAGTGTCAGGAAATTAGCTTTTTACTGCACATATGATGGCGATTACTGGTGTAGTAGTGGTGCCCCATTTCTTATTTTCATCCCTACATCTTATCACTCTTTTTCAAGAGCCAATGGGGAAGGGGTAGGCGTGGGGATATAAATGAACGCTCACCATCTGCAAAATGTCCTCTATCTTCAGCTGAGCATCGTCCTGGTCATCTTGTGAAAGAGCACTGTGTTAAAGAAAAATCAGAGATTACACAAAAGCCTGTAAAATGTAGGCATGACAATGCAAACGAAATAGCTTAAACTTGAATTTGTAGCGAAATGGTGTGTAAATGATGGTTGATCAATGAGCTTTTTTGACCTAAACAAGGTCACAAAGATATTTTGACATTTCAGAAAATATATCTGAAGGCCTAACAGAGTGATCTGTGTATAAGTTTGTGGACACCCTTCGAAAACATACTAAAAGATTTACTTTCTTCCATCACTGGAATTAAGAGGTTCAAACACCGTTCCACCATGAATGACAACATCCTTGTGCATAAAGCCATTCAGGACTTCATGAGAACATGGTGTGTTATGAATGGAATGGAAAAACTCGAGAGTTCTGCATCTCAACCCCACCGAAACATTCGGGATGAAATGAAAGACTGACTTCTCACCCAACATTTTTTTGGATGAATAAACAAATCCCTACAGCCAAACCTCTGAAAGCATAATGTGAGTATGTAAGTGTGTGTATGTGTTATATTAAGAGTGTACTACATTCAGAATGGTGTGGTTGATGGTGGATGGTGTATGTGCTGTAATCTGCAAGCATCAAGTAACCAGTCATAAGTTTGAATTGATCATTAAACTGAATCGCTGAGCGAGAAAAAACCCTAGGAAATGGAAGAAGCAGCAAGAAGCAACAGTGAGGTGCCTAACACACCATAGGAAGGAGTAAAATAAGACGTTTGGGCTCGTAAACATGGCAGTGTAAGCATGGCTCCAAAGATAACAACACAAATCTAAAAAAAACTTTATGAAATATGTAAAAGGAGATATAACGTATTATGGAATATGAACCTACTTCAGTATGTTTGCGGTTGCTTTTCTCTCCTGAGGGAGCAGGTCAGGATCTCTCAGCACCTCCTCCAGAAGACTCATCACACCCATCTTCAACTCTCTATTCAGCTCAAAGTCCTGTAACAACACATAAATGGACATTCATGTTTATTTCATGACCGAATCTTAACCATTTAGACATTAAAGGAATAAAAATTGTACTATGTAATTGTACTATGTAAAGAACAGACAATGTTCAACTCGTCTGTAAGAAATATATAAAATTAATTTCAAAATCTTAACAAATAAAAAAAAAAGTTTTAAAACAGAGACCTTCTAAAGTGTTGGTGTATTGAAATGTTCATGTAATATGTGAAAAAATGTGTCTAGATTTCTACCACAAATCGGATTCTGTGCTTCTCCGGTCATCAGAAGTCCTGTGCACAATTTCGAGCCAAATATGTAGCAAACGTCTCGTTTTTATAGCTAAATGATACAGAATTAAGTCTAATACATATTAAGTTTTCATATTATATTTATAAAATATTGGGATATGCCACACTGCATTGAAATAGATCATTTCTGTAAAGATAAAAAAACAACAAAAAACATGTGCACTACATTGAGCTTTGCATATTACTAAACCTGGCACTGTGTAATATTTAACAAAGATTTGATAGATTTAAACCGTTTGTAGGTATATAGTTAATGTACCAGTTGACCAGGACGATCATGGAAATAAAACAAAAACTTTCCTATTTACAAAAGAATTAATCAGACTTTATTTAACCAAAACGTCACTCAAATTGCAACTATAAATCTGTTCACACTTGGATGCCAAATCTAAGAATTATCCACATGTTTGGTAGGACAATCAGAAAAGACAAAAGATTTTATGATTAGATCAATGCTTGAAACGGGCAGGAGGGGTAGTTGGGTGGGAGGTTGGGGTTAAACTTGACAGTGCTTGTAGCCTGTACACTGAAATCATTAGCCGACAGGTGTGTAAAGCAATGTCACTTTTATCTAAGCACTTTATACAAATACTGATTGTGACATGCGTTGTGATTCGTGTCTATGATCCGTGTAATCATTGAGTCTACGGCGGTGCGCACCGGTAATTTAAAAAAATTACAGTGCCCTCCTGCCAGCGGTAGATGATAAATTAGTTATTTCGTTATTTTTAGTTTACAAAATTTAAAACATAATACAAAAAAAGTACAAAAGCACAAATTTAGTCATTTTGTTGTGCCATCAACGTTTTTCCATGGGTACTTTGCCCACGGGTAGCCAAATGACCATAGGCTACACTAATACACTACATTACATGTAATGAAAAAAAATGTCCTAATCGACCGGGATACAGCAGCTTCTTTGGCCTCCCTCTCCTTTTTTATAGCGTTTCTGGTAGCCTGATTTATGTTTTCATTTCATTTTCATTTGCTCAGTCAGTCTCCTTCTCTTTCACCAAGTTCAGCTCTAACTTCACCATATACACAACTTGGCCCTATACACTATCTAGGGAGAGACTTACTATTTTATTGGCTTACTCAGATGTTTGTCACTAAATGAATACTCTAAATCGGACTAAACCATTGTTAGGGAGAGGTGAAGAGCAGATATAAAAATTTCATCAAATTGCATGTTTCTTCGGTTTTTATGTAAAACTCTTGCATTCAAATATTATAAATATTAGATTTGTTTTCAAAACAGGGGCCTTTATAGTATAACTTCTGAATTTTGTGGGGCACAAACCCACTAGCAAATCCACTATTTACGGTCCCTGCATGCAAATTAAGGGTATATCAGGATATTCATTTCCTTTTGATATTTGTCATTTATAAATATCATCATTCACATATACAGAGACTAAAACAATTACCAAAAGGAAATTTTAACAGAAAGCAGAATATAAATTAGTCTGCAATCATCTCAAGCCCAAAAAAAGAGCCAGGAAATCACAGCATTATCCATTCATTCATTTATTCATGATCCTTAAAAGCTCAATAATGGTTGTTTGGCAACTAAATCTTCACTAAGCCAAAACCTAGCAACATAAACCATCTGAATGGGGCAAAAAACAGGTGTCTGTACGACACCACAGTTCTGTCCCTCAGCAACCAGGCTGCACTGAATAGATGACTGCACAGAAAGACAGCCGAGATCAGCAGCAAATGGGCTCTGGTGATAATTAATAGCGCACATCTCCTCTCCTCTAGTGCTGCTTTCTGCCACTGCAGGTCTACAATCCCTACTATCCCTATTACACTCCAGCACGGGTACCACTAATACTACCCACTGTACTTTCTGCTGTTTACTCACATTATTTCTCTAGTATTACATGCATCCATTGTCACTTTGCAGGACCAGTTCTTGTGTGTCAGGTAAAACAAATAAATTGACCTCAGACACTTTGCAAGAGCATCTGGATGTTCTTTTAACATGCTGGCTAAAGTCTTACTCACTTTAAACGTCTCTATTTCCTCCCCCTCTTTTTAACCGCTCACCTATTCCACTGGAAAGGTCAGTTTTAACGAGCCTTGTCCAGATCAGTTCACCACAAACGCCATGGCATAATTCGACAAAAGGGTACAACAGATCAATGCAATTAGCCTGCCGTGTGTCTTCAGAAAGCTTCATAAGCTGGACATACACATACACACACACAAAAAACAAACAAACACAGAAGCATTTGAAAAAGCTTGACCAAAAAGAGAGCATCTGTTTGCTCTTCTGTGTGGCACTAATTACTAAAGAGGATCATAAGGGCAATTTGGCTCAGTAAAAGCTGTGAACATTAGTGCTGTAATATCCCACAGATGGAGACATGTGAGACAGACAGAGCAAAGTATACCACAAAGCATAAGATTCCAATGAGATTACAGATCAATTGGGTGATGATTGCCGGCTCCAGGATATAAAGAGAGAGATAGAGAGAGAGAGAGAGATTATTGAGAGAAAAAGAGAGAGAGAGAGCGTGAGAGAAGGAGTTTATGGATTGTAGAGGAGACGGAGAGAGAGCGTGAGAGAAAGAAATAGAAGTATATAGAGAAATAACAGAGTGGAAGAGAGAGAGAGAGAGAGAGAGAGAGAGAGAGAGAAATTTACCACGAAGCATAAGATTCCAATGAGATTACAGATCCATTGGGTGGTGATTGCAGGCTTCAGGATATAGAGAAAGAGAGCGAGAAAGAAAGAAAGACGGCGGGACTGAAAGCAAGAGAAATAGACAAAGAGAGAGGAGAGACTAAGAGAGAAAAGAGAGAGAGAAGAGTCTGAGAGAGAGAAAGAGAGAGAGAAGAGTCTGAGAGAGAGAGTGAGAGAGCGAAAAGAAGACACAGAGAGAAATAGAGAGAAAGAGAGAAACAGACAGAAAGAGAGAGAGAGGGCGAGAAAGGGAAAATTAACGAATCATACCCATAATAAAGTATTTGAGCTAGCTAAAAGGGCTAATTCTCTACTCAGCCCATTAACCACACAGTGTTATAATGCAGATAATATTTATCTACATTAGATTACAAGTTAAACCTCATTCCAAAAACACTCAATGCCAGAGAAAAGATTTAAACTTAGACTTAACACTTCTTTTTATTTAGCAAGAAAACACAATGATGTTGTGTTCTTTTTCTCTGCAACTTGTACTACACATACACTTCATAAGGGTGTAGGACAATCCACATTTATCACTGGGGAGCAGCGTAACTGCACACACACACACACACACACACACACACAAACACACACAGACAAACGATAAGATAATATCTTCAGCCAGAAAGCAAAGGACAAGTCTAATAAAGACAGACTAGCATGATTAGCCAGGGTTCTGTGGATTAGTCAATACGAACAATTACCTTTAGTGCTTTTATTGACTAATCATTTACACTTGGACATTTAACAGGTTTTTATTTGTTTTCTATAGTTGTGGTTCTTTTTAAAAGACGCAGTATTTAAAGATAAAACAAAGTCCACTCGCTGCTGTATTATTAAGACTGTTTGTCAAGGTAACTGGTTTTGTTTACAATAATAGCATGGAAATGGGCACGGATGGCAACCTGCTTACTTATAAAACAGAAGGCGAGGAGCCCAGGATAAAGACTGCGCAATAACGACCAAAACAGCTCCAAGTCTATTCTAATCTGAGGGATAAACAGCACATCAGCGACCAAAGGGAATAAATATGATTTACTAAAATGATTTGAAGATATAGTGAGAGGAGGATTCTTTGCCCACTGACAAAGAAAATATCAGTCTATAATTTTTTATAGTTAGTTTATTCTAACAATGAAAGATGGAATAACAACAAAAACATCCAGAAAAGCACATTTCAAAAAAAGTTATAAATTGATTTGCATTTTATGAGTGAAATAAATAATTGATCCCCAATCAATCAGCAAGATTTCTGGCTCCCATGTGTCTTTTAAACAGTTAAAGAACTGAGATTAGAAGCACTCTCTTAAAAAGTCTCTTTTAAAGGGACTATTTTGAAGGAACTCTCTTTAGAGGAGTGTTCCTAATCTCAGCTCGTTACTTGTATAAAAGTCACATGTCCACAAAAGCAATAATTCAATCAATTAGATTCCAAACTCTCCACCATGACTAAGACTGTCCAAGGATGTCAGCGACAAGCAGATTGTAGACCTGCACACAAGGCTGAAATGAGCTACAAGACGATCACCAAGCTGTTTGTTGAGAAGGTGACAACAGTTGGTGGAAAAAACACAAAACAACTATCAATCTCCCTCTGTCTGGGGCTCCATGCAAAATCACGCCTCCTGGAGTTTCAGTGTTCATGAGAACGTTGAGGAATCAGCCCAGAACTACACGGGAGGATTTTGTCAATGATCTAAAGGTCAAAAAGCACATGTACAGGCCTATCTGAAGTTTGCCAATGAACATTTAAATGATTCAGAGGGAAACTGTGTGAAAGTGTCGTGGTCAGATGAGACCAAAATCGAGCTCTTTATATGTATATATAATTTTTTTTTAACTAGCGAGAGCGACTATGCTGACGGGACATATGTAGCTGTAAATTCAGATGTGTTTATAAAAATTAAACTGTTGCCTAATAACTCTGATTAATAACGAACACTGGCAATGTCCTTATCCAGGGCAACTTGTATTTATCTTTTTTAAACAACTGATGAATTGGGGGTTTAAGAGCCTTGCTCAGGGGCCCAGCAGTGGCAGCTTGGTTGTGCTGGAAATCAAACCCGATCTTCCAATTAGCAGTCCAACACCTTAGCCACTGCATTACCCCTGCCCACTCCCCTATGTATAATTATATGCCCAGGTTATTACAGTGTTACAGACTTGGGAATGTGAAGAAAGGTATAGACAGAGGTGGGTACGGGACACCCTGAACAAACCTGGGAATGTTTGGAGACCCAGTGGCGCAGGACATTCAGAACCCGGTTGGTGGCGGCTCTTCGAATGATGAACTCTTTGTCACACATTCTTTCTGAGTTGTTGAAAACTGAAAATAGAGGATATGTATCTAGTACATAAGAAGACGAAATCTGTATTTAAATCTTTTAGGGGTATATAAACGTTATAGAATTGTGGAACTATATCAAACACTCAGTTAAAGGGGTAACTGACTGGTATAACGGACTAAGCGCAATTATTCTCTTATATTTAAGGTTGTGGTTTTATAACATGATGTATTTATGTAACAACACATTAACACAGTTGGCCAAAAGTTATTTTTTAGTATTTGGCAGACGTTCTTATCCAGAAGGACTGACATTTACCTAATTTATACAACTAAGCCATTGGCGATTAAGGGCCAAACAGTGGTAACTTTGTGGTGGTGGGAATCGAATCCACAATCTTCAGATTGGCAGTCCAACACCTTAACCACTGCGCCATTACTTTCACAACATTTCATTTAATACTTGGTAACAAGTAATAAAATTAGAAGCTGCTGAAATCAGCCTGAGCTCAGAGGTTAAAGAGTTGGCTTAATGATAGGAAGATCATAGGGTCAATTCCCATCGCCATCAAACTGTTTCTGACTGACCTTCTGAGCATGGCCTGCTTAACCTTAACTGAATAGCTGGATTAAAAAAAGAATAAATGTAATTTGCTCTGGATAAGAAAGCCAAAAACCAAAAATGGGACAGAAATGAGACAGTCTAAACCCAGTGCAAGTTCTGGGAATGAATTTACAGAAGATATTCTGTCTACATTAGCTTATGGTTATACTAGAAATATTTCCTACATATAATATGAATAATGGATGTATTGTTGCTTGTGATGTTTGGGTACCTGGAGGACTGCTGTGACCAGCAGCGGCTGTTGCAATGGCAAAAGCTGAAGCTGGAGACACTGAACAACGGGAGTTCTCAGCTGCTGGGACTGTGGATAGAAAACATACAAAAAACCAACAGTGACATAAGCAAGACAGGACACATGTCAAAGAAATAGGTCAGTGGAGTGATATGTAAAATAAACCAACACATGACCTTCTGACTACAGCAGGATTTGTCCGACTGTCAGGGGTGCCAAATGTATACATAAATGAATACAGAATCAATGGCATCTTGGGAGATTTTTTATTATCAAACTAACCAGGTGTCCCCTGCAGGTAAGTAACCATATGGAAACATGTTTCAGGGAAAATTTCTTTGCATACTTTATGTAAATATATACAACAAAGGAAATGAAGTGTGCAAATATGAAATATGGGGCATTAAGAATGGCAGACATAGAATAATATACTAAAGTTTGGTATTGTACAGCACTATAATAAGAATAAGGCTATAGCGAATATGGAGAACGATGCCCTGTTCCAAATGCCCAATACATAACCATTCTTCAGTTTCAGTCCTGAACTAACCACCTAAATAGAATGAATAGGGCATCTATTAACAGAACTGGATGTTTTTAAGCACTGTGAGGTTTTTTTAGCCTGATATTGTTTTCCAGGTCTGTAGGAAAAATGCATAAAAAATAATTAAACTGTACTCAAACTTAAACTGCAGAATAAGCAGATTTCATATCTCCCTGTTTTTCTCTTCTGAACCATTATATTAGACACTGGTGTTCCACAAGGCAGCATGTTGAGACCCTTTATAAATATATATATATATATATATATATATAAAAAGGAGGCAAAAACGCTAAACACCAAGTCAAACACACAGAAACACAAACACAGTGTTACCTCCGGGAGCTCTGAAACGCATGTGTCGTGGTGTGGATGGTGATCTGCAGGGAGAGAGATCCTCAGCTTCACTTCCTTGTGGAGATTCAGGAATGAATTTATCCATGGAGGCTGATTGTAGAACAGCTGGCAGGGCAAAAGAAAACCCCTTTATACCTTTCCTTATAAAAGGCAGTTATGTTGTGTGTGGATCTGTTTTTTTACATGAACTTGGAGGAAAACAACTGACTGCATGTGACAATTACAGAGTTAATTAGACCGAGACAAGAAAACAAAGTGAAAAGAAGGTCATGGGTCACACAAACTGCAATCACAGTCGGACAATCACAGGCAATTCACAGAGATCTCACTCTAAAAATAGAACCCTAATATGGCTCCTGCACCTTTCCATTGATTTTCATTACAAATTTAACAGATGCCCTTATCTCGAGTAACTTACATTTATTTTATTTTGTTTAACTAAGCAGTTAAGGGTTAAGGGTCTTGCTCAGGGGTCTGGATGTGGCAGCTGATCTTGATTTAACTTCCAATCAGCAGGCCAAAACCTTACTCACTAAGCCACCACTTCCCCTCACATAACAGGTTTTGTGTTCTTTTGAGTATCTTTCTGGATTATTCATATGTCACTGTGGCATGTCTTTCTCATGTAATTAAATAAAGCTGATACAGTGGAATCTCAGCACATATGAAAAAAAGCTACACATTAAACAGCTCAACAGAAAAAGGACAACAGGAAAAACAGGTCCAATTCTACTGAAGATTTACTCAATGAATTAACCGCTGATGTGTGCCAAATTGGTTTAAAGGTATCAGTATCTTTCTTCACAAAATCAACTTCCTAACCTCCATTTTCACAGGTAACAAAACAGTGGACATGACTTTTGAGTTGAATGTGATCCTGGATTATTAACATCCTTTGTATGATCAACCAATCAGAACCATCTGATGTCATCAGTGTGTGTCGATCAAACCCGCCTCAATCCATTTTTGAATCTTTCCATTTTTTGTTCAAAAATAAACTTAACAACTTTAACAACATTAGTGAATTTAGACTGTACTGATTCTAATGATCCAAAATAAACGAATGAATTTAGACACTGAATCATAAACAATCACTAATGAACAATTGAGTGTAAAATGTTGTGAAAGGGTGAACCTGTAGAACCGCAATAGAGCAACATTCTTACTATAAAACAGGCTTTAACATTATTACATTCAATCGCAACCTTCTAACATTTAACAATCACAACACTGATTTTTATAACTATAAATTAAAATAAATATCTATGAATTTACTTTTTATTCCTGCACACACACCTAAATCTATTTTACTGCACACACACATCTATTTTTGGTCCTGAAGGTGAGGGAAATGTTCACACATTAACTAAACTGCACATACATGTTATATACAATTGTTCAGTACAGCATGGAATGTTTTACAGATGTCATTAACACATTTAATGTTTTTTTAATTTAATAAATACATTTATAATATTACATTTAACAAAAAGTTTTTTGGTTATTGGTTAATTGGCTGTTTGAAATGTTGATGCAGGATTAACAAATTTTATATATGATTCTGGGTTCACATCCTACTTGGCAAAATCATGTCCACCAAACAAAACACATCATTAGAACACGGTTAAAAAAGAAACTTGCAATTCTAAGACTGTTTCTCTGCAGTTTAGAAAACAATATTTTCACAGCTGGGAACTGGGGACAGTAGACCAGCAAGACATCCCTCGAATTCTTAGATGTTGTACAGAAGTCATGCTTTATTACTAATGGTGTTGCAGTAACACCGGCATACTGGCACACACATGAAAAAACAAGAAATACAACAAAAACACAGGCCATTACTACAATGTATAAAGCAGAAATTGAAAGCTGTTTGCTGGGACAAGCTTCAGAACTCCACACGAGACTGCACATAAAGTCGAAGCAGTCCAATTTTTGCAGGCAAAACAAACCCAGAAAACAATTATCAGTCATTTAAACATATCAATCTGCTGACAAAGCTAAGAACTAGAGGACATGACATCTATTTGTGTAATAAGGGACAAATGGCTGATCCACCGTGTCGAACTTTTACGACAAGCAGGCAAACAGAAAAAGGCTTAATGTAGAGAAGTTCGTTAAGCAAACGACTCTGAAAATTCTGTTTTGCATTAGGAAAGTCGAACGCTTGCACATTAATCGCTCCTGTGGTTTCAAAGCAGGAGTTGATATATAATGGAAAATGTTGTTTTTTAGGATTTGGCCTTTAGACTAAACAATTCATTTAGAAATGCTATTAAAGTTGCAGGATTCCGTATCGAATGAGAGGAACCGCGCTTCAGGGGAAGGAAAAACATTCAATTAGAGTCTTTATCTTGGCAACACTTGGTGTTTTAGAAGTGCTTTGTTTTCTCTAAAGCAATTAGATGCTTAGGTCATGCTTTTATTACTTTAGGAGGGACCCTTCACTTTATAAAAAAAATAGAGGTTTTAAAAAAGGTGTTTCAAAGAATCATTTTATTTTAACTTTCCACTCTGTGGGTCTTTTTACATGTATTACGCTGTTGAAACAAAGAACAATCCGCTGCAAAACATTTATGGTGGGAATTTTTTTTAGCTAAATCAGTGAGATTAGAATGAATGTGGATTAGCATAAAGAGGCATGTCTTAGAAACGGCTTAGAAATTATATCTGTTTTATAAGGCCTTAAAAAAGGAAACTTGTCAAATAGGCATCAGGATCTATAACCAGGGGAGGGGTGGCTCATGGTTAAGGTGTTGGACTGCCAACCCGAAGACTGTGGGTTTGATTCCCGGCTTCACCAAGCCACCACTGCTGGGCCCCTGAGCAAGGCCCTTAACCCCCAATTGCTCAGTTGTATAAATGAGATATACAGTATGTAAGTCGCTCTGGATAAGGGCCTCTGCCAAAGGCTGTAAATGTAACCAAATTTCTATTATAGATTTATATTGATCCTTTAGCAGCATCAGCTGTATAATGTTAATTATTATTGGCTTCACTGGCAAATGACTAAATCTCTGTTTTAGCAAAAAAAACCTGAAATTGGAATTAATGATTTAATGATCATAGATACTTATGAATTAAAGGAATTAAAAACTCCAATATGATTTTAACGGTATACGCTTAAAGCTATATGTTAATATACAGACCATTCATATCTATCTATCTATCTATCTATCTATCTATCTATCTATCTATCTATATAAACATCCATCCGTCTTACTATCTGTTTGTCTGTCTATCTATCTATCTATCTATCTATCTAAACATCCATCCGTCTATCTATCTGTCTGTCTGTCTGTTTATCTATCAGTCTGTCTGTCTGTTTATCTATCAGTCTGTCTGTCTGTCTATCTATCTATCTATCTGTCTATCTATATACTTTAATTGGTTCATGGTTATCTTCCTCATATTCAATATATTATATGATTTTAGCATTATATGTTTAAAGCTATATATATTAATATACAGACAGCTCATAATTTGTGTGAAAACAGTAAAAGTTTAATCCCCTTTTGATTTTGTGGAAGAAAATCTTGCTGTGTTTTAGTAGTTAATTGAGAGAAAGCCTTCATCTTACACCCAGACATCATACTTATGACATAAGTAATCGTTTTGCTAGATATCCATCCGCTTTGGACGAGTGACAGATCAGAAGGAATCTTACCCCTGCGGATGCTGCGGCGCAGTTTTCCAGAGAATGGGTCGATGCGGGGTGCTTCTGCACTCTCATCATTAAAACCAGGACTCTGCTCTGGTGAAGGATCCTGAGGAGACTTGATGTTGGAGGAGGGAGGAGGTGAGGTGCAGGAGTTAGCTGAGGTGGGGCTGCTGGCAGCGGAGGAGGACACAGGGTTGGACAGGTCCAGTGCAGCCACCCGGGAGCTGAGCGGAGAGTTGAGGGAGAGTTTCCGGGCTCGCACAGGGGAAGACGTGCGTGAGGGGATGGAGAGAGGTGGAGGAGAGGAGAACTTCCTGCACAGGCGGGGAGATTTCTCGTTGGGATGCTCGCTGCCCGTGCTGCCAGAGCGATTGTTCTGGTTAGTGGCAAAGAAAAGCTCCAGGGACCTGAATTTGGAGGATCATATATGAGAGTGAGAAGCAGTGGGGAAGCTTCCTGTCAGATTTTTTTGGACTAGAGACAAAACTTAGATTTATATTTGATTAGAGAACGAAGCAAACATGGATGAAAATCGTCTAGTGTAAAAACAACACAAAAGGATGGGAAAAAAATAAACAAATAAAAAAACAAGAAGTCTGTCTGTAAGATTTGGGTAAAATAGTGATTAAGCTTTGTTCAAATAAACAGTCATCTCAATATCAGAAATTACTAATTGCAATTTTTTTAAAGAGTAGAAAAACCTTAGTCAAGAACACATAATTAAAAATATAGACCAAGAGTTGATAGTAATACAGGCCATAGAGTGAAGAGGAAAAACTACAACTAAACAGTGGAACAGTGTAATCAAAATACAAAGATCGATCCATTTATCCATCCAATCTATCAATCTATCTATCTATCTATCCATTCATCCATCCATCCAATTATCCTTTCATCTATTTATATATAATTAGTGCAATTAAAAACTATTATTGTAAATATAGGCTATAGGCAATTTTAGTTAAAGAACAGAAAGCAAGAGAGAGAGAGAGAGAGAGAGGGAGAGAGATAAGGCTATGTGATATGTTACTTTGATTGGTCCATAGTTATCTTCCTCATCTTCAAGCTGTAATCTGGACAGAAGGATGTGATGGACAAGCGATCAAATGAAGGATAATGGATCCTGTATGACAGCAGATTATGGAGGGCAATGAAAGACATGAAACACAGCGACAAAACACACTGAACACATGACAAATCACAGTAATCTTCAAAAATAAAACAAACTTTTTTAGTTTTCCCAGTAGTGCAAAAGTCATAAAACTAGGAAGTGTTTATATTGGCTAATTCTTCTGTGCTGTAATGACAATATATTTGGTAAGACTGGGACAGATGAACATTTAGAAGCCACAGATGTCTTATTTGTGATGCAGCTTGCAGAGCTTTTTGAGAAACAAATTGAATTGGTGAAATACTAAGCAGAGGACTCTTCTTTTACACTCCTACCAATAAAGACATTTTCTTTAATATTCTACTCTAAATTAAAGAAAGGTTTTGACTAAATGGGTTTTGTGATGATGTAACACAAGGTGTCTTAAACTGCAAAACATTTAAGTCTGCAAATACAAAATGGCAAATCTTCAAGGATTAAGTGAACTTCTGCAAAACTGTGTTGTAGAACAATATGTTGCGTAAAAGAAAACTGACATCTGACCGGGATTTTTTAACCCGCTTTTCTAGTCATAATCTAAAAAGACACAAAGCCAGACAATGGACTGATGCAGTAAATCAGAAGTTATATAAAAGTTGTATAAAATTTGTAATGTGTGCATTCAACACATTTAACATACATTTTGGAATAAATTACACCATATTACACTAGATTACGCTAATTTTCACTATATTACTCTAGATTAAACTATATCACACTAAAATACACTATATTACCCTAGATTACACTATATTACCGTATATTAAACTAAATTACACTATATTACCCTAGATTACACTAGATTACATTATATTACACTAAATTACACCATATTATTCTAGATTACACTAGATTATACTATATTTCACTATATTACAATAGATTACACTAGTTTAGTATAGATTACACTATATTACCCTAGATTACACTATATTACACTAAATTACAATAGATTACACTATATTACATTAGATTACCCAAGAGAACACTTCATTACACTATATTACACCAGATTACACTAGTTTACCCTAGACTACAATACATTGCATTATATTATGATAGATTACAGTAGATTACAGTACTTTACACTAAATTACCATAGATTACACTATATTACCGTATTTTAAAGTATATCACACTAGAATACACTATATTACCCTAGATTACCCTAGATTACACTAGATTACACTATATTACCGTATTTTAAACTAAATTTCATTGGATTACACTAAATTTCACTATTATACCCTAGATTACACTATATTACACTAGATTACCATAGATTATACTACGTTTCACTAGATTTCATTAGATTTCACTAGATTACCCTAGATTAAACTAGATTACTATAGATTACCATATATTATACTATATTTCCTTAGATTACACTAGATTACACTAGAATACACTGTATTACCCTAGATTACACAAAATTTCACTAGATTACCCTAGATTACACTAGAATACACTGTATTACCCTAGATTACACAAAATTTCACTAGATTACCCTAGATTAAACTAGATTACTATATATTATACTATATTTCCTTAGATTACACTAGATTACACTAGAATACACTGTATTACCCTAGATTACAGTAGATTTCACTATATTACCCTAGATTACACTATATTACATTATATTACCCTAGATCACACTAGAGTACACTAGATTACACTATACTACACCATTTTACTCTTTACACCTATTTTACGCCCTTATCCAAAGCGACTTACATTTATCTCTTTAAACATCTGAGCAACTGGAGGTTAAGGGCCTTGCTCAGGGGCCCATAAGTGGGAACTTGGTTGTGCTGGGATTTGAACCCACAGTGTTTAATATATTTGATAAGTTACTTACAGTTAATTGTTTATGCTAAAGTTTATGGTTTGTTTTTGCTAACAAAGGAACTCATAATGCCAAGCATTTTTACTTTTTTTACTTCTGTGTTTATTTTAATTATTTAGCATAACAGTTTTTATACCAGAGAAGGTTCTAGTCCACCAATTAGATCAGACTAGCATGTGTTAATATCTAGTTTTCGTTAACATGTGTATCATCTCACTTGTCTGTGTTTGTTACCTGAGATATATTTTATAAAAATACACTGCATCATTGAAAATGACTTAATAAAGAGCTGCTAGTCTGCACATTGCACAGTAATGCCAAACGCTCTGGCTGTGACTGTGATTTCCTTTTTTTGACCAAATTACAGCCATGTTAATTCAGTACACTTGCGAATTCTGACTTAATGATATGATGTACCATCTGTAGCAGTGCAGCAGCTTCATTTTTTCCCCAACACGATATATGTTCAGTCCATACCGACGGTAAGTTTTACCTCCTGCTAATAATTAAGTGAAATCACCTGACTGGAATGGAGGTGAAGGGCTTCTTATAGATGTCAGCCAGCTTGTCCATGACCACAGCAGCGGAGGTGAAGATGCGATATGTGTGCAGAAATGTGTTCAGGAAGTCGATAGACAGGAAGCGCAGGTCTGTCAGCCTCTCTAGCAGCCGCTCTACGCTGGCGTAGCGGATCTGGGGAACCTTGCAGGAGTTGAGCGTCTTGCTGAAGCAAATGTCAACATCGTCTTTATGGAGACGCGCATCAGATCTGATGAGGAGCATACAGCAAAGCAGCCTTGTAAGCCAAAGCCAGCGCATACTCAGAGATGCAATGTAATGCAAAAAAAAGATGGGGTGGGATATTTACAGGTAAAAACAGTTATAAACAATATTTTTACAAGGGACCGACATTCAAAAGCACACAGTGTAAAAACAATGGACTGAATGGAAACACATCACAAAGAAACACCACAAAGGCAGAGGCAGGACCAGTACCTAAAAGCAGGCAGCATGGAAAGATACACAAATACACACAAATACACAGACAAATACATACAAATACACACAGACAAACAGCATGTACAAGAGTGAAAATACACAATGCGCCTTACTTTATCATGTGCGGCACAGTGACTTTCGAGTTTTCTTCAAACACACTGGTCATCAGGCCATTACAGCGGATGTTATCGATACACTGCACATCACACAAATGACACGACAAAAAAAAAGGTAATTAAACATTGTGACACACCGGCCCAGAAAAGGGTGCCAACATGAACCCTGTGCGATATTTCTCTTTAAAACAGATAAATCTAAACTAAAACCTTAATATTTTTGCATTTCTAAATCTAACAACCCAAGCCTTTAGGGGGCCATAAGTAGAATTTTATTTAGGGGGGCCCTGTGGTGCTGCTAATATGACTACTCATTGTCAATCCTTGATTACTAAAAACACACTAATAACATACCAATTAGCAATTTTATTAGTTGTAGCTGTGTTGCTTACATAATATCATTGTTTTTAAGCTTAAAAAGCTATAAATCCTGGGTATATGGTAGCGCAGTGGTTAATGTGTTGGACTGCTAATTGGAAGACAGGGCTTTGATTCCCAGTACCACCAAGTTACCACTGCTGGGCTCCTGAGCAAGGACCTTACTCCTACATGCTCAGTTGTATAGAAGAGAGAGAGAGATAAATGTAAGGCACTCTTGAATAAGGGCATCTGCCAAATGTTGTAATTGTAAATCCTGTTACCTTTTTTTTTAATTAATATTGTATTTTTCTGTAATTACCACTCTAATTTAACATACTATGTAAAATAAAAAACCCAAACAAACAAACAAACAAAACCCACAATTTATCCAATCTCATGAACTCTTGGGGGCCCCCTGGTGGCTTTGGGAGCCTTTAGCAGCTGCTTGGTTTGCTTATGTCTTGGTTGGGCTCTGGCTAAAACTATGTCATTTTGTGATAATTGAGTAAAAGACCTTAAACAACTCTATATTTAATGATCTACAGTTACTGGGTTTGGTCGACACACACTGACGACATCAGATTGTTATGACTGGTTAATTCAAATGTTGATAGAGGATTAAGAAAGTATGTTACCCTAACCCTGGGATCACACCCTACTTGGCAAAATCACGTCTACCATATTGCTGTATGTAGCATGTTAATGTTAATGTTAAGTCAAGAATAGTTAGCACATAATTTATAATTGAAATAGTTTTGTTATATTTTGTTAGGTCATATGGTACATGATAGATGAAGAATGATAAAACATAGAGTTCATTTTACCCAGTATAAATGTATAATGTTACTCGAGAAAGAGAAAGAGGGTGAGATAGAGAGAGGAAGAAAAAAGAAAGAGAGAGAGAGAGAGAGAGAACAAGGAAGAAGAAAGCCAGAGCAAAGAAACAGAGTACGAGTTAGAATTTTCTTTTAACCCTTCCTTGACCGTGTGACTAAAAACCAGATGCAAAACATTCAAAGTGACCAATCAGCAGATTACAGCTTCACCCACTGTATAATTAGTGTGATCCCCTGCCGGACCCCCAATAAATAGTATGTTTAGAACATGAAGACAGACGACAGAAGGTTATTTTTAACCTTACAGTTGCATAACCCTAGACTAATTTATAAAATAGTAACTGTATATCAGCTATTTTACCTGACTGATGTCGCTGGTCCAAGCTGCTTTCTCCTGGCGTGATGGAGCCAGAAGCACCACTGTAAATGCAGGAGCATCTGCAGGTTCCACCACAATCTTAAAGTCCAGATGGCCAAACACCTGTCCTGAGGTCTTAGCTGAGGAATCAAACACACACCAGCTCACATATAAACAATCATTCGAAAACCACACAAGAATTAATATTTACATTGCACACTATTTGCACAATATAGCCCGTAATCTGGTCGGCACTGTTTTGTATCTGTCTGGAGTGAATTGTTCTGCACACCATGCATTTTATGTTGCTAGGAAAATTTATTCTCTAGTCCTGGGCTTTGTGTTGTATTTTTGTTTGGTGCGGCTCTTTGTCATTTTGTGTAGTTCTGTTTCATTTCACTGTGTACTTCATCGGCTATACAGTATATGGTTAAAATGACAATAAGCACTTCTTCTTTATTATTAATTATTATTATAAAGTTTTACTTACACTAAACTATCTTTGTCGATTTTGTCACGCTCTTTCCCAAAAGTCCACCAAAACCAATCTGCTTTTCCACTTTTTTCCTTTTTTGGTCTGAAACCGGATGAATTCTAAGAAATATCCATAAGTAAAGTTTACTGATGACTTGGTTTGCAATGGTTGGGGTGAAAAAATGTCTACAAAGCTCCAACCCCACCAGACAACCCCTCCTCAGCCAACATTAATGTCACATGTCACTAATACTATTGTGGCTGAATAAGAAAATTCCCATAGCCCCCGTCAACAATCTAGCGGTAAGACTTTCCAAAACTTATTTTGAAAAGGATAAAAAAAATTACATGTAGATATGATGTCCCAGTACTTTTAGAGTAAAATCTCACTCTGGGTCAAAGCTCATATTTTTTATTAAGATTAATTTGGTGACTGAATTTTACAAACAAACTACAAGAATAGATTTTCCAAGCTACAGAATAAATAATGACGTACCACCTAATGAACCCTATAAAAAATTATTCTCATTACTCTCATGGTTATAAAGCATTCAAATGGACATTCCAGCCCGACCTTCAGAGGAGCTAATGGATCTGTATGATGATAGCATTGATCCATGTGACATTTACAAGCGCTAGTTTGGGCTCCATCTTTTGACCTGCTTTTGGCAGTTAATTAACCTTTGACAAAATATGGAATGCATTAGAAGCTTCGTGTCATCAAGCTGTTTGTATCTAAGGAGGTGAGGTAATGGGCCGAGGAGGACTCACAGTCTTCGTCATTGGCGTCAGGTTCCTCGATGAGGGTGCATTCGATCAGGGACAGAACGCCACCTTGCTGCAAAGATTACAACAGGTCATTAAATATGAACATTTCTGAAAACAATGGACATGCATGCATTCTCAGTGGAATACTTTGATTACGATTATTACAAAACAAAGCGTAAAGAAATCATTTTCATTAATAATGTAAAAATTTTACAAAAAAACAAAAAAAATCTAAAGCTTATTACCAGAATAGAGTGCAATGCATTTTTAATATAGTGGTCAAATAATATTTTATTGACAAAAGAACGATTAGTAGTTTAGAGAATTTTTTTTTTTTTAATTAGGGTGTTATTGCTGTCTGAACACTATCAGAATCACAGACCTACATTTACAACCTAAATTCTAATATTTGTTCTATTAAATTGTATTAATTTAATCCCAACAGTTTATTCTCTTCATTTCGTAGTGTTTCTCTTGCTGCACTGCTTCCAGTACGTGTATGTGTATGTTAGATTTTTTGTCCAGTCAGATTTCAGTTTCTTTTGGCTGCCATGTTAATCTAATCTGTCCAGGGCTTCAGAATCAGTAGTGCTGCCCATGGAACTTAAATTATATTCGCAGTGGGACTGTTTCTTTAACCAATCAGATTTCAAATTCACCTCACAGGACCAGCTAACTGGCCCACAATAACGTCAGCATTTTTCTTGCTTTAATAAAAATGGTTTTTACTCTTAATACATGAGATGTCTCCCTCTCTGTAATTCCACGCCATGGTGTTTTTTTTATAGTATTAATCGTTTCTATAATTGTGACGTGATAGTGGTGGTATTAAGTGGTGTATCACAACACACATGTTGTGTTGTAAAGCTTATGTGATTCTATTTAGAAGTGTTATATTTTCTAGATCCCTCACACGGGTATGAAAAATACAACCAAAAATATAAAGTTTTTTTTTTACATTTACGTCATTAAGCAGATGCTTTTATCCAGAGCGCCTTACATTTATCTCTCAACCTAATAATAATAAAAATATCAATCTCTCTCTCTTTTTTTCAATACAACTGACTAATTAGGGGTTAAGCGCATTGCTTAGTGGCCCAGCAGTGGCAACTTCAAAACCCTGATTTTCCTATTAGCAGTCCAACAGCTTAACCACCACGCTACCAACTGTGAATTTTATATAAGTAATGTTAAAGGAACTAACATCCTCTTGTGCGGTATTCCCTGTTTCAGAGGACAGCAGGGCTTATCATTTCAACTGCCATTTCTTTTATCTCTATTCATAATAATAACACTTTCAAATTTACAGTTAAAGCTGAAACAGCAGATTTGCCAGTTGTGATTTTGTTTTAAAGGAAGAACGGGAAAAATGGAGGCTGTGTGCGCTGGTGTTTTTTTCACTGATATAGCTGAAGAGAATTAGACAGTGTGTGGGCTAGAGAGAAGGTATGAGAAGGCTTGTCATATAAATTGCACATTCCTGACATAAGAATCAGTATAGTCCATTCTGCTGCTGCGTTTTACAATGACATGCTAAGTTAAATGCTAAGGTAAAGTTTCCTTTATTAACTGAGCTTTTATTCACACATCTAAACAGACGTAGAGGAGGATTTCACGTCTTACTGGACAGCTGGTTCTGTTTTCATCCTCGACGATCCTGTACATAAACGAGAGAAACTGTGTGTGTGCTCGACTTACTTTGAGCAGGTGCAGTTTGCCTCCCGAGCTACGGGTACAGATGAGGAAATGCTTGGTGAACAGGAAGCACTGCCTGTCTCCTTCTTTTTTCAGGGACAGAGAACCCAGTCGCACCTTGCTGAGCTTCCCTCTCTCCACAGAGGGAAGCTGGATCAGAGAGCCTGAGACAGAAAAGGAGAGACAGAGGAAAAGCGAGATAGAGGTATTTGATGTCAGTATATGTACACAAGCCCAATAAAGGACAAATCCATTTATCCATCCATCCATCCATCCATCTATTGTCTATATCCGCCTATTCCTAATCAGGTTCATGGAGATCTGCTGGAGTCTGTCTAAGCTGTCATTGGGTGAAAGGCAGGGATCCCCCTGGCCAAATCACCAGTCCATTACAGGGTCACATACAGACAAACAACCTGCAGGGGATATGAACCTGGAACCTAAAACCATGCTGCCTCTAAAGTACAAATAAATTCACTAAATGTTTTTACCAGCTTTATTAATAGGGGCTGTTTATGTTTATCATAACTTGCGTGTATTGCAAATAACTTTAAACTAATTGGCATTGATACTGGAAAAATCAGTCAATCTTTAACTCTGACTACCTGGATTGACCGCTGACTAATCCCCCCTTAATGCACAGCGTCCTAATTTTAATATGGGCTGTTGATTTGATTTCACCACTCTCCCCCTATTTTATTATTCAAACTTTAGGCAATTGGCAGACAATCCTATCTAGAGCAGATAATCCAGCAGTTGCATCTTGATGGCGCCAGGATTTGAACCCATGATCTTCTAATCAGCAGTACAACATCTTAACCAATGAGCTACCACTTCCTGAGCCATTGGTTTAGGGTGCAAAATTAAGTACCACAAATATACACAAAACAAACCACAACTACATAAGATTACAACATAAAACTAAACAAAACTGGACAGAACTACTCATCTACACCATGTGACAGAACGACATAAAATTGCCAGTTAACCAATCATTTTTCAAACGTCCTGTTCTGGTTTTGAGAATGTTATTTTTAAATATTTTAAAACCAGGAAAATGTCCAGTTTAAATAACACGTTTAGAACATCATTTCCTGATTATTCTCTGGTGCTGTTCTAAAAAGATTTTCCCAAAATATTTAGATAATATACATCAAGTACAAATAATGTCATAAGGACGTTCTAAGAACTTTTTCTGTAAATATGTTAAGAACTGTCATCAAGAACGAATGACGCCATAAGGACGTTTTAAGAACATTGTTCTAAACGTTTTTCTGAACTTTTTGAAATCATTTGTCAGGTATGAATAACATCATAAGGATGTCCCACAAGCATTGTTCTAAGAACGTTTTCTCTAAATATGTTAGACTTAGTCATCAAGTACAAATAATGTCATAAGGATGTTCTAAGAAAATTTTTTAAGAACTTTTTTAGCGCCATAAAAACGTTTTAAGAATATTGTTCTAGGAACGTTTTCTCTTAACATCACAAGAACATAGATTAACCATTAATATTATTATTATTAAAATGTTCTATGAACATTATTTTATGTGTTAGGAGACATTGACGTCTGTTCAACAGTCTGCTCATATTTTGTACCAGATGGCAGAAGTGTAAAACATATGTATGAGGGTCATGTGGAATCATCCACAATTCAAAAAGCTGGTGTACATTCCTGTAATGGGGAAAAAGGAACCCAGAAGCAGTGATGCAGCACCTGCTTGGAATGGTTTCAGCATTCCTTCTGTTTAATGTGGTAAGAATAAAGAGGTGGGAATATCTCAGAGAAAGTACAGATGCTGCTGTGCTCCTCGGGCTTGAGGGACATCAATGGACAGGGCAAAGTTCTCCACTAGCTAAAAAAAATTGCTGCTCTTTTTTATATCCACAAATGAGTTGGCAATATTCAGAAGTAAGATTACTTACCACTGGTGGGTGGGTGGGCACGAGGTGGGCAACGGGTGGTAGGTTGCTGCGTTTGTTACCACACCAGTCCTGATCTGACCTAACCTTAAAGTTTAGAAGAGGTTCGAAACAAGTCTCGAAAAGGGAACAGAGCTCACCTTGTCTCACAAATGTCTGACTGGTGTCCAGTAGGATGTCGCAGCCTTCTACAATCATGCGCTCGATAGCCAGGTTCTTTCGGATGTTCTCTGTGTCACTCACCTCATCATGCATCACTCTAAATACACAAAGACGCAAAGGTTTGAACTTCTATGAATATTTAAAGGCAGACCTACACAAATAATTTAAAAAGTTGATTCATTAAATAAAAAGATACTTTTCAGTGACAGGCTGATGAAGCTGACATGTTTTATGAAACTTTACCTGGACAGCTCTTCAAGCTTTGACTTGGCAAACTCCAAACTCTTCCTCTCTACATGCTCATGCGGTGTGTGAGCCAGGAGTTCATGTAGAGTTATAATATAGCGTGGAATCTGGAGAAAAGGGTGTGTGAAAGAGTAAAAATATTAGATGTATAAAGCATCGACATTAGAAACGCTTGCAAGAAGTTCAGAGTTCACAAGATTCCTTTCCTCACTACACATCTTAGAATTAAAGGGGTAAAGAAATAATAATGTATTTGTAATAATAATGATATTTAAAAGTTGTAGAAAAATATACACAAATACATATGTGAGATTTAAAATGGTAAATTATAATACAAAATATTAGGATAATAAACACATACAAAGCCTAGATTTCCAAACATCAACTAATTATAAAAAACAATAACAAAAATAGAATTAACAATTAAATTTAATACATGTTTTCAAATTAAAACTTTAAATAAATAATAAAAATAACAAAAATTGTATAACCATATACACACAGAAAATAATAAAAGTGTACAAAAAAGAGAAATCAAATAAACATATCCTAGATTTAAAAAGATCAATTAATTATAAAATCAATGAAATAGCATACAAGTAAACTCTAAAACATATCTGGAAATTAAAATGGTAAATAAATAATAAACAATAAAAATAGTATAAATTAATAGTATAAAAAAGTTGTGAACTGTAAATGTTGTTAAAAAAAGTAACAAAAAGAAAAGGAAATGTCTGTAATCATGCATGGTGGGTTATACCTGAAACATGGGGTACGTGAGGAAAGTCTCGAGCATCCGTCCTTCACACGCAGCGTTGGACTCATATTGTTTCAACAACTTGTCAAAATCCCTGTTCTGTTTACAGTTTGCTAAAACCTGCAGGCTGTACTGGTGGTTTCGCACAAACTCCTGGTAGATGTTCAGCATGGGCAGCAAAATGTCGAAGAGATCAGCTACAGTGAGGAATAAATCCAGGATTTACTGATACGACTAATCTTCAATATTTAAAATGAAAAAGACCAAAAATGAAGTTCATAGTGTGAACGGGGTTAAATTCAGGTTTTGCTCAATTTTGTTACTAAAATAAAAAATGTCTAAGCACAGAAGCCAGTTGGTAACATCAACTGTTTTTACAACCTAAAATTGTCGCATAAAGGTTGTAGGAATGTTTGAAAGTTATATAATATTTATTTTTGTTTATTAATTATATAAAATTTGAACACTAATAGAACTACTCCTACTCATCAAACATTTAGCTATCCTTAAATTGTCTTTTTTTTTTTTGTTGGTTTGTTTGTTAGACTGGCCCCCAATCTGAAAGCCAAGGTCATAAAAAACGCCAAGGTTTTAATTTGGCGGTGCTGCAGAACGCTTATCTTAGCCTTCAGAGCTGGAATGATGGGACAACATTTTCTGAGGTTTTCATTGTTGCGAATGTGTGTGTCTGCCGACGATAAGATAGCAGGAAGTCAGGCGTCACTGACTGTGTTTAACTAAGGCACTGCACATCAATAGAGACGTCCTTGATGTTTGAACTGACAGCTCACTGTACGCCTTTTGCTGAGAATGACGCTCAAATTCAGGCTCTGAATAGAGAAGCTGAATGGAGGCTGCTTACCTAAAACCAGTGTGGGCCAATTTGCTATCCTGGCTTTTAAGCCTTGGTGAAATATCTCGTGCAAAAACATGATTGTTTCACTAAAGAGAAAGAGAAAAGGAAAAATCTGTTTCATAAACTGAAAATGTTTATGAACCGCCTAGGTATCTAGGAACACAACACCCACCTACGAACAACCACATGGTACACCCACCTCTACATCCATAAACACTTTCATAGACACATACTCCACACAAACCCATAAAAACCCACCCACAATTATACCCCATATGTCCATAGACACCTCTATACCCACTGACGCACCCACGCACCTGTTGAGGAAGATGCTGCTGACGTCATCATGGCTAATGGGAGGTTTTTTAGAGCTAGCAGCCATGCGGAGCGGCCTGAGGAAGCAGTTGACCAAGATGGACAGCTGGTGGACATACTCAGTTTCAGCTTCCACCATGTTAAAAACAATCTGGTTTCTCTTTCGCATGCTTTCAGCATGAGGGGAGCAGATGTAGTCCTGAACAATGATCTTCCACTTCCTCCGGCACAGCCAGCCTCGCATAAAACTCTGGACCTAGAGGAGAGGTATTACAGATCAGTTCCTAAGTAAATAGACCTTCACTCAAAAAACTTGAGCCATAATAATCTTCCACCTATCCATCAATCCATTTATCCCTCCATCCAACCATTGTCTATACCTGCTTATTCTAATCAGGATCACAGGGATCTGGACAGGCACCAGTCCATCACAGGGCCACATACAGATAAACAACCACACACACAAACACCCACACTCACTCCTATTAGCAATTTAGAATTATAAATCAATCTAACTTATGTTTTTTTTTAAACTGTGGGAGGAAAACGGAGTACCCGGAGTAAACACACACAAACCAAAGAAGAACATCATACTCCACACAGAAAAAGACCCCTGCAGGGGACGCTTTTTGCTGTACTGCTCATAATGAAAAAAAAATAAAATCAGTCTGAAAATACGACAGTTTTTCTCAATTTGTCACCCAGTTTCGGTCTTGGCCAATTAGCTAAGCTAACAGATGTCACACAGATATTACTGTAATTAACAGGGGTGAGACAGTGTGCCCTCTTTTACATCCGGAGAATATTTGGCTTTTGGACTTTTCTGATGCACCAATCAGAAATCTGGCTAAATGAATTCTTGCGGTGCTAACTATATAAGCTAGTCACTTTGCTAACCACATTGCGAAGTTTTTTTTGCTCATGTGACTTACCAAGCATCCTTGTGTTTTGTTTATGCCCACTAGCGATTTGGATTTGTTTACCTGGTTACTGGTGTACTGAACTTTGCCTGGCTCTTGACTATTCTTTTGTATTACCTTTCTATTCTAAATAATCTTCTAAATAATCTTCTGCATTATGAATCTCACTCCACCTGCTTTTTTACAACAATTGTTTTTTTGATGAGATTTTTTAAAAATGCCACGATTTTGAGATTTATGGGATGCCTAATTAGGCTAATACCTTCTTAATCTTCTTGATGTCTGGATCATCTTCTTCTTGGTTCACCTGGTATGGACGCATCCTCTCCTTGGTTTTGTTCAATGCTACAATCTTGAAGAGAAATTCATTTAGAAAAAAATCAGATATATGATTAATGCAAATTGATAAAACATTTGCAAGTACACAAAAATTAAAACATTGTCTCAATTTTAAAATGAAAGCATTATCTCCAATCCCAATAATATGAGGTGTGAGGTGGGAATAAACGCAGGGTGTGATATTCTTTACAAGGCACCACACCACCATCTTTTCACATCTGGGGCAATTTATCATTATCAATCTACCCCATGGACAGAGGAAGCCAGGCAGCCCCAAAGAAACCCGTACATAAACAATGGTCTAAGCTAGGGGTGTCCAAACATGGTTTTGGAGGCTGGAGTCCTGCAGAATTTAGCTCCAACTTGCCTCAACACACCTGCCCTTATCCAAAGTGACTTACATATATTTCATTTATACAACTGAGCAATTGGGGGTTAAGGGCCTTGCTCAAGGGCCCAACAGTGTTAACTCAATAGTGCTGAGAATCTGTTAGCAGTCCACCACTGAGCCATTACCTCCCCAATGGGGACAATTATGCCTGCTGTGTCACTGTGTCGTAGCTAAGCAAACACTACAAGTGGAGCCTGCAAAATAACATAGTTTTCATAGACAATTGGATGAGTTTTTGGCAGACCTGACCTGATAAAAAGAGATTCATCCTTCCTGTGGTGGTGCGGATCTTTTCTCTAGAAATTTGGCACATAGTCTTAAAGTTGGCATTAACTGGAGCCCAGGTCAGATAGCAGACAGACTAGCTAAACCATTCGTCTGCTAGTTTTCACCTCACAGCCCTTACAGAATTGAGTTAATTCTCAGCACATAGAGACTTTTTCGCTGAGATATCACACTATAGAGACTGTTCCCTGAACTAGAATATACAAGAAACATCCAAACTAGCTTTGTTCATCTTCTATAGCTGCTTATTCCCTAATTCGGAGTCACAGGGATCTGCTGGAGTCTATCCCAGCCATCTCTAAAAGAGTGAAAGGCAGGAGGGGTACACCCTGGACAGGTCGCCAGTCCATCACAGGGCCACACACACAGTAAACTCACTCCTATAGGCTATTTAGAATCACCAATTAACCTAACATACATGTTTTTGGACTGTGGGAGGAAACTGGAGTACCCGGAGTAAGCCCACACAAGCACAGAGAGAACATGCAAACTCCACACAGAAAGACCCCTGACTGGGAATCGAACTTGGGCCTTTCTGCTGTGAGACAACAGTGCTAACCACTAAGCCACAGTGCTGCCCCAACCAGCTTAACAGAAACAATTTAATTGATGTTCAACAAATAAAACAATATTTCTCACAGAGTAGATTTCAGGTATAACTTATTTAAACTAATGGTGCTTCATATAACATTATTATATAACCGTTTTATTTGTTGGTGATTTTGATATTCATGTCGATAATGGAAAAAATGTTTTGTGATCAGCGTTTCTAGAAATTCTGAACTCTAATGGAGTTAGACAACACCTCTCAGGTCCTACTCATAATCACAATCATACTCTAGATCTAATACTGTAATGATGTTGACATTCTGCAACAAAGTGATATTTCAGATCATTTTCTAGTCTTGTTTAAACTCCATATAGCTAAAACTGTAAATTTTGCTCCGTTACAAGTATGTTAGAACCATCACTTCTACCACAAAAGACTGTTTTGTAAGTAAACTTCCTAATTGTTCCCAATTTCCCAGCATATCCAATAGCTCAGAAAAATTTGATTTGCAATACAAAATATGGACTTTCTTTTCTAGTATTTTAAATATAGTTGCTCCTTTATGCTTCAGGAAGGTTAAGAAAAACAGTTTGGCACCATGGTATAATGAACACACAATCACCCCAAAGTAATTAGCCTAAAAAATTAAGCACAGCTGGAGGAAACTAAACTAGGGGTATTTCGTATTGCATAGCGGGAAAACTACCCTACAGAAAAAAATTTAAAACTGTTAGATCTGATTACTTTTCATCTCACCTAAAAAAGAACAAACAAAACACCAGGTATTTATTCAATACAGTGGCTAAATTAACTAAAAATATCACATTAACAGATGTTGACATTTCCCAACAGCACAGTAGTGATGAATATATGAACTACTTTAATTACAAGATCAATACTATTAGAGATAAGATTGTAACCATGCAGTCAACAGCCACAGTATCGCATCAGATAGTGCGCTATAGATCCCAGAGGAACCATTTTACTCATTTGTTACTATAGGAGAGGAAGAACTTTATAAACTGATTAAATCATCTAAACCAACAACATTAGACCGTATTCCGTCTAAGCTCCTAAAAGAGGTAATTCATATTAGGAATATGTCCCTAAAACATTCAAACTGGCTGTTATTAAGCCACTCATTAAAAAAACTACAACCAAAGATCTAGTTAATTACAGACTGATCTCAAATCTCCTATTTCTCTTAAAGATACTAGAAGAGGCAATTAAATTTCTAAATTACAGAGAGATGGTATCTGTAAAGATTTACAGTCAGGATCTTATCATACTACTGAGACTGCCCTAATTAGAGGTACAAATAGCCTGCTGCTATCAGCTGATAATGGCTGTCTCCCCCTATTAGTGCTATTGGACCTCAGTGCTGTGTTTGACACTGTCGAACCACAACATTCTATTGAATGTTAATTATATATATTCTGTTAATTCATACATACATTTTTGCTATACATACATCTATTTATTATAGAAATATATATGTTTATACAAGTGCACTGCTACTTTGCATTTCTGGTTAGATGCTAACTGTATTTTGTGGCCTCGTAACTATGTGCAAGTTAAATCAGATTGAATATTTTTAGTTTAAAATAGGTATATAAAGTATTTACTTGAATAAACTATTTAACTTCAGCTATGAGATAAGTGGTAATTTGTTTAACTTAGCCAGAAATCTTAAAACAGCAACAGAATGCATCTTTGTGTTTGTAGTTATATTGGTCCATTTTCAATAGTATTAGCACTGGTTGGCATGATAGTATATGCATTAAACCCCTGTGCTTAGCATGCAATGTTTAATTTTGACTGAGCCGAGTGGTGTACAGTCGCAACACACATTCATTTAGCTCAGTCAGGAATATGGGTCACTAAGAGGATGTGTGGATCGTCTCACAGCAGATAACTATCCCACTTCCTGTCTATGGACAATCTCCATTCTTCACTCAGCAGTCTGCATCAATTCCACTTCAATGCGCTTTCCCCACCACTGTAATCTGTATGCAAATTATGGTTTAAATGCCCTTTAGGTCATTATAAATAAGTGTGATTCAGGATATCAGCCAACCACATTTACAGATAATGACTTACTGCTGAAGCGGTTGATAAAGTGAATGAAATGATCTCAATGAAACAGGAGGTAAGTGTCTTAAAGAAAATGTGCTGATTTACAAGAAAGTAACAAATGTTTATCTATCTATCTATCTATCTATCTATCTATCTATCTTAAATACAGTTTTGTGGTATAAAACAGATTCACATTAATGGTATTTGGCAGATGCCCTTATCCAAAGTTACTTACAGAAGTGCTTTAAAGTCTATTAAAAATACATTGTTATCCTGGTTCCCTAGTTAATGTTACAAAGACATAGTGAAGTGTAAAAACACTGCTGGGGATAATAAAGTGGGCTAAGTACTTTATAGGAAAATTTTCCAAAAAAGATATTTTAGTAATATATTTTTATACACTAGTCAAACTAAGTAAGGCAGTTTTGTATAGTATAGACGGTATTTTTGTGAAACTACCAGTATAATACTGATGAATGGATCGTATTCCTCTGAGAGAAATTCTCTAGCACAGCCTGCAGTACTTGGAAAGACCCAAGAGTGCACTGCAGTCCAACTCCAAACACTCCATCAGTAAAAATCATGCATTATGCATTGAGCGTTATGTTGCTTTCGGTGCATTGCGCCCACAGCATGTACACTGCGTTGAGACAGCGTTGTTTACCATCATGCAGAGTAAAACTGTAATTGCTCTACATGCCATGAATTGATGTACAGTATGTATATTAAAGATCACTTTCAAGGTATTTCAGCCACAAAAACCACAAACAGTATGAGGAGTCTGGAGAACTTTGATAAAAGGAAATTTTTTTATATTTAAAAATAGCTGAAAGTTTGTGGACACCATTTTGTTTGTTGTTTTTTTAAACGATAATATTATGTTACATGACAATGTTAATGCCCCAGTGAACAAAGCCCCTGCACTCCATGAAGAGTATGTGTTCTGGTTTTATTGAGCCTTGAACACATTTGAGACGAATCGGAATGCCGTCAGACCTCCTTACCCAACATGCCCCTGATCTTAATAATACTATCATAGATGAACGAACAAATCCACACAGCCGCACACCAAAATCTGGTGAAAACCATTTCCAGAAGTGTGGAGGTTATTACAGAAGTCAGAACCAGACAAAATCTGGAACAGGATGTTTAAAAAAACATATACTGTAGAGGTGATGGTAGAGGATGTATGTCCCAATACATTTGTTTACATCTAATTGGGAGTCTCTAGGCAACTCACAATTCATTTAGATTCGGATTCTTTTGTTTTAACACAGTTTTTTTTAATGTTTGATTATTAAAGATATTTTAAAAATAAAACAAATGGAAATGACTTGGCGAACCAACGACAAAGTTACAAAGAACCAACAGGAAATGAAACATTCACCTGTAGCAACATACAATTAACCCAATTCAGCAACGATGGCTATATTGGATGTGTTATCAGTAACTAAAACTAAGGTTTTGTCCGAAATTACATGCTACTTAAGTATGTACTACATTTAAGTAAGTACGCACTTTCCGATCGTTAAAAATGTATGTTCTATATAGTATGGTTACGGGGAGTATGAATAAAATTTGGCCGCTATTTTGAAATTGATAGGTGACATACAATGTCAGTGCAGTGTTAATTTAAAGTTAGATCATTTTTAACTTGGAAGATAGCAATAATAAAGTTTAAGTACAATTAACTGTCCGGATGCTACTTCCGTGTTTTTTTGCATCTTTTGCATACCGTCAACATCACGTTATCAATTTACATTTAGAAACAGAAAATCATTTTTGACATTTGTAAATTGATTCAGAATCAAGTTTATCCCACCGTTAATATCTAATATCTATTATCTTTCTGATGCTTTTAATCAGAATTTATTGCGAGTAAAAAAATAGAACACCTTTTATTCACCTATAATAAAAATGTAAAAGCAAATAAAATAAAATAAATTTTTCTGTATATATGTTTTACTCTAAAGCATGTGGATATAATGGTTAGTTGTCCCAATACTTTTGTCCATATAGTGTAGCTTAGTAAGCCTGGCTTCCATGAGACCATATGGTCCTGAGACACTATGGTTTATTATATTTTTTATATATTGCACATGAAACCCCAGTGTTGAACAAATCTTAAGAAGAATTATATAATATTTGTCTTTGTCAATAAAAGCTTTTGTTGACATAGTATAATATTTTGTAATTGTTATTTATTTATTAAGATTTTTAAAAAATGGCAGAAATCATTATAGTTCAGTAAAGAGGTGTGTGTTAAACTAGCAGAAAATGGCTGTGAATAGTAACCTTTGTTTTATAACCACCAGCTCTCTGATGTGTGTTACTTTGTGCTTTGCTGTAAGCCAGAAAGTGAGAGCGGCAAAGCTGATGAGGCTTGCAAAGCACATATACACAGATTTACAAGGGCATGACTTTAACCTTGGAAAAAAGCAAAAGCAGTAAGCTAGCGACAGACCCTCTCGTTTTGTGTTTCTTTTTATTTGTTTTTAAAACTGTGGTGTGTATCAGAGCTAAGAAATATTAATTAGCCTGGATTCCCTGTAGCAGCAAAAATCTAGTGGGAGACAGCAAGAAAAATGGAGCATGAAGACAGATGTTGGAGTTGGAAAGGGATGGGAGATATAGGGAATGAACACAGGGTCCAAGTTGTCAGGTCCTTCTTTGTTGTTTCTACTAGCTTTAGTATCAGTAGCTTGTTCCACATCTTTTACTGTGTGTCGACCATGGTGAGCTGCAGTGAATGGAAACATCAGCAGTGTAGCTCTGGTTCCAGCCGACACACTGCAGGGCCACCCTCTTGATGCTCGGATACTCCAGCTGTGTCCTTGTTAGCAGCTGGTGGGTGCCAAGCTGGGCTTCTCTAATGGCAAAGGGACACTAGGGAACAGCCGAAAGGAGAAGAAGACACTTGCTATTCATAGCTTAATGATGGCTTTAATTCTTTAGTGGAGGCAAGCTTGGTGTGAGATGTCCTGGGCTGCAGGAAGCTTTTGGACTGCCTGCCAGCTCTCTGAGTGCGTATGAGCAAACGTTTCAAAGCACAACTGCTGCTTGCACAGGTCAAAAAGAAATTGATTTTTAGGGTTGAAGGAGGCTGATGAGAAATTTTAGGCTGCCACTTAATAGAGTATCCAATGCAATGTCTGAACTCAAATTGATTAGGGGCTTTGGTACCATTGTACACCTTGTGTACTGGTGCAAAAATATTGCAGCAGGCAGCTGGAACTTAATACAATTTTACGGGGTGACTTCTATTCTGGATTATTTCTATAGGGCAGCAAAGGGACAACTTAAGATCTGTAAATTTAAAACCATCGACACCCAACCACATGCCAGCAATTCTTCTCTCCGAGTAGCAATAATAACCTTGTAAATCAAACATATTTTATTGAAAAATTAACAATTCAATTGCAAACACCACAGATCCATTGACGTAGTGATGTAGGACACATACACACACTTTGTGACATCACATGTATCATATTGCGTTATATGCGGACATTTGCCGTGCAGTTTGCAATAAAAGATGGTTTCTTACAAATACTAACACTTGACTTTTGTCCCCATGGTGACTAAACTAATCTACTGGAAGGGTTAATTCCCTGGTAAAACATAATGGGACTTAGAAGCCAAAGTAATTTCCCATATTGCAACATGCTGCATCTCAGCAAGACAGCAGATTTCCAGCAGAGGAGAAAATGATTGATATTTTTTCTGAACTAATATCACACAACCTGTTGATTTTCCAGTCCATAAAGCTGAAATACAATTACAACAGATGTAATGAGGATGTAAATAACAAGAATTTAAAAAAAGGCAGCCATAAAATGGATGTTAAACACTGGAGGGATTGGGAAGAATGTATGGACCTTTTATAGTGATGCATAATTTATTAATATAGGACACAAATTGGTATTGTGTTATACTGTGCTACCAAATTACATATATATTTTTTAATATTTCCATGCTAGCTATTATAAATTCTCCTATAGATAGTAACACATTAGCCAACGACCTATAAAACAATAAAGATGCCAATCAACGATAGAGTCACAACCTTTAGTTTGATAACACGAAAAGTCTGCAGGGCCAAATGCGTCTTTGTCTCTTGACTAGTAAGGCTAATGTGGGGAAAGGCTGTTTGTAGCTGCTACTAATGTAAGTAAAAACAGGAAGTAGTTTCATATGTAGTACAATGAAATTAAACTATATAAGTTCAAAGTACAACATCCATCCATCCATTATCTACCACTTATTCCTAGTCAGGGTCACAGGGATCTGCTGGAGTTTATCCCAACTGTCATTGGGTGAAAGGGAGGGGCCAACCTTGACAGGTCACAAGTCCATTACAGGGCCACATACATGCATTTGGCAGACGTTCTTATCCAAATTGACCTATTTTTATCTCTTAGGGACTTGATCAGGGGCACAGCGGTGGCAACTTGATGGTGCTGAGATTCCAACCCTAATCTTCCAATTAGCAGTCAAACATAAAATTAAATATCAATCTTTACAAGATATTATTTCCCTTAATTTTAATCTGTTGTATGATGATTTATCATCTGTGGATAAATAAATAATTTATCCTTTTAGGCACAAATCTCCAAAACAAAACGTTTAAATCCAAAATTACCTGTTACAACACCAAGCAGTTCTAAACACACACTTAATGTAAAACAAATGCTATTTATTGAGTCACTGAAAAACATATCTACCTCTGTTTTAAGTCGCTCAATCTCGGTGTCCTGGTCCTCCAGCTGGGTGCGCAACTGATTGGCTGCCACTTTCTCCGTCTCCATGATCTGCACCAGGTGGATGTATTTCTGCATGAGCACTTCCCGCTCAATAATAATGTCCGAATAGCTGTGAGGTCAAGAAAGAGACAGCATTACTCAGTATTAATCGCTTTGATGAGCTAATATCAAAATTAACCATCTGAAGTCAATTAATGAAGCTGTTTTAAATGTAAAGACAAGAATTTGAAAATGAGTCATAAATGCCTTCCTTTTAAGCCACATCAAGTCTCTTTTAGCTCCATTACATACAAATTGCCTTTTAATAGCAATTACTTTAAATTCGTAGAACATTAACGTTTTTAGGACTGTTTATTGTCAGGAGTCTAACAATACATAGCATAATACATGGGTCTTGATACAATACAATACATTTACAGAGCGACTTACATTTATCTCTTTTATACAACTGAGCAATTGGGGGTTAAAAGCTTTGTTTAGGGGCCCAACAGTGGCAAATTGGTGGTGCTTAAAATCGAACCTTGATCTTTCAATTAGCATTCCAACACCTTAACCACTGAACTACCACTTTCCACTACAATACAATTTTGCAATACATTATGTTAATGTAAATACAACAAACACAATGCCGCAGGCCCCCTTATTTTTAATGCCATACTTGTTTCTGAGACAATAGGTTTAATTGAATATTAACTTTATTGTAAATCAGCTTAACAAAATTTAAAAATGTATCGATACTAGAGGTTAGAATATCGATACACTATTGTAAAAAAATATTGCGATAGTTAGCTGTATCGATATTTTACACAGCCCTATTTTTTTTATTTTTCTTATTTTAATCATTATTTTCTTTAAAATCTATTTCTAATATTAGATGTTGGCCATATGGGTGTTTTACACATTGCGAAATTTCCAGCCTATTAAAGTTGCAGACAAAAATCTTACAAACATATAAACTGACATGTTGTAAATGTTATTGTAAACGTCAGACAATTTTTTAAAATCTTATTTAATGTGATAAATAATAATCCTGTAAGATTTTTATCATTAAAGTCTCAATCTGCCTGGCACAAATGCTGCACCATGATAATAATCATAACCAAATAAAAAAGGCAAAGGCATTTGGCAGACAACTGAGCAATTAAGGGTCTTGCTCTCTTAGGGCCTTGCTCAAGGGCCCCAGCAGTGGCAACTTGGTGGTACTGAGAATTAAACTCTGATCATCCAATAAGTTGTCCAACACCTTAACCACTGCGCTACGACTTCTCCACTCCTTTATTTAGCTAGCTGTGCAGTGTCATTTCACACTACCAATTTTTCACTAAACCCCTGAGCTGTTAGTATATTAATAGATCACTAACATTATACGAATAATCCTGCACCCAACACTTGAATTCATGAATTTCATTCACTTAAATATGAACTAATAATGTGTTTGGCATTAACATTAATTAGGTGCAATAATTAGTTATTAATAAATGACTTATTTTTAAGTTATATTAAAGTAAGTATTATTTAGCTATTAGTGCAGGAATCATACTTGCATTCCAAATATTAAGATTTTTTTATTTATTTATATTTTACTAAAATCAAGACATTATTGATATCCACTGCAA
This sequence comes from Bagarius yarrelli, assembly GCA_005784505.1. Taxonomy (NCBI): domain Eukaryota; kingdom Metazoa; phylum Chordata; class Actinopteri; order Siluriformes; family Sisoridae; genus Bagarius; species Bagarius yarrelli. The sequence continues at coordinate 2,642,072 of VCAZ01000050.1, forward strand.
TAGCATCATATTATTATTATCTACTGAATCTCGGTTCAGATGATTTATTTTTCATTGCACAGGTATTTTAATTAATATAAAGTATATACCAATAATGCATAAACATTGATCATTAACTTCTCTGTATAAATAATAATAGCTGCATTAACAGGCAAAATTCTCAACAGAGTAAGCAGAGGTTCTGTGAGCCAGAAGAACACAGCGATTATTCCCAATACACTGACACACATCTGCTGACAAAGAACCCGTTAGTCCATCTTATTCCAGAGGTTATTGCAAGCCAAAAGTAAATGTCAGCCTCAGTTGTATAAACAAAGTGTGCTTAAAAAAAACAGCTGCCAAAGTACCTTAAATTCCAGATGGTATATGTTTTTTTGTGAACAATATCATTACTTTATTCCTCCAGTCTGTTTTTCACTTTGGGACTGATGAAATTTAAAAACCTAGGGACAAAAATATCCCCAGATGATGCCCCAAGCCACCCAAGGGGGTCAACTGCAATAACAAAGTCTTCTGCATACCTAATTACTTTGGCTTTCTCAAGAGTGTGTGAGAGCAAGCAACATCTCAGGGTTGTCAAGCTGAGTGTTCGAGTTCGAGTTTTCACTGACACCGACAGTTCCTAATAACCTGTTCTGACAAACTTTCTGCCCTGAATCTCAGTCATAACACACAGAGTGCTGTTGTTTTACCTGCACAATTAACTAACCCAAAATCTGCTTTACCTGGCTTGTTGAATGGCCTCCACCCATTCATCACATTCTGCTTCCTCTTCAGCACGGAGCTCCAGAGGCTTCTGTCCATCATGGCCAAACACAATAAGGAAATAGTGCTGTGGATAGACACACAAGCAAGTGCTGTTGTGAAACAAGTTGTGAAACAAGTAATAGGACAGTTTGTTTCTGTTGAAAATGTTATTATACCAAAGGAAAAATGAAATAAATGGCAGGTCAGATTTATTAAAATTGCTGTTAAAAAAATACACAGATGGATTGTTATGATGGTTTTCAGTGACAGCAGTTTTATGCATTATTTCTATACCCAATGTTATTTTGATACATCAATATTTATGACTTATTAGTTTAAATTTTACTTAATTAGAGTTTAACAACAAAAAAATTACCTGTTAAACATTGTCAGGTCTGTGTCAGTTCCATGTTGTGAAGGAACCGGTTATGTGTAACGGCGCTACGTAATTTAATTAAAAAATAAATGTAACAGTAATTCGTTAGTTACTGAGAGAAAATGTGTAATTGAATTGCAGTTACTTATGATGCCTTATTTGATACTTATGATGTTATGATGCCTTTTTCCAAAGTCGTTAATTAAACTGATGATATTCTGATGCTTTCGTTTGACTCTCTGGTCTGGATTCGTGGCGCACCATGGCTGTCAGTTACATTATATTCACGTTGCCACTGAAAGCTTTAGGCTAAAAAGTTATTTAGCATTTTAGTGCTGGAAATTATAAGGGCGCAACTATAACGGTTTAGTGCAAAATTTATTTACCAGCTGTTAAAATGTTTTCGGCATCATAGGCTTCACTGTTGAACCTCTGAAAGCATCTGCAGGTAGGTACCTAGGCCTTCTTAATTTTATTGAATCATACAGTTTTTGCCGCTATTGTGAGCGGACAGTGACAAACACAGATCCTTTAGTTTCGAATGATATATTAACACCAGGGTAAAGCCACAAAGTTTTAAGCAAAAAATTGTTAAGAATGTCTTTTTTTTTTGCTGTAGCATTAAGATCTCCCCTTAATGAAAACTATCCAAAGCTCTCTAGTGAAGACATGGTGTGTTATGGTCGAAGTGGAAATGCTTCTCAAAGAGCCCAGACACTGACTCAACCCAAATGAACTGGAACACAGACTGCACACCAGATCGCTAATACTATTGTGGCTAAACTAACAGATTTCCACAACCATGCTACACAACTTAATCTGGACTTAATCTGGAAAATGAATGTGATAGTCAGGTTTCCAAAAACATTCATCCCTAAAGAATAGCTAGTCTGCTGGATCGATTAATATAAGTTGTTGTCACATGACCAAACAAACATGTCATTACCCTAATGTTATTATAAGCAGTGGAATTAGAAAGCATCAGTCTTCTTCAGCTACATCCTATAAAATCATATCAGATTATTTTCTAAAAAGAATAAATCTTACACACATTCCAGTGTTTAAGATCACAACAGCCATTCATATTTACAGTGAAATCTTAGATACAGGTTTCAGTGTGAGATTATTCACTGCAGTAGGAAGGAAGATGTATGAATAAAGTGATATTCATAAAGAGAAATTCTTTCATGTTTCCATGTAGAAACACCTCCAGCAACACTAAATGACTCACAAGTGTAGAAGCTCCAAGCTGAAGTAGAAGATCTGCTTTAGTTCACTTGTAGCCATCGCATATGTTCCCGTGATACATTGTTGAATTCCTTTTTACAAGAAGTGCATGACTAAAATTTGCCTGTGTTTGCGTCTGCAGCAGGTTAAATAGCGTATTTAATACATTTTAAATTCTAATCGAAATGTAAACAGTGGAGAAATTATATTAAAATTGTACACACTTATTTATCTGAGGCTGTGGTGGATTATTCAGTACCTCAGAAAATTATTACCACACTTATATTGCTCTGAATTCAATCTTGTCCCTAAGCATACTTTGGGCCGCATTTACACTGCATGTATCATGTGACCTAATTCCGATTTTTACCCCCAATGTGGTACAGATAGAATACGACCCACATCGAGTAAGCAGGAAAAAAATCACATTGATTCTGATATTTTTAGATCAGTTTTAGTTCTCATTCATACTTAGAAAATGGGATATAAATCCGATTCATTCAATAGAGTCTGCTATGTAAACAGACAGATCAGATCTTTACCCTTTAATGCGAGTTAAGCGTCACTATCGACAGTGGCGCATGACGTCAACTCAGATGAACACCAACAGCGACATACAACTTAAGAGATAAGAGAGAGAGCTAGATAGATAGATAGATAGATAGATAGATAGATAGATAGATAGATAGATAGATAGATAGATAGATAGATAGAAAGACAAAAAGAGAGAGAGAGAGAAAGTGCACGCACACATACATATGCACGCACACAAACACACACACACAGACATGCACATATACACTTTATAAGAATTATGTACACTTTGCTTTCTTATTTAATTGTAGCACCTTTTTATAAATATATTTTTTGATGTTTATTCTTGTCTATTTTTTATTATTTTATTTTTATTATTAAAACTTTATTTATCTGTTATGTCTGTATTTTCTGTTCCCCTGTGCCCGCGCTTTGGCAATACAAATTACATATTCGTCATGCTAATAAAGCAACCTTTAAATCTTGAATCTTGAGAGAGAGAGAGAGAGAGAGAGAGAGAGAGAGAGAGAGAGACACAGAGAGAGAGATAGACACAGAGAGAGAAAGAGACAGAAAGGGACAGAGAGAGAGAGAGAGAGAGAGAGAGAGAGAGATGAGAGAGAGAGAAGAGAGGAGAGAGATAGAGATCAGAAGACAGAAAGAGAGAGAGAAGAAAGAAAAGACAGAAAGCGAGAGAGACAGAAAGCGCAAAAGACGGAAAAGCGAGACAGAGAAAAGACAGAAAAAGACAAAAAGACAGAGAGAGAGAGAGAGAGAGAGAGAAAGAGAAAGAAATGTAGGTCACTCTGAATAAGAGAATCTACCGAATGCTTGATATGCTAGTAAAAATGTAAAAAATAGCCAAAGGGAATTTCATAAACCTCAGTGATTTAATGATATTGCCATTAATTAAGGACTAAAAAACATAAAGGAAATGAGGCAACACAAAGTCATAGATTGAGATAATTGTAAATAGTTATACAATTACGGCAAAAGAAATGTTTCTGTGTAAACAGACCTGCTGCGCTTAGCCGTAAACTATAAACAATAAAGTATTTTTTTTCTAAAATATAATTAAAATATTTGTTAAATATATGTTGTATCTGTAATACTGAATAAAATACAGATAACAAATAACAGTAGATATACTGTAGATATGTATATATATATATATATATATATATATATATATATATATATCTTACCAAGTGTATTCATTTTACTGCACTGGCAGATCGTGTGACTTGTTTCTAGTCTGTATATTCTTAAATCACGCATTTATTCCTCGTATTTAGATGGTTATTTTTTGCAGTTTGGTAACAGAATCACATATATATAAATACATATAGAATACACACACAACCACACACAACCATACACAAAAGAGTATTAACAAATTTAGCCTTTCTTAGCCTAGTAAAAAGAGTTTGATTTGGTTTGCCACTATCCTTATAACCGATTAAAGAACACTGTCACCAGCTAACACTGTTAGAGCTAGAGCTCTTTAGCGTTTTTTCCATTCGTTGTTAAGCAGAAGTATCAATGACCCGTTTATTCACCACATTGTTTATTTTAAGTTCTTCCTCATTGTTCATCTTTTGTTTCCAGTTGCAGTCACATTCTCAGCAAAATATTTTCCACAAGTGCTCAATGGCTTAGCAGAAAAAAGCAGGTCTGATTCCAGGCTTTGATTTTTTAAGACTAAAATATTCTTTGCACTGTAGGAAACGAGTCTAGTGTTTTTCCATAAACCTGGATTACACATGCGCTTGAGTGGGATTACATAGCCATGTTATCTAACAATACAGAAAACCTGGTGCAGTGAGAAATGTTCTGATTTGTATCAGGTTTGATTCCGAACAACTTTATATTGTACCAGTGCCACTACATACGAGACATTCAGACCCTCACAGATGCCACCAAGCTGTGACTGATTTTTTATACATATATACAATTCTATTACCTTGTAAGGACAACTTGGAGGGCATTTGCTGGTTTATACTCTACACTTATTTACAAAAATCTGTGTGTAACTGAACAGAAATGAGTGTGTGAGGGTGTGTGACGGTGTGGCTGATTGAACACAGGTGTAAACAGGGAGAGAGGGTACCGTGGCAAGTGTAGTCCAGAGCGGCCATGTTTATAGACTAAAAACAAAAAGCTGTGGCTGACTATGATGTAACAGGACAAACAGAGTGTTTACATACAAGTCTAGCGTTGGAAAGTCATTTTAAGACATTTTAAGGACAGTGCACTTTCTTCAATTTAAGTTAACCATTCTAGTTAGGGGCACCGCTACGACTCTATCGGCCCATGCAGTTTGGGGCTCCAAAGATCTGTTTTAACAGTACTAACCATGCAGAATGGGAGTGGTAGGGGGCGCCCGATCTCATATCCTTTTATAGGGCTCAAAATTGCTAGCACTCCTGTGTCTGGTTATATTATTATAAAAAAATGTTTTATTTGCAAGGAGGGAGTAAAAATTCCAGCATTAGAAATTAAAAACATTTGCTAAGTTTAGTATTTTCTTGTTATTAGGTAAAAAAATGTAAATAATATATTTAAAATAATATTATTAAAATAATAAATTAAAATCAGTTATCCATCACCAGCCACGTAGGCAAGCTTGCTATCAGCTGATTGAAAGAAAAAGCACTAATTAAGATTTACTTAATTAGTAAATCTTAAACAGGGCGTCTTATTTCAACACAGCTCGTCTGTTTGCTCTGCTTTTTCCTTAGCACGCCACTTCACAACCAATCTTCTCCCCATAATTTTGCTACTTAAACAATGTCATTCTGTTGTCATTGTTTTATTATTTGTTCTGGGGGATCCAGTCTGCTCTCCTATTATTAAAATGGGAGGGTCGCCCCCTGAGGATGCTGCTGTTTTCCTGTCTAGGTTTTTCATAAAGCTCATGGAAAAGACAGGGAATTTAGAACAGAGCCATACACCCAAATGTAAACTTCGTGCTCTAGGGGTGCTATAGCATAGCTGACCCTATGGGATATGTGAAGAAACTAATTTCACTGTGCTGTAGAGTCTATGTGACAAACAAAGACATTTACATTACTTAGAAACATGGCAGTATAGTCGATCTTAAGGTTGCCCATTTGTTCTCTTTTTTTCAGGTCTTGACTAAAATGCAATTAATCGTTATTGGTGTTGGTTCTAAAAACCATTAACAGTCAAATCTTGATTACATACAGTGTCTTAGTTGTTGAGTTAGGATTAGGAATGAGTTCATCAGGGGGGTGGCTCATGCTAGATGTTTTGTGGAGAGTCAGGGAAGCCAGATTGGACATGTACAGAGGAGGAATAGTGAATGTATTGGTAGGAGGATGTTAGGAAGAAGCTACAAGGCAGAAAGTGGAAGACCAAAGAGGAGGTATATGGATGTGATAAACGAGGACACGAAGTTAGTGGGTGTGAAGAGGATGTAGAGAATAGGGTTAGGTCGAGACAGATGATTGGCTGTGGTGACCCCTAAAACAGCCAAAAGGAGAAGAAGAAGATAAAATGGTTTTGTTATAGGTTTTTAATTGATTCAGTTTGGTGTGACTTTTGTTTATAATTATTTCCTACTTTAAGTGCTGTCTGGGCCGATGCTACATGAACGTGCTGCAACTCTACATTAAACTAATTGTTTCACAACGCTGCTCGATTTGGATGTCATCCTTGGCCAACAGGATGATTTAAGGCAGATGAAGGATGTGATGGCTGCACAGAGAGCATTCCACACTGATGTTTAAGCGCAGTTTAAATGCAGCAGTACCTTTAACTGTCAAAACAAAACTTCATTTCCATTAGGCACCGAGGCTTAATACAGCACAATGTGTTTAAATCTACTGCAACGCCTCGTAAGCCTCAAGTGCACATAACAGAATATGACTCGCTTGATAATTTTCTTCTTGTTTTTGCATTAACCAAAAAAAAAACAAAACAAATCTGATTTAAAAATGATAATTTGATGGATGTCTGACTCACTGTGCCTTTATTTATAACGCCTACATGATGCTAAAGGAGTATAATGTACTTGTGTAACTAATATAAGTCTGTTTCTTTCCTATTCCGAGCTTACGGTCACCACTAGATCCATTCTGTATCCAGTCCAGTTGGTGGATCAGCACTTAGAGACAATAAGCCCCAGAGGCAGTTTTTCAGACAGCCATCCGGACAAGACCATGGAAATTTCACTGCAGCATGGAACACTTCATCACTCACTGATGGAGTTTTGGTTTCTTGCCGCTGTCCCTTCTGACTTGCTTAGTTGGGGAATGTTAATTTACAGAAATTAATGAAACTGAACTATGTGTTTGAGTGAGTGTATCACTGTTGTCTAATTTGATTTGATTCTGTAAAGCTGCTTTGACACAATCTCTGTTGTTTAAAAGTGCCATAGATTTCTCACTAGGATGATGCACATGGCTAATACCTCCAACTGAAAACCTTCGAAATCATATTTCTTTAGGATAGGAGGAGGCCTAAACCTTCAACATGAATATCCTGGGGTTTTGAACTAGTCTCTGCTAGTTTTTGGACTGTGGAGCTGTAGAAATCTTTACATTAAGCCACAAAATGGCAGGTAAAACTTTAGTCAGTGTTCCAGTTCATCCCAAAGTTGTTTATTGGGGTTTGAGTCGTTCGTGCTTCACCTGACAAACCAAAATGCCTAACTAATGCAGTCTGAGCCGGAAAGAAAACCACATGCATGACTGAATGAATCACTCTCTGAGACAACTCGTTCTCGCCGAGTAACACAAACGATTCAATCAAAATGAACGAATCGTTCAAGAACGACTCATCACTCGTTTTTGTCTCTAAAAGTGAAGTAATATTATAACGCCACAACTTACAAAGACATTCTAGTATTCTAGCTGGTAAGGTGTAGTGTATATACTTTATAGGACAAAATTTTGGTCCTATAAAGTATACACACTAGATTAATTTGCCTATAATAAAATAGTAACATGCCCTTTTTTAAACACACTGAAGCCAATGTAAACGTCTGTTTCTACCACAGGTTTACTGGTTTGCATAACCAATGCTGCCCTGTCTTTGTTAGAATGATAAATCCCATCCTTCCCTGAGGTCCTGATTTTATTTTATTCAAAGCATAAATAAAAATAAATGATTACAAATGATTTATATGAGCATCCTTAGAATACACAACAAAACTTATTCTGCTTTCGGTAACACTATAATTACAAGGTAATGCTTGAGTAATGAGTAAGAGGTTGACATAGATTTCACAAGTAATTAAATAAGTTATTCAACATATTTTATATCTGACACATACTGTACAGTCAAACATTTCTGTGAGACACCAGTGAGGTTGTATCACACACACTGTAGTCTGGAGGATGTGGTTTTGTGCTTAACACGATATAAATGCAGTTGATGTCTTTATTATGGATGCAGATAATTTAATATCATCAGTTGAACTAAATAAAGCTAATAATAGTGAATTTATCCAATTATGAGCTTGTCAGTATTACTTCCTAATTATTTACATTTTAAACAAATTATACTTATTATAATTATTATTATTCATTCATCTTCTATACCCGCTTTTTTCCTGCTGGAGTCTATCCCAGCCGTCCCTAAAAGGGCAAAATACAGGAGGGGTAAACCCTGGACAGGTCACCACACCACACACACACACACACACACACACTCACTCCTATGGGCAAATTAGAATTACCAATTTACCTAACATACATGTTTTTGGACTGTTGGAGGAAACCGGAGTACCCGGAATGAACATGTAAACTCCACACAGAAAGACCGCTGCCTGGAAATCAAACCCAGGCTTTTTTGCTGTGAGGCAACAGTGTTAAAACACTAAGCCACTGCGCTTCCCCTTTCACCACCAAGTTCCCACTGTTTGGCCCGGGAGGAAGGCCATTAAGCCCTAATTGCTCAGTTGTATAAAATAAATAATTGTAAGTCACTCTGGATAAGGACGTCTATTAAATACTGTAAATGTAAATGTACTTCCTGTACTTCCTTTTAAACTAAGGACCATTATTCTAATGTGTTACCACACTTTCTGTATCCCATACATCACTGCTTATATTCAGCCCGTTTACATGCATCATCTTTTTTAATCTTTTTCCCTTCATCACTTACTGATGTTCAGCCTAAAAAACCTAACACACTGCTGTTCGTTACAGAAGCAGACATGTATTACTCAAAATCCTTTATAACCTCTTTTCACACGTTAGTAGATGTTAGACCTCTTTTCAAACATGTTTTTGTGTGAATATAAATCTCATTTATTCTTTAGCTCCAGAGTTTAAAGTCTATATAGTATATATAGTCAACTTTTTTTTTGGAGGAATCTGCACTTTATTTGGGTTTTTTCTATTTTTGTTCACTTTTACTCCACAAAAATTGCTAAATAATTAATTAATTATATAATTATTGTTTTCATTACATGCTTGGAGGGAGAGAGAGAGAGAGAGAGAGGGGGAGGGGGGAGAGAGAGAGAGAGAGAGAGAGAGAGAGAGAGAGAGAGAGGGAAAGGAGAGAGAGAGAGAGAGAGAGAGAGAGAAGCGAGAGGAGGAAGAGGAGAAAGAGGCAGGAGAAAAGGAGAGAGAGAAAGAGAGGAAAGAGGGGAAAGAGAGAGCAGAGAGGAGAGGAGAAGAGAGGAGAGAGAGAAAAGAAGAGAGAGAGACAGAGAAAAAAAAAGAGAGAGAGAAAGAGAGACACAGAGAAAGAGAGAGACAAAGAGAGAGAGAGAGAGAGAGAAAGAAAAAAAGAAAGAAAGAAAAGAAAAAAGGGAGAGAGAGAGAAAGAGAGACACACAGAAAGAGAGAGCAAGCGAGAAAGAGAGAGAGCGAGCGAGAAAGAGAAAGCAAGTGCAAGTCTTGCATAATGTTTCTTAACAAATGCTCGACGTATTTTCAATCTCCATCAGCAAATCCCATTTCCATGGTAACGGAGTCCTGAGAGAGCAGACTGCGCTTAATAACAGCCTTTTACTTGGTTTCTTTTTTTATTTAGGTTCTCATCATTTTACATTTCCTTGTGGTTTCATCCACAGACACTGCTGATAAAGACGAGCGTTTACATAAAGCCAGTGATCGGGAATTAATTCCTACAGTCTGGGGGATTTGCTCTGATTTTATATTAAATAAACCGTCTGGGAAATGACAGATTTAAACACCAGACTAAGTGTAATAAATGGCTGTAAATACTAAGGCACAGATACAGAACGGCAGAGATGATGTGATTCAGCATACAGAAATACATACCATGTAACACAATATTCTATGACATGCCAATAACTGATACCATTCCAAACTAATCAGCCTGGAATTCTACATCAATAAAACAGTCATTTAATGCAGAAATAATAACCTAGACAGCGATATAAGCAGGCAAAACTAACTATAGGTGAATATAAGCATGTTTACTTTATCTTAATATCTTTTCTCCTTTCGGCTGTTGCCTTTTATGGGTTGATACAGCGAATCATCTGTCTCCACCTTAACCCTATTCTCTACACCCTCTTCACTCACACCCACTAACTTTATTTTAATATAAATATAACAAATATATTGAGCCGTATCTCTATTGACCTACTACACATACGATACATTATGCACCTAATAGCCCCGCCCCTTCCCTATATATAATTAAAGCTCTGATTGTTAAGTGCATAAAGTCTAACGGGGGTGGGTTTGGGGAGATTAATACTCTATAAAATTTAACTAATTAAATGATGGAATAACAAAAATATTGTTGTACTTGTTGTACTTATTCTTGCTTGGGTTTAAATCAGTCAAAAACGGGAAACTGTTTGGTTTTGGTTTTGGGCTTTCTATACCCCATGCTTAGAGCCGGCCCTGATCTTAAGTCCGGGTTACATTATATCCTCAAATCGATATTTATACCACCTTAAAAGTCTTTGTTAGAAGTCTATGTTAATCTGTATCATATAATTTTTATTAAAATATTTAGTTTGTTAGAAAATGTACACGTTAATAATGTTTAACATATAATGAGGAAAGTGGTTAAGATGTTATGGACTGCTAATTGGCGAATCGGGGTTCGATTCCCAGAGCTGGGCCCCAATTGCTCAGTTGTGTAAAAGAGATAAATGTAGCTTGTTCTGGATGAGGAAGCCTGCCAAATGCTAAATGTTACCGTGAATTTTCCAGAAAGATCTGTAGCGAACTGTATAACAATATTTTAAGCGTTGCTTTATGGGAAACAGAACACTGTGTTACAGTGGGAAAGACCAGATTCCTATTTCCATTAGACACCAATAGAAGATCGTTCATGTGTGTTGCATTGATAGGCTGGTTGCTTTGATTTGTGCTGTAAAGTATAGAGTATAATATAGTTATAGAAATTGACTATAGTAATAAATGTGGTCATTGGCTTATTTTACTAGAGTAGATTTAGTATAGTGGACGAGATTTTGTAGGATGTGATCATTCGATTGTATATTAAATATAGACTTGATTTTATTGACCTTACTTTCGCTCAAATTAGCAGCGTGTTTAACAAGCCGAACATGTTTTATCTAAACTATTTAATTTAAACGATTTTGTGTGACCATTCCATTGTAACCCTTTAACATAGGCTATGTACTTTTAATATTTATTAATGTAGTTATAATTAGATTTTGGGCAGCACAGTGGCTTGGTGGTTAGCAATGTTGCCTCACAGGGAGCAGGTCCTGGGTTCGATTCCCGAGCAGGGGCCTTTCTGTGTGGTTGCATGTTCTCCCTGTGTTTGTGTGTTTACTCCGGGTTCTCCGGTTTCCTTTCACAGTCTAAAAACATGTATATTAGGTTAATTGGTGATTCTAAACTGCCCATAGGAGTGAGTGTGAGTGTGGCCCTGTGATGGACTGGCGACCTGTCCAGGGTGTTCTGCCTTTCACCCTTTCAGAGTCAGCTGGGAGACTCCAGCAGATCCCCATGACCCTAAAGTAGGGAATGAGCGGGTATAGAAATTGAATGAATAAATAATTCGATTTTTTATTCTAACAGCTGTTTGCGGACCCCTTTTGGGTAGAAATGCATTTTGCATTTTTTGCTGCTTCCATAGTTAATATAATAATAACTTATTTAAATATATAAACTCTGTTAAATCAATAAACATTTGTATGATTTGACAGTGACTTGCTTGACCCAAGATACGACTTGTCTTGTATAGCTTGACATAAAGCAGTGACTTGACTTGCTTAATTCTTATAAAAATTGACTCGACTTGCTTAAGACATGAGGGTTAAGACTTGAAACTTACTTGTGACTTTCTCCCACCTCTGCATTTTACAATAGGTCCACCCCTCAGCATCATTCAGTCTCTGCAACCGATCCAGAATGCAGTTGCACAATTTGTTCTCAACCCTCCCAAATTCTCCCACACTACCTTACTGCTGTACTCTCTCCACCAGCTTTCTGTAAGAATAAGTCAGACTTAGAACACTGATGCTTGCCAAAAGCAGACCAGCAGCCACTTACCCTGAGGCACTTTTCACACCCTGCACTCCACCGTGCTTTATCAGATCCAATAATACTTATCCCACCATCTCTCAGGGTAAAGGGAAGAAAAAGACTCTTCTGCAGCAGGTGGTAAAATAAACTTCCCCTAGATCTGTCCCGAGCCGTCGGCTGTCTTTAAATGATGTATTAGATCAGCCTCTTCTTTAATTTAGGACAAAAAGTCTGTATATTACATCCAGAGTTGGTGGACTTGCATCACTCTGGGTCTCTGACTTACAGAAGCAAAATCAGGAAGTATTTACTAATACAAGTGTCAAAATAAGTCAAATAGAGGGTCTTCTGCAAATGCCTTCAATATGAACACAAAATTATTTCAAAAAAAAATTTTTTCTATTGCTAATTTTGTAATTTAATTTTGTGTACATTTTTTTAAAGAGGTAAATTATTTAGGATCATGATTATTGCTTGATAAATTGGCCACCATTGGGCCCCTGAGCAAGGCCACGCCTATTCCTATTAAAAGGGCAATGCATCATTGCTGACTCTGCGTTTTCACCCCGGCAACTAAAGCGGGATGCAAAGAGAAATTTAACTGTGCTGTAATGCATTGGGGACAAAGTAAGAAAAAAATCGAACGGGTTTAAAGTCCTTACATTTGTTAAATAAATCTTCTTCACTTGTCCATGTGTTGACTGATGTATTGATGTATAATAATGTAATCAATAAGTAACAGCAGATGATGTTAAATTCTTAGCAGACATACGGTAAATAAATGCTGTTGATGGGTCGTTCTTAAACAATTGGTTAATTTTAACGAATCTTTAATGTGACTCAAGGAAAACGAGTCTTCTCAGAGAGTGATTCGTTCAGTTGCTCATGCGGTTCTCTTTCTGGCTTGGACTGCATTTGGGATTGGGAACTCAAACTTAAAGACTTGTCAGATAAGAGGAGAGGTGAGCTGATCATAGACTAAAGACTCAGATAAACAATGAAATAACCTTTTCTGTTTCTCATAACATTATAGCCACATACAAACTCAATCTAATATATACGTTTTTGGACTGTGGGAAGAAACTGGAGTACCCGGAGTAAATTTATATTTTGCTTAAAAGAACAAAATGAATTAAATGACTTGAAAAAAGTTTAGTTCATTTTGCTGAACGAGACTCAAAGGTCCGTGTCGCTGAAATGATTCAAACTTCCCATCACTGCTAAATGCACAGGTGTGACCTGTGAGACTGAGCCTTCTATGGCCGTTATTCGAAAGCAATAAACCCTACAGCTATTCAGCAAGTTAATTAATTTAAAGACACACAGATTGCTAAGTGTAGCCCAAATTGGCAATGCGATGGGATTTGAACAAAAGTAGAAAAACAGCAGCAGTGCAGATCTGTCTGAGAATCACTACATCAGTGTATTTCGGTGTGTGAACTGAGAGATCCGTTTACTTAAGTGTACCAGCTGTTTGGCTAAAGAGACATTTTAGCAGCACACACACTTCATCTCACTAAGAGGTTCAACTGTGAGACAAGGTTTATGTCAGAATGCGGCAAATCTGTTTCCAGGCTTTACAGTGGCGTTTTATCACTAAATAAATGTAGTGCGCCAGGGAAAAGATACAACTGTTTTATTATGCGGTGGATGTGATTTTGCCAAGTAGGATGTGATCCTGAATTATTAATCTTTTATTGATCCTGAATAAACTTTTCAGTCGACCAATCATAACCATCTGATGTCATCAGCCTGTGATGACTAAACCCGCCTCAATCCATTTTTGAATTTTTGTTAAATATAATATTATAAATGTATTTATTAAATAAAAAAACATGGAAATAATTAAATGACATCTGTAATACATTACATGCTGTACTGAACAATTGTATTCAACATGTTTATTTTGGATCATTAGAATCAGTACAGTCTAAATTCACTAATGTTGTTTCCTGATTAGCATCAATTATTGTTTATAGTCTAATTTCATGTTGGGATTTAATGTTAATCCAGGAATCGTCAGTATCAGTCAATTGTTCCAGAATCAATGAACTTTCAGTCTCAGACAATCAGAGATTTTTTAGCATTCAATCAGTTAAAATTTTTATTTTTTGTGGACAAAAAAAAGGAAATTCAAAAATGGATTGAGGCGGATTTGATCGACACACACTGATGACATCAGATGGTTATGATTGATGGATTAAAATGTAAATCCAGGATCATATCCTACTTGCCTAAATCACATCCACATTTATTACAATACAATCATCAACAGTTTCATGCATTACAAAGCACCAGGGCCTTCCTGCTTAAACGGATAACAGACAACTACGCTGTAGTCTTAACTGCCTGCTCATGTTAATAAAATAAAGTAAAACAGGAACATAGTCATTAAAATAACAGTAAAACACACCAGCGTTATAAGATGTAGTTTAAAGGTCAGATCACAGCAGGAAAGTTTTCCAAACTGCTTCTATCAAAACAGCATGTTTCCAGTTGGTTCTGGAAATTTCCTTAGCTGCTTTTTATTACAAGAAAAACAAATTACTTCTAGTTTTATTGTATACTGATGGGAGCATAAACATGATTGTGTTAGCATGTATGGGTAAAAAAAAATTTCTGCAAGTGTAAGAATTGGATGCTGTTTTGGTCCTCGTAAAACGTTTTTGTAATTTTGAAGGTTAATTGATGCCATTTGAGATTCCACTAAGAAGCTTATAGTACAACTTCTTAAAACTGCATAACAGACAGAAATCTCAAGTCGAAACATTTAAATAAGAAAAAAATAATCAGTCATTCATTTTCAGTAAGCTCTTTGTCATGATCATGGACACACTTAAGATTGGATTTACTATTTTAGTATGCATGAAATTCTGTCAGTGGATGTCATTTAGGCAAGTAGGATGTGATCCTGTATTAACATTTCAATCATCCAATCATATCCATCTGATGTCATCAGTGTGTGTCGATCAAATCCGCATCAATGCATTTTTAAATCTTTTCATTTTTTGTCCACAAACAAACTTTAACTGATTAAATGCTGAAAAATATCTGATTGTCTGAGACTGAAAGTTCATTGATTCTGGAACAATTTCCTGATGCTGACGATTCCTGGATTAACATTAAATCCCAACATGAAATTAGACTATAAACTATAATAAAATAATTAATGATAATCAGGAAACAACATTAGTGAATTTAGACTGTACTGATTCTAATGATCCAAAATAAACATGAATGAATTTAGACACTGAATCATAAACAATCACTAATGAACAATTGAGTGTAAAATGTTGTGAAAGGGTGAACCTGTAGAACCGCAATAGAGCAACATTCTTACTATAAAACAGGCTTTAACATTATTTCATTCAATCACAACCTTTTAACATTTAACAATCACAACACTGATTTTATAACCATAAAAAAATAAAAATAAAAAACTTTTTATTCATGCACACACACCTAAATCCATTTTACTGCACACACACATCTATTTTTGGTCCTGTAGGTGAGGGAAATGTTCACACATTAACTAAACTGCACATACACGTTATATACAATTGTTCAGTACAGCATGGAATGTTCTACAGACGTCATTAAAATAGTTCATGTTTTTATTTAATAAATACATTTATAATATTACATTTTTGGTTTACAAGGAGGAAAAGATTCAAAAATGGATTGAGGTCGACACACACTGATGACATGGTTTGATTGGTTGATTAAAATGTTTAACAAAGGATTTTAATAATTCAGGATCCCAATCAACTCCACTATTTTTTCTGTCCTTTTAATATGGTGATATGATATATACTATAAAAATCTATATTTTCTTACTATTGCTATTATTACTAAGTATTACTCTATTGTGTGCAGTCATTATTTAATTAATTAGAAAACTAAAGAAATTTTTAGGGAAAGGTGTCTATATTAATTATTCTTCATATAAACATTACTGCACAAGAAAATATTTTTCTTCACATACCCCAGTTAGGAAAAGTCGCCCGTGATCCGGCCCACCTGGAGAATTATAGACGATGCTCAAGGACCCAATAGAGAGTGCTTGGCAGTGACGGAGCTTGAACTCTATTCCTCCAAGCAACAACCCAGAACACTAACCATCTGAGCTTCCACTGCTACTTTATGTTTAAGAAATATGACACATCTGGATTTTTTATGACATCACTGACTTAAATCATTTTAACTGCAATGGATTCAAACTTTCTCTCACACATGCAAATCTCATATGAAAATATTTGAGCACAGAGTTAAAGCTATAAATTAACACTATGCGTCCTCCATTATTACACTTTACATAAACTAGACTGTGAAATTCAAGTTTCTAAATCATGTTTTTAAGTATATTATAATAGATAATAAAAAATAAAAAATAAAACAGTTCACCTAGACAGAACAGCCAGGCTGCACAGTTATATAAGAGGATGTGGAATAACAGTCCACTACAGCGGAGGGGAAGTTGATGGAAAATAACTAGCATATGTAATAAAGACCTTCTGTCACATTTCAAAGATACATGTTAACATCTTGCTGATAGAATCACCTACAGTGATTTCCTCGAAATGTTGTACCGCCATGTTTATGTATTGTTATGTAATAAGTAAGCAGTATTGTTTATTTCTAAAGCAGCCGTTAATGACACAGTTTTTGCCCATTTTTTATTAAGCATAAGACGGAGTCACAGATTAAACCCTGACATCAGTGTGTAGAATGTACCAACGCTTTCAGATTAGGACTGTCACATGACAAGTCTAATCTCTCAGTGGGATTACACCAGTGTACACTTTACTCACACTCACATAACACCACATTGCATGAAGTTATAATGGTCCAAAACTGTTAAAGCAAAAGAGGTTAAAAATTCTTTACTTTGCTTAAATGTCAACAATTTCTGTTTGTTTTGTACTTAATTTGTGTTTGTTAAAGATTTACATTAAGGCTGGACCTTATTTATCTTGTTTTTTTTCTACGTCATAAAAACCTGCCATGTTAACAGATGTTTTTAGAGTTTAATACCTATTGTATAATTTAAAACCTAAATGAGTATTTAAACAACTTATATAATTATTGTTAATGTGCTAACATTTACTGTAAGGTGTTAAACACTGGTTGAGGTGTTGGACTGCTGTTTGATCAGAAGATTATTGGGTTGTCCCAGCAATTCCCAGGACTATAAACCTGCCAGTACTGGGCCCTTGAGCTGGGCCCTTAATACTTAATTTGATTAAGAAAAAGAGGGGTAAGCATACACGTCACTATGAAGTCACTATAAATAAAATAATCTGTTAAATGTTAGAAATGGAAATGTATGGCCTCTTGCACACCGTTTTCACCAAATAAGGTTCTTAGACTGTTTGTTCAATCTTGAGTGTATGTTGCAGATAAAGAATAGGAGGTATACACAATCTACAATTTTTTTACTAATAATCAATAATTACTTCCTTGACCGAATCCAATACAGATAAACAATGAGCTCACATTTTTATATTACAATTTTTATATAATCTACATTTTGTGTATTAGGAAAATAGAAAATCTAAGATATGATGATAAAAGTGATATTTTAGTAGCTCTTTTGATTGAATTTGTAATGTAAAAAATTTATAACATTATGTTTGCAGTTGAAATTAAACACCTATCAGTTGTATGAAGAAGCAACACACATATCAACCAGCACAGCACAAGAAACCCACCCAATCTGCAACTCTGAGCAGGAACCCACACAATCTGGCTGCAGTCACTTGCACTTGAATAAATCTTGGATAAATCAGACTGATTGATTGATTAATTTATCAGCAAGCGAACTTTATCAGATTTCATTAATGACGTCATTTTCACCCATATCATCCGATAATTTGTCTGTCTGATAAATATTGTGCATCACTAAAGTAAAGCTGTTACTGATTTTGAATACAGCTATTACACTTTTTCAGTATTGTTCACATTGTTGTAAGATTCTCCCGTGATCTCCTGTGGTTAATTTACAACAAACATCATAATGTGTAAATACTTAATCTGACTTTGACTGTTACTTGGCTTGAGTAGTTCATAAACTGCTGATCTCCTGGAATGTTCATGTCTAACATCCTCTATCACTTAGACAAAATGATGTAAAATTTAATGAAACATTAAGCATAAATCCTGCAGGTGAAAATGTTGTCCATAAGAGAAATCACAGGAGATCAGACAGGTTTGATATGCCTGAAAGTTCTGCATGTGACAACTGAAATACCCACTTAGTAGATTGATATTAGAAAAAAAGATACACAGCCACAAAGTTAACAGTAAACAAAGACTGAGAAACCACACAGTTTACACAGATGACATTTATAACTCTGGCCATGCTCCTTGGCCCACTCTCGTTACCGTGACTCGTCCACCTACAAATCCAGTAGATCATTTCTGATTTTAGAAACTTTAGAGACAGCTGGGCATAAAAATCCCAAATGATCAGCAGTTCCTAAAATCCTTGAATCAACTGAGCCACGGTAAAAGTCACAAAATATCACATTTTTCCATCTTCTAATCTTCAGTGTGAACTTCAACCTGACCGAATCAGCATGATTGGCTAATAGAAAAAACTTTGAGTTTGTAGACATCTTATTGGTTACTTTGCTGCCGATTTCATTGATTTCAGATCAATCTACAGCGTGAAGTATCTTAAATTTCAGTGCTAAACGGAATAAAACACAGAGACGATCAGCATGCCCTCTTTATCACCCCCCCAGTCTGCCTCATTATCTGAGCCTCTTACGGATTATGAGGCATTTAGTCCTCTCTAATACACAGCTTATTTCCTTATTTATCAAACTGATGGCTTGTCAGCTGACCTGCTGCTTTAATTAACTGTGATTAGTCTACTGAGCATTCAGGACTCTAATGGTAGTATAGATACGAATGCTGCATTGACTCCACAGCAAGATTAGATAGGAGGGTTTTGTGATTTTAACATAATAGAAATGCATCAGGTGCAATGTAACTGCAATGTAGCGCAACACTTCCAGATATTTCACTATTCAATAAGAGTTACGAACCTTTCAGCGGTGTGACATTTACACTGATTAGATTTATTCTGTTTCTTAAAATTTAAAGGTTAAATGTAGTTCGACATAGTAAACTGTTTTAATTGATTACGCGTTTTTGATTCTGTTCATTAGTTCGTGTTATTCAAAAATGAATAAAATCAGGATGCTTTTAAACAATACAATGCAATAAACCTACCTTAGACTTCTACAGGTGACATGACTCTCCAACTGTTTAGGCTTTTCACAAACCTTATTCGATATTTAATTGTAATACAGTGGTGCCTTGGGTTTAATTAGTTCCGTGACGGAGCTCTAAACTCAAATTACTCGTATGTCAAATCAATTTTTCCATTGAAATAAATTGAAATGCTATTAATCCGTCAGGTTCCCCAAAAAACACCGCAATTTTTTTGTTACATGTTTTTAAATTGAAAAAAAATAAACGTATCAATAACGAATATTGTATAAAAACACTGCAATAGAAGTTACTGCAATAAACTGGTTTTATTAAGTATAATGTACAGCATTTATCTCAGAGATCAGATGAGTTCACTTGCTAACGCACATGTCCGACTAGCTATCAAGTTAGACACGGGATGCTGGGCGGATGTTACGTCGTTCACTGTAGCGATCGCTACGCCAACTAGCCTTTTAACCTGAATTTTAGCTTTCAAACAAAAAATTGGCAGAGAGACAACTCGTATCTCAAAAAACTCGTTAGTTGAGATACTCGTAGATAAAGATCCCACTGTATATCTGTGCCATTTTCTTTTAAAAATAAGTTACAACACAGTTACAGTATATGGCAGTTGCCCTTATCCAGAGAGACTTACATTTATCTTTTTTATAAAATCAGAGCAATTATGGGTTAAGGGCCTTGCTCAAGGGGCCCCAATGGTGACACATTTGTGGTGCTGGGAATTGAACCTCGATCTTCAATTAACACTGAGCTACCGCATATCGCATAAGGAACAGATAATGTTAATAACCCTATTCGTCAAATGAGATAAACTGCTATTTGCACCTCATAATAACATTAAGTAACTTTTCTTGCCACTTAAAGCTGTTTTTTTAATGATTATTAAGGAGAGTATGATAATAATTTCACACTATAGCTTCTGTGTTTCTGGCTCATAAAGTAAACAAAGCATTTTTTAATTAATAATGTTCTAAAGAGCATTTTTTAATATGGAATTTTGAAAAGAAAAATAATTGTTTCGAATATATTTATCACAACATAAAAATAATATATTTTTTTAAAAAATCAGTTTTTCTCATCATCGTAAAATTTATCTGCATACAAAATTAGATTTTCTAATTGTTACGGTATGTGTTATGATATAAGAATAAAATTGAATGAAAAAATTCATCATTAAACCCGAACTCGAAAGAGCTACTTGTTGAAAACAGTGCAGACATAATGACCTCTATGGAGTCTGTATAATCACCTGTGTCACTCATTAATTATATAAAAATACCGACTAATAACAATGGTTTAAGCTATTTTATGTAATTTAGACATTTTTACAGAACGATAAGCTCCTCCCTTAGATACAACAACAGTAAAAATTTAAGTAAAGATCTAAACTAAAAAACTCCTTGGCTGAGAAAGCACCTGTTGAGAACATTTCTACTTTAGAAGGTGTTTATTTGGAGACTCTCTGGCACTTTGGTTGTCCTCTAAGGAGCTGCAGCACCTTGGGATAACAGCATGTATTCTCTGTTGGCTAGTCTGGATTTATTTCTGTGTACGTGTATGTGTGTGTGCCGACGCAGTGCGGGCGTCCGTGGGTGTGTGATTAGGAGGATTCTAGTCGACGAGCGACTGTGTTTGCGCAGTAGAGAGAAGTCAGACCTGAGACTATAGAAGGTTTATTGCAGCAACTCAATATGATGCTGTTCCATCATGGAGAAATGGTAGTGCAGTGGTTAAGGTGGAAGATTGTCAGTCTCAGCACCACCAGGTTACCACTGCTGGGCACCTGAGCAAGGCCCTAATTGCCTTAGTTGTATAAATGAAATAAAAATGCAAGTCGCTCTGGATAAGCACGTCTGCCAAATGTAAATGTGAAATATATCCAAAAGGACATACTACATTTACAGCATTTGTCGGACGGCCCTTATCCAAAGCGACTTACATTTGTCTCTTTTACACAACTGAGCAATTGGGGGTTAAAGATCTTCTCAGGGGCCCAGCAGTGGTCACTAGGGTGGTGTTGGGAATCGAACCCAGTCTACTGCTTCTTATACTTATACTTCTATTATTTTCTTAGCAAGCTTAACAGATTTATTTACAACTCTAAAAACTTTTTTGAGGGAGAGAATAAACAATATGTTAGCTATCCTTTAGGAGCCTCGGTTACCTTACAGATTTTTACAGCTGATGCTATTTTAATCGCAACATTTAGTGCATTCTGTTTCCAGTTTTAGGCAACTGCGTGCATCTCATCAAATTTAAATCTGCAGTGTAAACAGGACTAATGATGCTGTTTAAAATATCTGATGATCACAGGTTGACTATTTAACATATGCTCTCATGGATAGTGCTCGTCGATGAGCCCAACCAAATGGCACAGGAAACAACCAACAGAAGCTAAAATTTCAAAACGAGAAGCCAATTCCACTTCCTTAACTGTCTTTTAGAAGCGTTAAAAGCTCCTGTGACTCATCAGTCATAAAGTCATTATACTGCTTGTCATTTTATAAAGGATGCGCCAATAATAAAAGACAAACCAAGCTGATTTGATTTATGCATATTTCCTTCCGGAGACCTCCAAAGTGCTTCGAGTCACATCATTGAACAGCTCAATGCTGCTACACACTTAATACTGATCACAAATCAAAGTGTACCAACCTGCAAAAACTGTTGAAAAGCAGCATAGATATGTCAAGTGTCAAGTGCAGGTATTTGATACACACACAGTAGCATAGCCTTGTTTTGTCTTTATGATCAAAGATGAATTAAAAAAAGTGCAAGTAAACAGAACCAAAGCTCAACTGATCCCATCTTTACCTCGTATAGAATGATGTAAATTAACAGATGATAACCTAAATATATATGTATTGCATGTTTTACTGGTCACAATAAACATCTGTACCTCTGTTCACACCATCATTCTACCAATAAAAGCAACAAATTATCAAATTACCCTTTAAATTACAATGTTATGCAGGTCATCATCTTGCAATTCTTTAAAACCCATGAGACACCAAGCAACAGGCTGCTGGTTAAAATGAGTGGCTGAATCTGAATTAACTGACTGTCTAAGTGATTTTTTTTAACTAGGTTGGAAAAATAATGCCTTATATTTAGTCCTTCCCGTAAGAATCTGTGTAACTTTGACTAGTGTCAAATTGTGGATGTTCTGACTGTGTGTTAGGATCACCAAAACAGCCAATCATGTTCACTCATTACCTTTCAAAAATCTAGTCCAAGCATGAACAATCTGTGAACTTGCAGTAGGGTCAATGGATTGTTCAGTGTCCCTACTGACCCAAGTCCAACCAAACGAGCCTACATGAGAATCCGATCTGGACCGTGGAGCAATGGAAGAGGATCAATCATATTTTCTTTTCCATCATGCTGACATTCATGTGTGTCGCGGAAGACATGGCGTTTTAGTGCACTATGGGCATTGTTTAGTTTTTTTTTTGAGAAACATCTAATACATGTTTTAGACAAAGAAATTCATTAGGGACCTCACATCAACTTACAGGACCCGGTTATCCCAGCACATCTTTAGAGGCTTTGTGGAGTCTATGCCGCGTAAAAAGGGGGATCTATACAATATTAAGCAGGTGTGTTTAATGCTGATAGCTGATTGGTGTAAATAAATTCCGTGCTCTTAACTGACTGGTCATATAACAAGAAAGCAGCAATCTGTTTGTGACGCAAAGTTTTTGACGCAAGCTGTAAAGAATGAAACACCTGATCGTGTCCACAAATAAACAAGCTTCGGATTTTTGGTGTTTTGTTTTATTTTTTTGTCAAATGAAACATTCAAAAATGAAATTATGAAATAAACTTATAACTGCTTATGTGCTTTGATTGTCTGTGTTGCGCTGCTGCAGCTCACCTGTTTGTCCAGCGTTTCCTTGCCTCCGGTTGACACTTTAGGCGCCGGGACTCGTTCACAGGTGCAGCCCTCCAGAAGATAAATACCTGAAGGTCGAGCGCTTTGTTCGGAGTCAAAGTAGAAAAGAACATTTTGGTAGAGAGCAAAACACTTCTCATGCCATTTGCTGTTTTCCGTCGTTTTCTTGCTGAGGTAGCCGCGCTTGGTGCCCTCTTTACGCGCGAGCACGGAGAGATACAGAGCGTGTCCCTCATTATAGCGAACGCTCTTCTGCATTTTCCCTCTGGGTTCTGCGCCGATCTCACCTGCTCTTCAGCACCATTACACTCAAGATGCTTTGGATAGTTTTCCACACCTTTTCTAGTGTGTGTGTGTATGTATGTGTGAGTGTGTGAGTGTGTGAGTGTGTGTGTGTGTGTGTGTGTGCGAGAGCGCCGGGGAACTTTTGCCAAACCACAGCTGAGCGTCACTTGGCTTCTGTGCGCAAGTTTATCCAAAAGAGTTTACGGTCGGATCCATAGCATAGGTTTGCGTAGTAAAGCGCGCGGGAGACGACAGATGTAAAGAGTGCGCGTGTGCGCTACAGCCCAGATAAACGCAGAGACCACATATCTTTCAGGATCGGATTCAATCGGATTTGACAGCTCTTTAAAGAGACAGCTTCTGTTTCGATGCTGCAGCGAGCGCGCTCTCGCTGGGAGGGCGCGCAATGTTGCTAATTGGCTGAGAGAGCGGTGGGCGGGGCGTGGAGCGCGTAACGTAAAGTAACCCTATGGGGAAGCGCACAGCCGGGAGCCAAGCGCGCTCGGGATTTAGGAAAACCTATTTTTGTTCTGATACGCAATCTCGCGTTTTATCAGTTTGTGATGCAGTAATGAAGTCTCATACTGCAGATACTGTACAAATGTACTTACTTACATAGATGTTTAGGCAAATAAGATCTTTATCCAGGTGCCACACGGAGGGGATTTCATTGAGTTTGTTTTTTCTCTTAAGGTTCCTTTTTTTTTGTTTGTCCCGTCACCTCTGGGTTGCTCAGTAGGACTTTATCCAGATGTGTACTGAATTAAAGTGATGTGCAAAAAAGATTCCCTACTATACGCTTTACTTCGTGAGAACACTACATCTATCACATGGCCACCTTTTTGGAGTGTACACATAACCGTACATAACATGGAAATAAACTCATCGTTTTAACTTTTTAACATAGACCACTAATTGTTATCTGTAACATTGAACAGTTTTAAGATGTACTTTTGGATTTCCTTGCACTTATTTATATAATAAAATACAAAGTAAGATCACTTATGTGAGCAGGACAGAAATATATCTTAAATAATTCTGTTTTTCCTGTTATCCTGTTATCCTGCAGTGGATTTAAAACCCTGGGGAAATTCAGAATAGTCAAATGAACCAACTGGGAAAAAGATTTTTGGAGAAAAACTTAGAGGAAAAGATGCAAATTTCCAAAGCACCCTGAGTTCAGGGTGAGGTCAGAATTATATTTATTTACAAAGCTGTATTTGTCTGTAACTGTAACAGTGATTTGCTTGTAAACTTGACCCTTTTTTCCCCTTTCAGATGAAGAATTTACGACTTAAACAAAAAACACAACACAACAGACCACACTAGGAACCTGGAACCTAAAGTTGGGACCGCCATGTGTATGTTTAGAAAGAAATCATCCTTTAAAACTTAATTTATTATTCCTCAATAATTGCTTTTTTTCTTGTAACACGAGTTTTGGGAGAGTCTGTAATAATGACTGTTTAGCAATAACTGATTTGTTTAAAATAAAAATGTGACTATAAAATAAGACTGTTTGCAAAGGGTATAATTTAAATATAAATGTTTGCAAAGGGTATAAAGGACCAATAAATCCAGTTTCTGCACTAAAATCCAGAATAGTATTAAGTTGCACACCAGCACTGATAAATTAATATACTGTAGTCTTGTTCCGTCCTTTAGAGGATCCCTGTTTAGGGTTACAACAATCACATATATGATTGTTTTACAATGGATGCCTGACAATTAATCCGGGTTTGGGAGTTAAAGTTAACCCATCAGTGGATGGGGTAGTTACCTGGCTGAGAATCGAACCCAAATCATGAAGATGAGAAAGGAGAATCTTTAACTGCTGGACCAGCAAAGTAAATTTAAATAGTCTTATTTATCTTGTTTTACTTTAACTCATTTCACCAATAATCGGTAAACTGAATTAAATAAACTTAAGGCCTTCAGCCCCCAATTGCTCAGTTATATAACAGTGATAAATGTAAGTCGCTCAGGATAAGGACGTCTGCCAAATGATAGAAATGTTAATGATGATGTGAGGAGGTCTGGGGTGGAGTCGGTGTTTCAGTTCATTTTAGAGGTGTTCAGTGGAGTTAAGGTTTCTGTACAGGACACTCGAGTTCTTTTACACCAGTAACATGTCATGAGTTCAAGGGTTTTGTGCACAGTGAAAATAAAGACACAGTAATGGTTATGCTAGTAAGGTGTCCACCATTTTTTGTTCATATAGTCCAGATGGTTGTGTCCAAATGACCTGCTTTAAAAGTGAATAAATAAAAAGAGAAGAATGTAGAAAGTAGAAGATTTCTAATTCATCACACAACAACAGTGCACATCTATACATTCCTTTTTATAGCTTTTCTATATTCATTATTTTTTTCTGAGAAGAAACTGTAATCACACACCTCATATTTGAAAAACACTCAACTTTCTGAAATGATCATGAGTCATGACGCATAAAAGCTACAGACATAAAAGTACAAAACTCCTAATCATGTGTGGATTAGCATTAGCGAGTTATACAGACTATCGTAGCATTACTGTTCTTTCAAACACACACGCACAAAATACAATAGACTCACACACACACACTCTTTATCAATGTGATACTTTTTTCCATTCAAGTAATGATTCCCTGTCAGTGATTTTCCAAGCGTCCGTAAGCAGCTTCACGGTTTTCCTGGAAAAAGACAGAAAAAAAAAAAAAAAATCCAGATCTTTAGATCAGATGTTTAACTTTGCTCTGTTCTGCAGCACTGTATTTTATCTTATTTTAGTTTACATCATCATTATCATCATCATCATCACTATCATCATCATTATCACCATTATGTTTAGCTGTTGAAACAACAGTCATTCGGTTCACTCAGAAACGTCACTACGATTTCGTGCCTCAATTTTAATGCTTAGCCGTGATGGTAACAGCTGTAATAGTGAACTCGACTCATCCCAGTGGCCTACATACCCAGTAAAGTGATAATGATCTATGGAAAGCAGCGTGTGCTGATGCAGCCAATAGCTGATGTTCTGATTTAGCTCTTCAGAGCAGCGATTTGATTTGCATTCCGATAATTTAATCATCCTGTGATAACATTACACTGAGATGGTCGAACGTTTCTGCGTGAGATTATTACCAAAGCAAATCAATGGACACATTTCAGTGCATGACTCTATATTAGATAATTACAGGTAATTCCTTTTTACAGAAATGTTATTAATATTGTTCTGTATAGTCACCATGTGGTGATTTTTCTCTATACCAGAGGTTTACTGTAACTTTAACTTTTTCTGTAAGGGACACACAATTTTTTCTTTCTTTAATAGGGGCGGGTCAGACTCTGAAAGAATAAACATGGGCCAGTATTATTGTGAAGATTTTATTATGATTTTATCTTATGATGTTATTATTTTGCCTACGAATGTTAGAATAGTTGATTATCCACAGGACGTGGTAGTGCAGTGGTTAAGTTATTGGACTGCTAATTGGATGATCAGGGATCAATTTCCACACCCATGCTCACAACCTATTGTTAATTATTTCTAGAAGTGTGAAGGTTATTAAAGGAGTAATAGTGAGACTTAATTTTGAGACGGAGGTTAAAAACAAAACACAAATGTGGATGTGGTCAGGCATCCCAATTCTTTTGGCCAGATTATGTATGATAATGAATGCCAATAATTGATTTAATTTCCTTTCTTCCAATTGAGTGCAGTCCTAATTGTCACCATTGTTTTATTTTTCTTCAGACATTTTTGCAACACGATTTGTTTATTCGTGAATGTTTTTATAGGATTTGAAGTCTGTTGTGTGGGTTGAGCTTAACTTCAGTTTCTTTCTGTGTAAATATACATTTTTTTAATCAACCCGCATTTATAAATTCCAGATTTTTTTGTAATGATGCTCCAGCTTAATGAATGATTTAAAAAAAACCTCGTTTTTATCTGCAGACCAAAAGATGCCTTTCTGTGGTGATTTTCTGTATACCAGGGGTATAGAGATTTTATAGAGATTTTATAGAGGTATATAGGGGATTTTCTCTATACCAGGGGTATCTGTGACATTGCAAACCCAAAAATAAGTATGATTTGGTTTTGTTCATTTTTCTTTTGTCCCGAGAGCAGATACATATTTCACACTGCAGTTACCTTGAAACCGAACTGTTATATGGGATGCAGCTTTTCTAGTCTCTTATAGATAAGAACTAGGCTTGATTTTATTCAGGACATCCAGTGTTCTTACAAGTTGCATAAGGTTTTGCAGCCCACGTTATGTACCTGCGGCTGTTAACGATGGCCTCCAGCTCTTTGGACTTGTGCGCAGCAGATGTAAGGATGCTCTGGGGAATCTCAGCCAGCCGTGCCACATTCAGCCCATAGCTCCGGGCCGCCGCTCCCTCCGTCAGCTGAAAGAGGAAAGTGATGAACTCTGGCTGTACCTCCTCCTCTGCCGTGGGAAAACAGACAAGAGTTGCAACAAAATTGTTAGATCAGAGAAAAACCTGTGAAAAGCCACAAGAAGGACAAGATTCAGGATGCAAATACACTTGTTTTCAGGAGGAAAGTGACACAGGAAATGATTTGTCTTGAAAAAATGATGGACAGCTACTAAGTCGTTGGGTGAAGACTACAACATGCTTTCTTCTTGACACGTTAGTCCAGCCAACTGGATCTCTCAGATCTGCTGCATCACAGGCTAAAAGGGGTAAAATTGTCATACAAAGTGAATGTGTGTTTATAGTAATTTACAGCGAGATTAAAGTGTCCATAGTTACAGAATCCCTCTCTAATAGCTATTATGAAACTTACTATAAGATGTTTTCTCAGGTTGGAGCTGGAATTCGTATAGAAGACGTCACATTATGGAACTGTTGCTTTCTCTCCATTGGAGTGTATAAACTGATTGAATGTGAGGTCATGTGTGTTTCTTTCTCTACTGATATTTTCACGTCCTCCCCCTCTTCCATTATAATATTAAAAATTGAACCGGTTTAACGTGTGAACTTCAGACGACTGCAGTCTATCGCGAGACTCGACATCTCATACACGAAACATGATGGAAACCAATTATTAAACCTACATTTTTATTATTACTATTTAATAGAAATGGAGGAAAAACATTAAATGTAGCAAAGTAAAAGTCAATTTTCATGATTAAAAATTTTCTTGAGTGAGAGTAAAAAAAAATGTTGAGCTAAATCTACTTTTAGAAGTATTTTTTTCCAAAAAAATCTCCTCCAGTAATTGTACCGAAGTAAATCTAAAGCGTTTCTTACCCAACTCTGCTCTCGGGATGAAAACAACACACTCAGAGGAAAGCTTCATCAGAGACATGATGGTTACGGTCATTGTAAGAGGACAGACTAAATACCTATCCTAACTTATTCTTCTTATTAGACTTAGGTTTTAAAACTTGTGATCTTTGTACAATAAAAAAAACATTTTTCCTTATTTCCCCTCTCAGGAGATGAAAATACTTCATAAGCTATTTTACTGTATATACAGACAACTTTTTAACGACATTCTTTGGACATTTGGCCTTTATTAATAAAACAGTAAGTGAGATGAAAATGGGGGAGACAGAGGGGGTGGGATTGAAAAGAACTCAGCCAAAATCGAACCCGGGTTGCCGGATTTAGATATTTTAGATATTGTAGCATTATCACAATGTTTGTCTCAAAAAAATAGAGTTGAGTGCACATAAAAAAAATGTTTAGGTTTTTTGCAAAGTTGTACAATATTGTATATCTGCCAAATTGCTATTTGCACCAGCAGATCACATTTTAAACCCGTTATACATTTGTTATACAGTTCATATCTGTATATCTGACCCACTGCCTTTTATACATTTTATATCTGTTCATATTCTGACACCTTTTTATCCACATTTTGTATATATTTTCTTTTATTAATTTTTGCTTTTATTAAAGAGACAAGATAAAGGTAAAACTGGGGTGGGAGGTATCGAACCTGGGGCACCTGAAGTGCAACAGCCCCATGTGACGGCTGGCGCCAATTTAATTTTCTGTTAGAATAGAATTTAATTTAATTTAAAACACTTTTATTGTCATTGTAAATCTGTACAACAAAATTAAGGCTCTTTCTTGACAAGTGCACATGTTCATACACAAACATACAAATGGAAACGGATGCATTTGTAAAATAAATGTAGCTGAGCTGCGGGCCGGCACCCGTGGTGTAGTGGGGTTTCAAGAGAGTCTTAATTTTATTGTACACGCTTTACCATGACAATAAATCTTTTTTTGTTCTATTCTATTCTATTCTATTTTATTCAAACAGTTTTTCACCTACATGCGCTCCGGCAACCAGGATTCAATTCCGGCTCTGATTTTTTTCCGGTCCCACCCCACACCCCCCCTCCATCTCCCCCCCATTTTATCTCTGTTTGTCCTATAAATGAAGGCAAAATGCCCAAATATCTTTAAAAAAAAAAAAAGAAGCTATTTCAACAGATCCCCCAACCCACCACTGACCCACCAACTGACCCACCAACAGACCCACCAACAGACCCACCAACAGACCCACCAACAGACCCACCAACAGACCCACCAACAGACCCATCCGATCACAAATTGCTTTTACTTTAAAATAGGCTAAGAGTCTTGTCTTCTGGCAAACTGGGAACATTTCCTTTAAGCCTTAAATCTTATCAAATATTATCATATATTATGAATCGTGATTTCTTCAAGGTTTCATTAAACTAATATTG
Organism: Bagarius yarrelli; assembly: GCA_005784505.1. Classification (NCBI taxonomy): domain Eukaryota; kingdom Metazoa; phylum Chordata; class Actinopteri; order Siluriformes; family Sisoridae; genus Bagarius; species Bagarius yarrelli. Next base: position 2,672,551 of record VCAZ01000050.1, read on the forward strand.
CAACTATAGATTAAGGACCACGACTGAAGATTAGACATTTAACTTGAGGAGATAATGAAATCATGAATTTCGTCTAAGATTACAATAATGATACTCTCCAGTTTTCCCGCTGTAGCAATGCGGTTCAGTCAGAGCCTTAGGTCATCCAGAAAGTGCCCCCCTCCCAACACACACCTCTCACATACCTTCAGCTGCAGTCTCAGGCTCATTGAGAAGGAAGGCCATGTGATAGTTCCCAACATGGCATGGGTAGAGGTTCTCAAGCTCACACAGAGGAGGGTAGTGGGTCACAAACAAGGTCAGACACCTCACCTGTGGAGCAGTGAATAAAATTATAATTAATAATAATTAAATATTTACTGATCATTAAAAAAAATGTCTTCTGTCTTTGTAACATTCTCCTTTTTCAAATTTATTTATTTTGGCTGTGATCTGTTTTTACAGTCTAAAGAGAATGCAAGAGTTATTAGTTATTTATTTTCATGTTGATCACAGAACTTATTAACAGTTAGCCCAGAATTAAGAGCTGAGCCAATATTAATTACAGGCAGTAATAAACTCAAATCTTAGACAGGACCTAGAAAACAGAACTGCCTTTAGCATCAACAAAGCACAAACTTCAAGTTAATTAATATTCCACAAATAAACATCAGCTGCATGAGGGTAGCAATAATAATCATCCTCACAGTTAGTTAGTGAAATATTATCAGCATTTACCCTAATTACCTAACCGATTCAGGGAAAAACAGACTCTTTCCTTATGTGTTATTTTAAATGGACTTTACAGCATGTGCTATTCCATAAATCAAAGACTCGGCTTTTGTTACATGATCTGACTGCATGCTTTAAAGACTAAATACAGACAAATTCACTACTTTAGTACTAAAAATACTACTGCAACCGCAAAGACTACTACACATACTACTGCTAGTACAACAATCACAACTACAACTACTACTACTACTACAATATCTACAACAACCACAACTACAAAACCACTACTACTACAAATAGTAAAACTACTACTACTACAACTAGAATCATAATTTTAAAAACAACTACTAGTATTAACAACTACTTCAACAACCACAGCTACAAAATTACTACTACTACCACAAATACTACTATTACAAATACAACTTTTACTACTACCAGAAATACTACTACAAACACTACAACTACTATTACAAATACAACTACCAGAAATAATACTACAAATACTACAATTACTACTATTATAAATACAACAACTACTACAACTACTACAAATACTAAAACTTCTACTACATCTACAACCACAACTACTACTATTACAACTACTACAACAACCACAGCTATGAAATTACTACTACTACTACTACAAATACTACTATAAAAAATACAACACCTACTACTACCACAAATACTACCACAAATACTACAACTACTACTATTACAAATACAACAACAGCAACTACTACTACTACCACAAATACTACTACCAGAAATACTACTACAAATACTACAATATCTACAAACATCAACTACAAATACTAAAACTTCAACCATAACTAAAACAACTACTACTATTACAACTACTACAACAACCACAGCTACAAAGCTACTACTACCACCACAAATAATACTACAAACACTACAACTACTACTATTACAAATACAACAACAACTACTACTGCTACTATAACAACTACAAATACTACTACACAACTACTACTATTACAAATACAACAACAACTACTACTGCTACTACAACAACTACAAATACTACTACTACTAAAAATACTAAAACAACTATTACAAATACTACTAATAATAACAATACTACAAATTCAGCTACTATTACCACTACTACTACAAATACTACTACTACTACTACTACTACTACTACAACAACAACATACTACAACACATATAACAAATACTACTACTACAACTACTACTACAAATATTACTACCACAAATACCACAATTACAAATACTAGCCCAGGGACACTAAGTCTTAAGGGAAAAAAATCAGACCAATTAAATAGACAGTTAAATAATTAGTGGCACTTTACTGAAATTACTGAAATCAATATCAACTTCCTCATCTTTATTCTATTATCAGTGAACCAGACAGAATGTCAGGATATTAGTGTGTGATGCAAGGAAATTATATCAATCGCATGTTATTGCCTTCAGAAACAACACCTCAACTCAGCACCTACTGGAGTCTATTATTATTAATATTATTATCATTATTATTATGAAATAGTGACCCATAAATAGAGTGTTGCTTGGAAAAATAATATAACACCCTCCACGTGTAGGATCTATGCAGAGAGACGGGTTCTGTTCACAGCATAGAGTCATGTCCTGTGTTCCATCTCACCGGGAGGTGAATACAGAGGAAAAGATGCTTCATGGATGGATTTAAGGCAATGATACAACCAGTTCAAAATCTAAAGTGATAGAAATACAGACATAAATCCGGAGGTTAACTGTTTTATTGTTTGCTTTTTATGGTTGTTAAAAAAAATGCCTAAAATATTGGCAGGGTATCTGAGAGAATCAACTGTGCATTGGGTGCAAGAACATGTTTCCAGCTGAGATCTAGAATGATAACTGAAGTTGAGAAATAGACAACTGCACAATTTATAGGACATGTGATCAGTGATGAGATGTTCATGCACAGAGGTATTGTCATGCCAAAAGAGTGTTTGGGTCCCTTAGTCATAGGGAGGGAAGAATGTAATGCACCAATTTGGGTATGAAACACGTATGTGTGCTGGAGAGACTGCCACAAACCTCTGACTATATAGTGTACTATGATAAACACAACATAATCATAGGGGAATTCTATTTCTGGGTTTAGACTACCATGTGTTTATGTGTTTAACTTAAGAGCTGAAACGATTAGTCAACATTATCTGCGAAATCAACAATAAAAAAAAAATTCTTAACAAATATTCTTGCACGGTAGCGCGGTTTTATCGTTGTGGCTCTGTAGTGCAGCACTGTATTCAAAAAAATTTATAAATTAAAAATATAATGACGGGGACGGAGAGGGATCCATTTGCAGGTAGATATGTTAATTTAAGATATTGAAAACACAAAGGCAGTTCTTACTTGAAGTCAGGAAACAGGCAGAATTTGGTACACAATAATCCAAAAAAAACAGGCACATAAATCCAAAACGTGAGACAGAAATCGTAATCCAAACAAACCAGGCAAAGATCAAAAACCATAGAATCAGTCCGAACATGAATCACTTGGTATGCTGCATAAGACAAACAATACTTTGCGTGGTGCTAACGCTAAGGCTAGTTTAAATACCCATAACCCGGAAGAGGAAACAGAGTCAGTGCGTTGGTTAGGATCATGAGGTATGAGGGGGGAAGCTCAAGCCGATATGTAACAGGGTTAATTTGACGCAAGGGGCCCACGTACCGGGGACTCAACTTTTTAACCAGACCAGTTGCCCTGGTTGGTATTCTGGGTGGGGACGTCTATGCCGGTCTGCCTGAATCTTTTGCGTCCTAATGACACGTTGTAACCTGACATGAGCGCTCTCCCAGACCCGAGAGCTGCGCTGCATCCACGACTGCAGGTACAGAAGACTGCTCAAATATAGCTCATACAGGGAGAGGCCTGTAGAGGACAGCGACTTTTGGGCATACTCGGCCCACAGTAGGAATTCGCTCCACCGGGATAGTTCTCTGGTGCAATATGACCATAGATACCGCCCCAGTTCCTGATTGAGCCTCTCCACTTGACCATTGGAGTGAGAGTGGTAGCCCGAAGTCATCCTAACGTTTATATCAAGGCATTTACCGAATTTTGCCCAGAGTCGAGAGGTGAATTGCGGACCTCTATCGGTGACAATATCCTCAGGGATGCCGAAGTTCCTAAAGACATGTTGGAACAGTTGTGTTGCGGTCTCCAAAGCGGATGGTAAGCCTCTCAGGGGAATCAAACGGCAGGCCTTGAGATGTGGGAACAGGGCCGCTGAGGGGTGGAAAGAGGTCGCAGGACACTTCATGGATGGATTGTGTCGAGGGGTTTTAGCCTAAGCGCAGACAATACATGACTTCACGAAGTTGACCACATCTTAACTGTAACCTGGCCACCAGTATGCATTCTCCACGAGCTCCTGGGTGCGTTTGATTTTAGGATGACCTGAACTGAGGGCTGAGTGGATACAAGACAGTAGTCTGTAACGCAGAGGTTTAGGTACATTAGTTTTCCCTGGGGGACATGTTGCTGGCGGAGGGTCATGGCGCTGTTCTGAGGTGATTTCCTCCTCAAAGTTCCAATAAATGGGACCCACAACAACATGCAGATTTAGTATGGGCTTGGTACACTCCACTTGTTCAGGTGTGTCTCGTCGGCGGGAAAGGGAGTCGGCTTTACAGTTCTTGCTTCCAGGCTGATACGTGACTGTGAACCTGAACCTGGTAAACAAAAGAGCCCATCTGGCTTGTCGAGAGTTCAGCCATTGGACTGACTTGAGATATTCCAGATTCTTATGATCTGTTATTACTTGGAACAGATGAGTACACCCTTCTAGCCAGAATGCCGTCATTCTGACAGTGCCTCCTTGATTGCAAGCAGCTCTTTATTCCCGACGTCGTAATTTCTCTCTGCCGGCATGAGCTTTCTGGAAAAGAAAGCACAAGGGTGTAATTTAGGGGGGTGACCACTTCTCTGAGACAGTACGGCCCCACCCCACAATCGGAGGCATCTACCTCTATCACGAAAGGACGCATGGAATCTGGGTGCTAAAGAATGGGAGCTGTTGTGAACTTCCCCTTAAGTTGTTCAAACGCCGACATGGCCTCCGCGGTCCACAGAAACTGAGTGGGCTTACCCTTGAGCATAAACATGAGGGGAGCAGCAGTGAAACTGTAATTTCTGATAAAGCGGCGGTAAAAGTTTGCAAACCCCAGGAATCTCTGCAACTCCTTGACAGTTTTGGGGAGCGGCCATTCTGTTACAGCCTCCACCTTTTCATCATCCATAGCCACGCCTCAGGAACTAATATGATAGCCCAACACTGCAATTTGGTTCCAATGAAACTCGCATTCCTCAGCCTTTATGAACAGATTGTGCTTGAGCAGATGGTGTAGCACTGTGCGGACCTGAGTGACATGCTAACAAAGATTGGGCAAGTAGACAAGAATATCGTTTATATAGACAATGACACAGATGTTCAGGAGATAACGAAAAATGTCACTGACGAACGCCTGAAACACTGCAGGGGCATTAGATAGTCTGTAAGGCTATTCGTAGAAATAGTCATGATGAAGGCGGTCTAGCTTGGTAAATATTTTCACTGTCCGGAGTTGTTCCAGAGCCGCAGGTACTAGCAGCAAAGGGTAGCGGTACTTCACTCACTGTAACTTCATTTAAAGCGTGGTAATCTATACAAGGGCGCAAGGAGCCATCCTTCTTCTCCACAAAGAAGAAACCTGATGCAGCTGGAGAAGTGGAGGGACGAATGAACCCCTGGGCTAGCCTCCTCCATGGCTTTGGTCTCCGTTTGGGATAGAGGATAGATGCGACTTCGGGGGGATGGGGGGGCGGTAGCTTGAGAGAATAGGTCAATGGATAAGATTGAGCGCAGCTCCGGAATCAACTAGTGCTGGGAACAGATGGGAAGTGGAGTCAATGCACAGGTACAGAAACTGAGCAAACAGGCTGACTTTCTCAGCGCTGAAGTGACTGGGTCCACCACAGTAATAACACAATCCTGCTTGCTTCTGGCGTTGTCGTTCTTATGCTGATAGCTTGGTGGTCCCCAGTTGCATAGGCTCAGAAGCTTTACATGGAGCGGAGACCAATGTCTGGGAGGCAGGAAGAGTGCTTAAAGTGGTTGCTTTGGGCTGATTGCGCAATAAATTGTCCAGGCGCACCGCCACAGCCACATAATCCGAGAACGACCCGGTGTCATCCAGACAGGTAAGCTCCGCTTGCAGACAAACGTTCAACCTGTCCTTGAACATAGCTTTAAGCGAAGTGTCATTCCAACCAGTCTGCGAGGCTAACGTGCGAAACTGAATGACGTATTCCGCTGCAGCCTTTTCGCCTTGCAACCTGATGAGCTGGGAGGACACATCCAGCCCCCCCGCTGGATATTCAAAAACCTCCCGTAACTGCATTAAGAAGTACTCCAAAGACGTTTGAATACGCATATCAGCCGCCGCCTAGCTAGATCTAGCACTCTTTTCGAAAGGAGAGATAATAGAAATGCACATTTCTTACTGTCTGTTGAGAAAGCGCTAGCTTGGAGGTCTGGAAGTAGAGTTGGCATTGACGTCCGAAGCCTTTGCAGTGCTCTGGTGTTCTGTCAAACTTGTCGGGGAGCGCGAGGGAAACGTTGGAAGACACCGCCCCAGACGATGGCGCTGCCGACAAAGGGTGCTCCTGTAACACCACTAGCTGCGCCTGGAAAGCTTGTAATGCGTTAAACCTGCTGGATCCAGAGACGGCGAATTATTCTGTAATGACGGGGTCAGAGAGGGATCCATTTGCAGGTAGGTATGTTTATTGAAAACACAAAGGAAGTCAATAATCCAGACAAACCCGGCAAAGATCAAAAACCATAGAATCAGTCCAAACATGAACCGCTTGGTATGCTGCATAAGACGTGGTGCTAACGCTAGTTTAAATACCCATAACCCGGAAGATGAAACAGAGACAGTGCGTTAGCACTAGTATTCAGGCGACGGCGCCCTCTGGTGGTGGGAGGAAGGAATCGTTACATAAAACAAATATAGAATATAATTATATCACCAAATATATAGAAATATTGGTAAAATAATTGCTTGTAATAGCTAAAGTATTTGTGATTTTTTTGTTTTAATGTATTAGTTTTTTTAAACTTATTGCCCAAGCCAGAAAAATGGCTGATTAATCGATTAATCGTTCTAACAATCGCTGATTAATCGACAATTGAATTTATCGTTTGTTGCAGCCCATCTAACTGTAACGAAGTAAATGTGAGATCTGAAGGGCGTGAGGGCGTTAAGCTTCTGCATTACAATCGCACATATTTAGCAGTGATTTCACTCGATCTGTTTCCACGCATTAAATCGTTATGGCAATGCAACTTCCATCCACCTCCTCACTTCTCTCCACTCGAAGACACGCACCTCAGCTCGTTTCAAATCCGTATGCCAGCTGAGTGTCGGTGAGCTCCGCTTCCTGTGTGCAAGCAGAGAGCTTTGCTATGGCAACTAGCCTTTCTTTTGCAGCCGTGGAGCAGTAATGCAGGTACACAAAGGTAGTGCGCAGTTAGACACGGGCTCCGTCAGAGAGCGTTATACAACCATGGTTTTTTTTTTCCAAATACAGGACAGGTCAAGAGTGGGACCAGTTGCTATGCCAACCTAAATGCGTGCACACAAACGCTCACACATAAAATTACAATTTGTTGCAACATAGCTTTACAGACCAGTCGTGCATTAAATTAAAGATGAAAAGAACGCATCAGTCGCATGGATGCATACATTTAAATCCATAGCATTAAGCAGATATATATTTATCTAATTTGTACAGCTGAGCAGTTGAGAGGTTAGGGACTTTGCTCAGGAGCCCAATAGTGGCAGCAAAGCGGTGCTGGGAATCAAACCCACAATCTTCTGATTACCAGTCTAATGCCACCCTGTCCCCGTACACAAATGACTAATGCAGAACAGCTGCTGATCAACTGCTCAGCTGTAAAAATTAGATGAATATATGTCTGCTAAATGCCATATATGTAAAGGTACAGCATGAAAGTTCAACACCAATTACAATAACAAATTCAACTACACGCTACACCACCAGAACACAGGGTTAATCTCAAAAGGTTCTAGGATTTTTACACTTCAGGTACTTCTCGCTCATTTTCCCAAAATATTTGTTCTATGCAGGACCTATGCACTTTTATAGCATCAAATTTCACCAGGTTTCAGTTAAACAATCTGTATAAGGAAATAAAGAAAGAGAGGTCACACAGAAAAACTGCAGTTTTAACACAAATTACAAATCCTGTTACACCCAGAAGCTGCTTACAACAAAAAATCTTGGCGGCTTTATTCCACTACATCAGCTTGCCAACAGATTACACATATTTATTTAAGGGCTTAAATTTTAGGCTATAAAAATGTACTCACTTCCTGATATTTCCCTACTTTTTTCCTTTTTCTATATGCCACAGGAAAATCAGCAGGAAATCAGTTCATTATTAGGTCGACATTATATGACGCATCCACATAAAAGACTCTGCTACTATAGAAGCAACAATGCACTTATACAAGAACAAGTGCATTTATACAAGTCTGAGCTGCTATCAGACTGCAGCAGAGTAAAATTACAGATGCTTACATTACTATTAGTATGATTTATTTCTTAATTAAATCCTGTGTTAGGTTCCTAAACTGACATACAGCAGAAGATTATTCGTTCACTGCAGCAACACATGTGTACTTAGTAGGTGTGATATTTACAGTAACACACTCTTCACTACACTAACGACTCCAAAGGTGAATACACAGCTATGCAAAGCCTACATAAAAGCAGGAGAAGGCATGAGACAATAAGGGAAGGCATGAGAAAGAGAAAAGAAGAGACAGAGAGAGAGAGAGAGAGAGAGAGATGAAGACAGATATAGAGAGAAAGAAAGAGGGATAGAGAGCAAGAGCAAGCGAGATAGAGAGAGAGAGAAAGAAAGACAAAGAGATAGATAGATAGACAGATAGACAGATAAATAGATAGATAGATAGATAGATAGATAGATAGATAGATAGATAGATAGATAGATAGATAGATAGATAGATAGATAGATGAACAGAGTAAGAGAGAAAAACATGTAGCTGAGATTCTTTAAAAACACATCGAACAGCATGTAATACTCAGGGGAGTCACCTTTATCACCAGTTCAGCACCTCGAACAGCAACCACACCTACACTTATTGTTTATCCACCCAATTAGCACTTCAAATGTGTGAAGAGAGAGAGAGAGAGAGAGAGAGAGAGAAAGAGAGAGTGTGTACGTGTGTGTGTGTTTTTTTGTCCTTTGCTTTGCTGTAAAACATCTCTGGTAATCGATATGTGCTGTATTTACTATTACATCACCTTCCAGGCTCTACATCCACGTCACTGTCAGAGCATTCACACAAACTGATTCTCAATCGTTAATCAAACACAGCTTATACTGGGTACAAGGTGGAACAGAAGCTGGTGTATCTAGGTTACAGGTGGTTGTGTGTGTGTGTGTGTGTGTGTGTGTGTGTGTGTGCGCGCAAGAGAGTTGTTTTTCTATTGAGAACAGAATCCTAGGAGACTCTGCTATGTAACAGGGTAAATATGGAAGAAATGGAGTCTGAGGCGTTTAACAAAGACATCAGACATGTAGTGTAAAAGCTGCTGGGCATTAATAATAACACTCATAATAAACAGGGCAGCGATGAGAGGGTAACAACAACTTACCGGTAATTGTTTGGGAACCCATTTGATAAATTATGGGTTTAGATGTAGCTCATTACAGAATGTTTCACAAAGCAAAAACTTGCTTTTATTTGTATTTCCAAACAAATGTAGTTTTTTTGTTTGTAATTGCTGGGCTCTGTCCGAAATCATATAATTCTATTCTATATAAAGTGCAAAACTGAGTATGAGAGGCGAGTAGTAGGTCCGAATCTTTAGTACGCGAAGATACAGTACATGAAAAGTTCCCGGTTGATCTATTACTCCCACCTGTCCCACCAGTCTGCATATAATGGACACTTTATCACATGAAGCTTCGGGAGAGACGACTCGCCATATGCGGCAGTGGCGAAAAGCAGCGATGCAGTACTTTTCAAAAACATTGTTCAATGTGGTTAAACTGCAGGTTAAACATGATCTAACTTTACATTTGCGCTGCTGTGAACTTGTATGTCGTGTGTTAATGATCAAACACATTGAGTGAACGACACAATTCTTTGGGTGGAAACATCTCATTGATGAGAAAGATCCGAAACACCAAATTGGTATGTAGTCTGCAACACATGTAGGTAGATACTTTGTGTGCATGTGTGTGTGTGTGTATGACAAAATCGTACAATATCTTATCTGTCACAAAAACCATGACATGGTTCAAGTCATGGAAACTGAATGTCAAACAACAGAACAGTCTTCCTAATAAAGTGGACAAGAAGTCAACATTATAGCAGTTTGAAGAAATAAGACAACTTGTGCATACGTCTCCGTCCCAGAGACTATCCTGTGGTGGAAACCTTAAAGACTGTGATAATTCTGAAAGTGAAAGAAAGTGATAATTCTGAAGCTAAAGGAAACGTTACCATATTAACCATATTATCAGTCTGTTAAAATGTCTTCTTGATGTCTAATAAAAGGACATTAATTATTTATTATTAGCTGTAGATTATACAGAGCATTTGTCTAGGTAAAAAAACTGTTTTAATTAAAACATTATAACAGTCAGACCAAATCCGATCAGAGAATTTACGGGTGTTGTGGTGTAAATGGACAAATAAGATGCTGTTTGTCTCTTTATGTAACTACTCAACTCCTGTCCTAAAACTGTCCACTGTGATGATGTGCATGAATGTGTTATTCTGAAAAAGCTGGATTAGCTGTGCAACCTAACAGAAGGGAAGGGAAATGGTAGCTCAGAGGTTAAAGTTTTGGACCGCTGACCAGAAAATCATAGGTTCAATTCACACCACCACCAAACAGCCACTGTTGGGTCTCTGATCAAGGCCCTCAACCCTCAAATGCTTAATTGTATAAATACAAGATAAATATTTTGGATATGCAAACCTAACTGAAAAGAGGGGGAGAAAGAAAGAAAGAGACGGAGTGTGATAATAAAAGAGATAAAGAGAAAATCAGACAGTGACACAAATAGAGAGAGAGAGAGAGAGAGAAACAGAGAAACAGAGAAAAAGGACAGAGACAAAGTGAAAGAGAGAAAGAGAGAGAGAGAGAGAGAGAGAGAGAAAGACAGACCACAAGAGAAAGAAAGAGAAAGATAGACAGTGAGAGACAGAGAGACAGACCACAGAGTGTGAGAAAAAGAAATACAGAGAGAAAAGCAGACGGAGAAAGACAGACAGAGAGAAATAGAGACATGCAGAGACAAAAATTGAGAGATAGAAAGAGAGAGAGAGAGAGAGAGAGCGCGAAAGAGACAGATATAGCGTGAGAGAGGAAGAGAAAGAGAAAGAGAGAAAGAGAGAGAGAGATGGAGAAGGACTGGGATGCAGGTACTGTCTGGTGCTACATGCTGTGTCGAGGACGGTACTGAAACATAAAACTAGGGACCAATCAGTCTGAATGATCAGTTGTCTGTTTCCATCACCTGTGAATCCATTACTTTTTTTTAGAGGTTGTTCCTGCTCTCTCTTTTATTCACAAAACCATGCGTGTAAAATCAGGCTTCCTAACTGGACAGGATTGATGTTCATCACTTTGTGTTATTTTGTAGTGATTAAATGTTCCTTCTCTTTTTTTCAGCAGGATATATTTAAAAAATCTACACATCCAGGGACTATACTATCAGACTATTTATCCCGCACCCCCCCTGGTTTGAGTTAGCCCCTAAGCTATTACACGCTGACTCAGGTGTTTTTCCCTCCCTTCCCCCCCCTTTCTTCTTTCTTTTTTTTTCCCTTCCTCTTCTTTTCCTCCCTCTCCCGATTAAAGCCCGCTCCAGCCGATTCCTTTTTTCACCTTGGCTCTCTCCTTTTTCCCCCTTTTTCTTTTTTCTTTCCTTCTCTCTTCCCTCTTTTCCCCCCTCCTTTTCTTTTTCCTCCGCTTTTCTCCTTTGCCTCCATTTTTTTGATGTGCCCCCCCTCCTTGATATCCCACTCCATGGTGTTTCGATCGTCACCTCACTTCAGGCTTCCTTTTCCCCTTTCCGCCCCCTTTATTTCCTCTCCCATCCTTCCACCTCCTTCCCTCTCTCTCTGGCATTTCTCCGTCCGACAGTTATTGGGTGAAGCACGTACGTTATCTTTCCGATTTAAGTAAGTAGCGTGATCTGATACCTTAGATACTCATGGGTGGCCCCCCCACCCTTTTTCCCCCGCTTTTGCACATCCCCCTTTCTCAGTAAAGACCCTTATCCCAACTTGACCATCATTCTTTGCTTTGATGACGCCGTGACTCTTCTTATCTGCGTGCATGGCTTTCATCCCCCATCTCAAGTGTTGTTTATTTCCCCTTACTCGGCCGCAGCTTGTTTTCTGTCTCCCCCCCATATTTTTTGTTTTCCTTTCATAGCACCCCTTTATGGTTTTTTCTTCATTCCCGCGCCGCGATCTCATCCTTATCCCCCTGGTTGTTATTTGTATAGCTGTTGTCTCATTTCATCCCCTACTTCTTGGGTTTGAGTTTCCCTGTCTTTTCTGTTCGTCCTCCTGGTTGATTTTGTTTTGTCACTGTTATCCCATCCCTGTCGTGGGACTTTGCCTGCTTTGCAAATCTTCTTGTCAAGTCTTAAACACTATCTTTTCATAGTTTCCGGTACCTAACACGAAAAAGTCACACATGTCCTAAGATTGTAGCTTCTAGGGTGCCACCCTTGATCACCGATCCACCCTTTGACCAGTCCTGTGCCTTTGTTCACTTGCTCATGACCTTACCACCCACGATTATGTGTCTTCCCATTGGTCCCCCACTCATTTTAAAAGCCCGGTGCGCCCACCACCGTACGTTGACCAGTTCTTTAAACACTCAGCCACACGTCAAAGCCGTGTGCCCCACCAGCGGCCTCCCTCTCCAGTCCTCTTTCCCCCACACGACCTACCACCCTCCAATACACATCGAATCTGGTGGTTCTCCTGTTGTTTTTGCGTTTTTCCCCTTGTTAGGTGTTCTTGTGACTTTTGTCTAGTGCCCTTGTTACTACAGTGCGAGCTATTCTTCTCTCCCTTTCCTTACTATACATCTAGACATACATCCCTATCCCTCGACTCACCATGTTACGCTAAATGATCCCATCTTTGTAAAAGACAGCCATTCGCCAACGACCTTGGGCCATTGTCGAGCCCTTTTTTTAGTTCCACCCTTTGGTTTTGTTTCACGGATTTTTTCCCCCATTGTGGGTGTCTTATTTTTTACTCCTCCCTTCCCCCTCCTTTTTCTTGACGTTTTGTGTATTGCACCATATTACAACCACACAGGTCCACAGCGAGCAAGTGATTGTTTACTAATTCCTTCTTCTTTCCGAGTTGTTTCGATGGAGGCACTCTATGGATAATTATACTGGATACCGCGTATAGCTCTTGCCCTGCATCTATTTACTTGCGCATTGCCCGTGTTGGTCATAGTCCCCCACTAGTGCCACATGGACAGTTGGTCTGATCATAGTCTCCCCGAGTTTCACCACAAATCCCTAGCTTACAGTATTACTGTTTTTGTGAATTTCCCCTTCCGTCTACCGACCGAATTGCAATGTTGTCAGAAAGTTGCAAAGGTACTTTCCCCTAGACAGTTCTGAGTCCAACGTCCAGTGCCGTCTATTTCACCCTTACCATTTTCACCGCTCCCCATGTGCAACACTCTATTCGTCGGTGAGATATCCCCAAATGCGGCAACCCAACACGTTGACATGGGAAGTTCACGACATTCCTCCACACGTACTTTTTTTTATAATCATGTGGTAAAGCCTTACAGCCGCACGTACTTCAATTTCTTCTTTGACACCCTATCAACCTGATCCTGCCCTGCATGATTGCAGTGACCAGTCTTCTAAATCTTTAAGAATATGCCTCGCGCCGTTTTACACCTTTTCCACCCCACTTCCCTTCCCCCTTTCCACCTTCTTTTTTTCTCCTTTTCCACACCCTTTTTCACTTTTTTATTTTCACCCTTCCTTTTTTTGCCCTCTTCCACCTTTCTCTCATTTCCCCCCCTCCCCCCACCGACCCCGCGCCTCCGCGCTTTAAGCTCTCTCCCCTTGTACCCTTTAGTCCCAGCCGTGTTTTCGTATCTTATTGCCCGTTCTATATCAATGATTCGTTCTTCCTCTGACATACCTATCTGCCCCCATCCCACGAGAGACACTACTAGATTCTTGTCCCCCGCACCTCTTAGTTTATCCTCTGTCACGCAGCCGCACATCCGCTAAACACCTTATCCCCAGCACGTCGTTTCCTCCTTACGTTGCTGTCTGCCTTCTGTCTGTCGCACACTGCCACCGCCCTTTTTTCCCCTATACCATCTTCTGTTACCCTTCTTTTTACTTAGCTTTGCCAGAGTTGTAGGAACTTTTTTTCTTTGTATTTTTCTCTCCCTTAGAGATTCAGTGCACCTCTTTTCACCCCCTGCTCATTTGATGCATCTTTCGAGTCGTGTTTCATTATCTTTGCTATTGATGCCCCTCTTTTACCTACACCCCAACCCCTTTCGCTATAATTTTTCCCCATTTACATTATCCCTTTTGGTCCTTTTTTTATCGCATACCTTTTTCGTATGGTGTGCATTGCACTACACCCACTCGGTCAATTTCATCTCAGTTTACCTCTATATCCCCGATGTTCCCGCCGTGACCCCCACGCCCGAAGGAATCCGTTATTCATTTATCTGTTTACGGTGGCGCCCTCGGCCTCCCTGTCCACTTTTCCCCACCATCCCCACATTTTTGGAGTATTCCTTTGTGACACCTTTCTTCTCTCCCCCCCGTGCCCCTCCACCTCTATCTTACCCCATAATCTCCTCCTTCCTGTTTGTTTTTCTATATATGTGTCGACCCACGTTGACCCTCGCGCTCTCTTGTAATTGGCCCTATACTTGGCCAAGCGCGTCATTTCGCTTTTCCCCTCTTCTCGGCTCTACCCCGACTTTTTGTCCGTTGATTTGAGGACCCCTGCATCCCTTGTGTGTGAGTCTGTTCCTCCCTCATTATGTGGCTTTTCCCTCCTTTTGAGTCTCTTATATGGTTTCAAATTTATTTCATGTTTATTTTTCCAGTTTACTCCTCCCATCTAATCTTCTCCCTACTACCCAGCGCCCCAAACCACCAGATTTATCTTGCAATCCGACCCCCCCCCCCCACCTCATCAGCATACCTGTTGCGCTCAATGCAGTGCATGCACGTTTTTCTCTTTTTCTCCCTCCTCATTTATCCTTTCCCTCTGTCATTTTCCAGACCGTTTCCCCCAATTTTTTTTTTTTTTCCCTCTCTTCTCTGGGTTTATTATTTTTAGGAGGAAACCTGATTATACCCCACGACGTTCTATCATTTTACTGTTGCCCCCCACCCCTTCTTTTTTTCTCCTTCCCCCCGCCTTTCTTTTCTCTTTTCCCCCGGCGTCATTTGTCAGACCATACTTCGCATTTCATTTGAATTTCCCTCCCACTCTTCCACCTTTCCCCCCCTCAGCATTCTCCCCGCCCACCCTCCCCCCCCTTTATTCTTCTCTTTTCACCCTCCCCCACCCCCCCGCTTGCATTTTTTCCCCATCCTCCGTCCGCCTTATTCCTGTTTCCCTTTTACCCCCCTCTATTCTCCGTATGCACCACTCAGCTCCCTCCCCCCTACATACTACCATTTTCTGCCTGTGCACTCACCTTTTATCCTTTATGTTTGGTCGTTGTTTTCTCCGTTATGCGGCCCGCTTGCTCAGGGGCCCCTCCGTAACTTCTTACGCGAACCGGTGTCCTTTCAACTTGGTTGACGGTTTAAATTAATGTTTGTAGTGTCACCAATCTTCCAATTAGTAGTTCTTGTACCTTTGAGACACAACTCACAGCCACCCTCGATTTTCGCTACTCATTCAGTTCCTTACCCTTGTCTTACGGATTTTCCTTTTTGCCCCTCCGCCGAGCGCGCTCTGTTTGCTTCTATTCTTTGCGGCCTGTGTTTTTTTCCTTTACCCCCCCCCGTTTTGCAGGTATATGTTCTTTTTCTCGCACGCAACAACTTCAATGTAGCAGCATTCACCACACCCTAAACAGGTCTTCTTTATATGTACAGTGTGTCCTCAGTCAACCAATAATGTGTACTCTTGGATTGTCACGTTTTAGCTGACGCGCCGTCACCGACCCTTCCCCCCTATGTGCCACTTTCAAATGTTTTTTAAATATGACCGTAACAAATTTTTAGATTATTTTATATCACAATTAAAAAAACTTGGATAAACACCCCCCACAATCTCCTCAGTGCAGGCCAAGCCATCACAACATAGTGAGCTAGTACGACGGGAGAACTGCGCAGACAGCCTTTATGCTGTTGTGAATAAGATGCAGCCTCTATGTGAATGGGAGTTTCTTTTTCTCCTTTTCTCCCCTTTTCCTAATGCTTGTATGTTCTTTTTGGTTGTCTTCCCATATGTACACCCACTGCAAAGGGATTGATGGAGGCCGAGCTTTGCACCTTCATGCATCGCTCGTCCGCATTCACGTTACAACAGTGACCTACTCGTGCTCCCGCATTTTCTGTTACCCACCGTGACACGAGCTCCGATAAAGGACAGTGATCTCGATTTCTTCTCTCCCACACAAGGCAGTACACATACCCTGATTGACATATTTTTGAGAAGTTCCGTGCCCTGAAAATTAGACAGTTTTTTTGGTTTTATGAGCTGTCTTGATTTCCAGATATTAATTTTTAGAACTGGCTCCGATAATGATTTTTTGCGTTAGCGAGTTCGCATCTTTGTAATGCCAGCCACCGAACACGATTATTCTTCATGATTACGATTAACACCCCTTTCGCTTTCTGTGTAGATAATGTATTTGTTTCATTTTCTGTGTGTTCAGTGTTGTGAGTTTCTACACATGTTCAACACAAAGCGCGCCAGACGTAGTTTTTACCTGCATTTTGAATGCCCTAATCTACTTTTCTTTCATATACAGAATACATCAGAAAATCACACAATAGTTTCCCCACCCCAAAAACTCACTCCAGTATAGTGTGTCTTTCTCGCTAACTTCTCTGACGCGTAAATATTAACACAATGATATTGAATGCCACCTCTGAATATCCCACACATTTGATTGTGCAATTAGCGCTATATGTTTTAAACTTGAGTTCTTGTCGTAGTCACAGCGATCGTGCACACCCGCCTACAAGACAGCGATGGCGCCGCTATGAGCTAGACACCAACCACCTCTCTTCAGTGTCTCTCATTGTTGGTTTCCGCTTATTTACTTATGCCCATACGACCCTGGTTACATGTGTTTTGTGCTATAACAAACATACACCAACACCAACACACCCGCCATTAGATCACCAGCACAGGGAGCAACGATATTTCTCAACCCCCAAAACGATATCGAAAATGTCTGTTTACATTGTTCACGTGCCTTATCACACTTTACACGGTTTGCAAAGCATGACATTCAGGTGGTTCTTGTGATGACCGTTTTATTATATTTGTGAATAAATCTGTTTTGCTATCCCTTGGACCCAAGTATAATAGTCCTTTTGAGGCCCCATCTCTTTGTGTAACTACGCCACACTTTTTGCGTGCTGTAAAGCCATGATATTAAACGTTTAATGGTTCGTACGACAAAGAAGGTATGATTAAGCAACTTTTGACATGTCATCTTGGCCTCGTCGCCTTCTCGAGGACAAGTTGTCATTTACATTTCAATTCTCACCCCCTGGCGTGCTGGACCTCACATATTCATGCCACGTGCGAGTCCTTGATTGCCTAGCCAATTAGATGCATCCGGGCACTGACCCCTTAAAGGTTAACTGGTGAGATCGACTCTTCAAATTGTTTTCTTACCCCCTGTTATCGCCCCGCACATGTGTCCTTGATAAGGAGAACAACTGTTAAGTAACCGCCCGCTCTACTATGCTCGCTCCTATACACTGTGCCCCACGACACGTGCTTATGTAGCATTTTGGATGTGTTTACCAATTCGCTGTGTATGACAGGAGACTGGTCATCACAATGGCACACACACAAACCAAATCATGCTGCACCATACTGAGAGCTGATGGTTGTGGAGATGATGACCATCAGACTAGTGTGGGGCAAAATAACAACAATTAATAAATAAAGCATATACCTTGCTAGATCGAGTTTTTCTGTGAAACGACACAAAAACCCATTTTTTTCGCTTCTTAAAACCAACCACCCACATATGAAGGTGGACTTTGGGGACATCGGTATTGCATTCATTTACTCACATTTAGGGGTTGGAGCATACACACCACACACCTCTTATCACCCCCACCAACACATATTTTAACATCACATCCAAAACCCTAGAAATATTTAGCCTCAGGCATGGTGTCACTGAGTAAGAGTTAACAGCTTTAATCTAATATAACAAACTATGTTTGAACTGATTAGTTGATTTGACTTTGTTCATTTGCAGTCTACGATAGTCTATGGACGTATCAGAAGCTACATACAGAAACGGTCTATTATTATACGATGGTGTCCTTGCATCTTGTGATCTTAGTACAGGCTATAGAGTTGGAGACGTGTTATCAGATGCGGATTCGTTGTATCGTCTTTTGTATCACTGAGTGCAATTGAGGTATTATCAGGGCGGTTGCAGGGCCCAACAGTGCCCCCCCACACCCAGTCACATGTATGGTAGAGGGATGATCTCGACAACCTGAGCTTCGATACATAATAACGCCAATACTTAGAACCGACCACTATTAGCCATATCATTTATAGATACATCAAGCAGGCTCTAATCTATGCATGATAGCAAAGATGTGTTGCCGTTTCACGGACTGCCAGTGTTTCCCTGAGCATACTATCAGGCAGTTGTGCACTTAGTTGTACTGGTTATCTTAACCTTTTTCCCATTTCATGAATCCCCATCACCAACGCTTGCCTTCATTTTTCTTTTTCTAGCCCTTCCCTTCATGCCCTTCTGTCATCATTTTTGATCATTATTACCCAATGTGGAACCGAGACCCTATTTCCCTCCACTCTCCCCTCAACCTTCTTCATTTCCCCCCCCCCTTTACCATACCCTTCCACCAATGAGTCTCTTTCACAAAGAACATACTTTCCTCCCACCTGCCTTCCCTATGCACACCTATGTCTGCTTCTTTTTTGTATTTTGAAAAAGGGAGCCGAGACGGCGTGATGAAGCGTGTTCAGTCAGGCGCGTTGAAACCATCTTTGTCCACACTGTACTTGTCATCTTAGTGTGCTTTTCATTTTTTTCCTTTTCCTTCCGTAAATGGGCAGGGAAATGGAAGGGCGCTGACAGTTTGGGGTCTCGGTGGCTATGACACCTTTAGTATCTTTCCTCCCCTTTTATCTCGGGCTGATGGCCTGTGGACACCATTGGCCCTACTGCTGCAGATTGCTTCGCTTCCGGTACTTTAGCCTCCTGAAATAGGCCGTTGTTGTGGCTGTCATCGTAGATTTAGTTGTTGTGGCAATATATACTTTTGTAATGTATCGGTTACAAGACCCAGTATTAGAAACGCAACAGATTAATCAGAAACACACTCGCGTACGCATGTGGTAAGAGTCCCAACCCATGCAAGGCCTACGATTCTAGTCCATCCGTATTCTGCTGGTGTGATTTAATGCAACCCCTCTGCTAAAGAAAATGCTGATAAAGATCTGTCCAAGCTCTATTATGTTTAAGTAGGATGATCACTGTGCTGCGTTTCTGATTGATGCAGTGTGTATGCATCACTAGTAAACTAATAGTCTAAGTTAGATCACGCGGACCACCACGTTCTGAGGTGCACTTAAGAAACAAGCACGCTCATCGTTTTGTCTCTACATTAAAGCAGCTGATTCCTCTTGCTACATTATAGCTGCCACATTAAAGTTTGTGGACACCCCACTCTCAGCTGTTGGTTCTCTCCCTCACATTTTGCTATAATGTGTGCCTCCCACCTTTTTCCTCGTCCGCCCCTGTCTTTTGTAGCCCCTTATTCCTTCCCGCCCCTCTCCCTTCAACGCCACAAACCAGTTTTTCTCCTTTACCTGATAACAGTGACAGTTTGTCAGCGACTACAACCGAGTTATGGTTTGAGTACTAACAAAGCATGGAGGAGCTTTAGTGCGATTTTGGACTACTTGTCAGCTAGAGTGATGCTTAAGCCCCGGATCTATGCCTCGGTCATCAACACATTGCACAAATGTGTGACCCACTTCCACTGTTGCACTGACAGCCATACCGTAAGCAGATTTCCTTTGTTTCACCAGTCACTACAGCCAACCGGCACCTAGACGCAGCGCGAAAAAGGAATGTGAAGAGCATAAGGATGGAATGACTTGTTCGTAACCAGTGGAAGAGCGATGAACTGACAGGAAACTCCAGCGTCTTGTTAGTCTGACCTAAACTAGTACTAAATCTGTCCTCATACCACTGAAAGTTATTTGGGGTTTGGGGATGCATACTGCTGTATCCCAATCGACCCCACGATCGCCCAACTCGATTAGTTTACCCTAACATCTTTTGTGTTTTAAGCGTCCGAGTGAAATCTCTACAGCCTCTTCTAGTGTAAACCGCTTTATGTGCAGGATCTCAGATCTTGAATGTGCGCCGACCTAGGTTAGCCTTTTTGCATGCTTGTACTTACCCTTTTAGTAGGGCCTATAACCACGGGGTAAGATCCTATGGCCTAAATCTCCAACGCTTTCGTCGATAGATCACCAAGCCCCCCGCCACGTTCACCATACACGATTTGAGGACACAGACGAAGATTGTTGTAGCCAAACGACTTCGGGACACACGGAGGTGGATTCCATGTCTCAATGACCAGTTTCCCCTTCTGCCGCGTTTTATTTAAAAATGTTATCCAAAGGAGTGCTTTCAGGTTAGTTTAATTTTTTTGACGCACATTAAAAAATAACGCATATTGTTTAAATATTTAAATGCTAAAAACTCCAATACTAAGTTCTTATATGTGATCTCAGTTAATATTCTGTATAATGTATAATATGATATGTCCTTTATAGAACCATATGCTACGGAACAGTTCGGCAGTAGTTGTCTATACACAGTAAAAATATACATCAAAATATTAATCAGTAAGGGTTGCATTTTAATAGCAGTTATTTTAATTTTCTAAAAAATTGTATACCCATATATATGTTGTTTTACCTTTAATTCTCACTTAAGTGCCCCTACGCACCATCCTTGTATTTTTTTCTACCATTTCCTACGTGCTCCGCTCTTCCTCAGAATCCTCACTTTTCGATGTCCATCTAGTAGTTGGGGGGTCATAGCACAGGGTCAGAGCTAGAATACAGCGCCACTGGAGCAGGAAGGGTTAGGGGTCTTGCTCAAGGACCCAACAGTGGCAGACTGGCGGAGGTGGGGCTGGAAAACACAGATCAGACAATAACTTCAGGTAAGGAGCAGTGGTGCAGTCAAGGTTCCAGTTCATCCCATTGGTGTTCAGTGATGTTAAGATTAGGACTTTAGAGTTGGAAATACCTGGGTCTTCTGCGCAATCATAACACACCACAACTTATTGGAACTCAGAGTTCAAAAAAATAGCTTTTTGTTCCTTTTAGTTCCAGTGAAGGAATAATGAAATGCTACAACATACAGAGTCATTCTAGGCAACCGTGTGCTTCCAAATTTATAGCAAAATTTTGGAGAGAAACCACAGCTGATAGTGGGGTGTCCACAAACTTTAATGTGGCACTATAATGTAGCCAATGAGGAAAGCAGCTTTAATTAGGAGACAAAACATGAGCTCACCCAAACGTCCCTATCTAACAGATATTGTGTTGTGACATCATCTAAACACACAGAATAAGGAGGAGTGTCTTTCCCATGTGCTTTTCGGTCTCTAATCCTGGTCTTTAGACACAAAATATAATCACAAAAACTGTACACAACTGCATATTCAGGGCTAATTACAGTAAGCTAAAGCATCTGCAGCAGTAGCCATGGTTTCACTTCCTCAATCTCTAGACAAGAAGTCTGCCGAACTCTCAACTGTTGTCATAGCCACCGAGACCCAAACTGTCAGCTGTCCTTCTTTAACCTGCCCATTAAACAGGCAGAAAATGAGAACAATAGCAACATGCACACTAAGATGACAAGTACAGTGTGGAACAAAGAGGGTTTCAAAGCGCCTGACTGAAAAAGCTTCATCACTCCGTCTCGGCTCCCGTTTTCAAAATACAAAAAAAGAAGCAAGACATAGTTGTGCATTAGAGGAGAGCAGGTGGGAGGAAATAATCAATGTTCTTTTGAAAGAGAGCTCATTGGTGAGAGGTGGGCTTTTAACGTGGGTTTGGAAACTGAAGACTGGAGGAGGGATAGTGGAGGAGCCTAAGGGTTCGGAACAGCTTTTAATAGAAGATAGAATTATGTAACTTGGAGTTCAAGAAATGAAGTTGTGCACAGAACATTGTACCTACCCATAAACAAGAACACCTGCTTAAAGCTGCATTTACACTGCAGGTCTTAATGCCCAATTCCGATTTTAAGACCGGAATTATTATTAATGACCCAGTTACATCATCTTTTAAAACTGACCCGCACCCGATAAATGCATTTACACTACACACAGCAGAACAACCCAATGTAGACGTACTGACCAGAGAAGGAAGTAAAAACAGTTCTTATTATTTGATAAGGATCAAAAGTTTAATCAGAATTTTAATTTCGCATCATATTTAAAGGTCAGCAAAACAATGATCTCTTTAGGAGAACTGCTAAGAGAGAAAGAGAGCTGTGTGTGTGTGTGTGTGTGTGTGTTTTCGATTAGCCGCAGCGCAGGGTACAGAAAAAAGAATTACTGTGGATTGTAAAACCTGCCTTTGGCACTGACCTGCATCTTGAACATTTGTTACAGTGAACAAAATAAATAAATGAAAAATACATAGTTGTAGTAAATTTATTATATCTCGCTGTTGGTGTCCATCTGAGTTGACGTCATGTGGCACCGTCGTTTATTCAATGACGTTCGACTCACATTAACAGGTGAAAATCTGATCTGTCTGTTTACATGACAGACGCTAATAAACGAATCTGATTCATGACCTATTTATTACCACATTATAACGAGACCTGAAACTACGAGATATTATTAGAATCCAGATCTTATCTGTACCATATTGAAGCAAAAAAAAAAAAAAAAAAAAAAAAAAACAACACATGAAAAACCACACCATGAACGTTTTTTACATTTTGCTTGGCCAAGTCAATATATCCTTTAATAAACACAGAAATAAATAACTAAATCAATAAATCCATTAAATGTGTTGAAACATTAATAAGGTTATTCTTTTATCCTAATTATATTATCTCTAAAGTCAGAATAGGAAACCAGTCCATCGCAATCAAATTGAATAATTTATACTTATATTAGGATTATTTTGGGTTCGTCTTTCTAGAAAATCAACATAAAAACAAACATACTGGGGCAAGTGAATCTCTGCAAATTCATCTAGTGAGCTATTGTGTTAAATTGGCATTTACTTCTACGATCTAGAACGAATCGGGACTTTATAATGTATCCAAGCTAGTTTTATAGATTTTTATTTAGACAGCTGGACAGCAATAAACCAAACAATTTAATGGGTTAACTATAATTAAAATAATTTTTAACAAATCTATAATGTGACTGAAAAATGTAGTCGTTTCAGAGAATTATTCGTTCAGTCGTGCATGCAGTTCTTTTTGCGGCTCAGAATGCAATGCATAAGCATATCGGGTTGTCATATGATACGGGAGAAGCAGTAGCGCAGTGATTAGGGTGTTGAACCGGTAATTGGAAGATCGGTGTTCGATTCCCAGCACCACCAAGTTACCACTGGGCAAGGCCCCTTAACAAGGCCATTAACCCCGAATTGCTCAGTTTTATAAATGAGATAAAACTCGCTCTGAATAAGGACGTCTGCCATATGCCGTAAATGTAAATCAGTTTATTTTGCGTTTGCGGTCAAGGACAGATAGACGATTCTGATGCAAGTCCACGTAAATTTGATTGTTTCTAAAACTACCACTGATCACTGAAATTACCAAACATACTTTATATCGGAACATCCCTTGATTTTTATTTTTCAAGGCAGTTAAATACACACTTGTTTATTAAATGTAAAATAGTAAAAAAAAGTAAAAAAGTAAATAGTATCTGAGTTAAAAAGCACACCTATTATTAGAGTCTTTACCCCGGTGCAAAGAATTTAGCTTGCTAAAATAAGCGTAATTGAAGTGATCTTAATCTGCTGATACACCTTTATATTTGTTAATGACAAACTTCCGTCTGATTGGTCAACAGCATTTTTTTTTTTTTTACTTTTTACACATAAATATCATCCAGTGGTTGGCGTGTTAGCCTTGTATTGAATTGCGCGTCGACATACACTATGGGATATTGTGCTCTGCCGTTTTGGACAAATGCATCCAATAGAAGCTTAGTAAATACTAATTTTTGGGTTCTAAAACTTACAGGATGTTTTTATACCACAATAACCTCTAATATAGCAAAAAAAGAATTTTTATTTCTCACTTTATGACCCTGCAGCTGTACCGTCTACTTACTGAGGTCTACCTATAAACTTACCTACTGAGTAAATTAGGTTTTTTTGTTTTATTTTTAATTTTTTTTGGAAGATAGAGATGAATAAAAGGCTGTATACCTTGTAAAAATTCCATCCACAATGCCAAATGATGCCTCCCTGGCTGGCACAAAGGATCCTAGCTGGGCCATGATTGTAAGAAGAGCCACCTGGCGAATATATGAGCTCTTTCCCCCCATGTTGGGTCCGGTGATGATCATGGCTCGTTTGCCCTCCCCCTAGAAGGAAGGTTAAAGCAGAGTGACTGTGATGAATGGCATAGCCGCACTTGTCAAGTCATTCATTTTAATGCATTATTTGCTGTTCCAATCCAACACATCTACAGCTTATGTGGAGTAAACAAGTGCAGATGTTCATTATACAGGAACTTGGCTTTAATGCCAACCAGACAAGGGTATTTAAAAGGACACCGCAAAAACAACTGGTAGAAAGAGGTCGGGTTTAGAGAGTGGACCACATGATATAATACTGCCTAAAATAAGATGTCAGGGTTTTGTCAGAAATTAATGTAGCAGAACTAGAAGAGAACCCTTTCTAGAGAAACAAAAAGAATGAATCCATCATTTATGGAAACCTTGGTGCTGCAGCAACTGTAAGCGGTGATAAATGCTCAGGACATTATTTTGATGGCTTGTAGAAGCATCTTCACACCAAGACTTTTGGGTTGATTTTCATTGTTGGGTTGCGGATGAATTTCAAAAATCAATACATAAACGGCCATCCTAAGAGATTGCATCATTAATAAACAGCATCTTTAATGGCTTTGTTTCATGGTTGATTGACAGAAGCTGTAAAATTGGCCTATTGCAAAAAAGTAAATGTAGACCTACAACTTGACCTGTATGTGTACCCGGGGCTAGCAAAATATTTTGCCCAATGTTCCGGGGTAATTGTGTCTTTTAGTTGGGCTACCATAATATATCCCCTTCCTGCCCAGTTGGGATCTCTTATACTGAGGAAAATATACATTAATGCTTTAGCTTTCTCTCACAAATATAGTTGGGTTATTATGTTGTCTGTCATTTTTAGGCATCAGGGAGCCGCCATCAATTTTTCAGGTATTGGAATTGCTTTTGAACGCAGCTTTTTCACACTTACTTTTAATTTGCGATCATGCAACTGTGCATAGTGAGCGACGGTAGTGATTTTAACTGAGTCAAGTCCCCTTCATTTCTAGTGCGCGTTTTAATAATAGAGATTGTGTCTAAGCAGCTTTACAGAATCAAATCAAATAAGGCAATGCAGTAAAACACTCACTAACACTAACACTCAGTTCAGTTTCATTATTATTGAACTAAGAGTCCACTAAGCAAGTCAGAGGCGACAGCGGCAAAGAACCAAAACTCCATTGGTGACAAAATGGAGAAAAAAAACCTTGGGAGAAACCAGGTTCAGTCCCTTGGGGGGGGGGTCTTCCATGGTCTTGTCCATGATGCTCAGTAATTCATTCCTTAAAGATAGTCATTAATATCCTCACGAGACAAGTAAATTCCCACATACACACATGCCCAGTGGAAAAAATTTGCAAAAATTGATGATTGTTGTTTTTTTGTAGATTATTTTATATTAGTGCTGCTTTTGTGTTTAATTGATATTTTGTCTCCTTTACAATCTTTTACATTTAAAAATACTACTTTTTTTATTCTGGGTTACCAGGAATTTAGAAATTTTGCAAGCCCTGATACACATAATATAATATAGTTTATTAACTGCCCAAAAAAGAAGAGGTGACAGACAGCAGACTACAAGCAGAAAGCCCTGTTATTTGAAATGTCCAGACCCAAACAAATAAACTGCAAATACAGACCAAACCCAAGAGAGTGATAAATGATACACAGCAAAAAAACCAACCAGTGGTGATAAGAGAGACGGTCTGGACTGATAGTTCAGTCCAGGAGAAACACAAAAGACTAAAAAAAGAACAAAACTGAGTGTGGAAGAATAAAAACAAGCTCGTGTTAATGGTGGAAAAAAACTTGACTGCGAGGAAAAGCAGCTCCAATAGAATAACTGAACGGCTTTAATCCCAGAATTCTGTGCATGCTGTGTTTAAGGTTTATTTATAAAGATAATTAGAAAGTGGTGAAAAGGTTGGTTCAACCCAGGAGAAAATCCTTTACCAGCCATTTAATAAAGGGGAAAGATTCTGCATTCCACAGCACTGATCTACAGTCTGATAGATAATGATGATGATGATGACGATGATGACGATGATGATGAAAGTGTGCAGAAAAGGGCGAAGACAAGATAACAAGATTAAACAAATTTAATATAGAATACTAATTATTAAAAGATTTAAAGAGTTCAAGGAAAAACAGAGAGAGAAAAAAATAGAGACAAAAGCAACAGCAAGGGAAATATAGTGTGCAAGATAGATGAATGAGCAATAAAGAAAGCGCAAGAGTAAGACAGCACACGAGAGACCAATGGGAAAAGCAAGAGAAAGATGGAAGAGAGAGAGTGCAAGAGAGATGGAAGGGAAAAAAAGAGAGAGAGTAAGAGAGAGGCAGAAGAAAGAGAGAAAAGGGAGAGAGAGAGAGAGACAGAGAGAGCAAAAAGGAGAGGAAAGCGTGACAGATGGAAGAAAGACAAAGAGAGAGAGAGAGAGAGTAAAAAAAAACAGGCGCAAGAGATTGAAAAAAAAGAGCAGGGGATAAAGATTACAAGAGAGAGAGAGTG
Organism: Bagarius yarrelli; assembly: GCA_005784505.1. Taxonomy (NCBI): domain Eukaryota; kingdom Metazoa; phylum Chordata; class Actinopteri; order Siluriformes; family Sisoridae; genus Bagarius; species Bagarius yarrelli. Next base: position 2,699,691 of record VCAZ01000050.1, read on the forward strand.
AGAGAGAGAGAGACAGGGGAGAGAGAGAAAGTTGAAAGAGCTTGTAAAAGACACGATGAGAAATTAGAGAGAAACAGAATTGAGATATTGGTGTGTAAGTCACACTGGTGAACTGGCACCAGGCCAAAAAGAAGACCCTATGCTTTAATTTTTTCTCCACCGCAAATCAGATCAACCTGCTGAGAGAGAGAGAGAGAGAGAGAGAGAGAGAGAGACTGCTCTGATTACAACACCGCTGCTTCCAACACTACCGAGTGTATCTAAATACCTCAGCAATAAACCGAGCGCACACACACACACACACACACACACACCAACATTTAAACGTAAATATTTTTCAAAACTAAAATCAACATTTCTTAGAAATAATAATCTTTCAGTTTCTGCTATAAAACTCAGTAGAATTATAGAAACTGTTTTAGCTGCTCTACGGATTATACTGAACTCGAAAGAAATCTGTCTTGAATAATGCACCACTGTGGTGTGTACCAATATACACAGTCTACACACACACACACACCACACACACACACACACACACACACACACACACACACACACAGACTATCTAAATCAGCTACACATGGCATGCTATGACTGCATTGGCAGTGCAGGTCTTGATGCTCAATTTCCGAAAAAGAATTCAGATTTTTTTTAAAGACTCACTTACATCATCTTTTAAAAACTGACCCGTATCCGATATCTGCATTTACACTATACACAGCAAAACAACCCAATGTAGACGTACTGACCAGAAAAAGAACATAAATAATCAATGGACGCAAACAAAATCATTATTTTAGTATTTTGCTTCCACATCATTTTTAAGGATTGGCAAAACAATGATCTCTTTTGAAGGAGAAAAAAGAGGAAAGTCCGTGTTGCAGCCTGGCAAAATGTAGCATTAATTAAAGTTATAAATTTCTTTTTTGATAGTTTATTAATTTTTTTCATTTGTTTACAGACAAAACAGACTTTAACCAAACAAAAGTAATAAATATCAAAATACACAGTTATATCTCACTGTTGGTGTCCATCTGAGTTGACGTCATTCGCCACCAACCGTTTAATTCAATGACGTTTGACTCACATTAACAGGTAAAAATCTGATCTGTCTGTTTACATGACAGACGCTAATGAACAAATCCGATTCATATCCCATTTATTACCAACATATGAATGAGACCTAAAAACTGTCTGAAAATATCAGAATACATGTGATTTTTTCCCTGATTACATCATCGTCTGTCACATCCCATCTGTACCACATTGGAGGTAAAAAAAAAAAATTGGGGGAATTAGATCGCATGACACATGTCGCGCATGTAAATGTGCTTCACAAGAAAAAAAAGTAATAAAAAAAAAAAAAAAAATTAGGTAAAATTGCGATTTTTTTTTTTTTAAGTTTTGAAGAGAAACTATGGGGTGGGGCTGGAGGAGTATAATTACTCACTGCATCCAATTTAAAGCCTCCTTCACTGATAGGGATTAAAATACTAATAACAAAATACTACTTGGACCCTCATTTAAGATCAGCGAATACAAACAGCATTACACATAAGGCAGAATGAGAAATGGATAATAAAATGTGATTTTAGTGTGTACTGTGATAGCTGTGATTCATTTCTCACCTCAAAGTTGTTGTTTGTCAGATTGTACACAAATGATCACTACTACACTACAGGACACACTGTAGGATCTCCATTAAGATTCTTAAGACTGGGAACGAAGGTTAGGACGCATCAAAAACAGACACACACAAGCAGTCCAGAGATTTACATCACATCAATCCGTTGAGTAACCCTCTATGTAACAGCAACGATAATACGTCATACAAACACACCTTATTTTCTGCATAATTTGTCGTTTTGACATTTTCCCAAGATGGTTTAAAGTTGTCATGCTAATTGCGTCATCAGGTTTGGCGCTCCTATTGGTTCTCGGTTTGACGGTCATCGTAGGATAAGTCGCGCTGCAGAAAACAGTCCGAAATCTTATGAACCGCTCACAATAGATACTATAAACAGGCTGCCGGACAACATCACAAACTAGCGATCAAAGACTAGGATTATAGATTATATACAATTCCCAAAATGTAAATGTATTTGTCACATTTACTCTACAGCTACCCCTGGGGCAGGAAGGGTACACTGAGATACCTGTCTGACATTCAGCTGTATGTGAGTGTGTATGAGGCGGAGGAAAGGGTGTTACTTTTTACCAAATACTATAGTGTTAAAAATGCTCAAAGAGCCAACAGTGGTGGACTGGTGGTGGTGGGCTAGAACCCCGATCTTCCAATCAACAACTTGGTGCCTTAACCATTTGAGACGACAAAATGGTGGTCGGTGTAAGTTTGGCACAGCTCCTAAATACTATAGTGTTAAAAATGCTTACTCTATGGTCTGGTTAACACACTTTGTCACACTTCATTAGCTAAAAATTTTTGTTAAATTATTACAGCACTACAGATCTGCAGAGCGGAACCCACCAGGCATCATCGTCACCGTTATTATTGCTCTGGATGACGGCGTCTGCCAAATGCATCCCTACTTTAATAGTTATCATCTGGGCTTCATTACCAAATTTCATTTTTATTCATCATTAGAACTGATCACCTCTTTTAATACACTCACTGCACATCAGCACATTTGCAGTGCACAGGGTCCCCCATCCCACCCCCACCCCCTTCCTGCCGCCTCATACACTCTCACATACAGCTGAGAGTCAAACAAGCGTCTCAATGTTCATGCTAACATGTTAATATATGTTTTCAACGAAGGCAGTTATAATATTTATATAATTGCAGTATATTTAAGATTATTAATTATTATTTTTTGCAGGAAGTTTTAGGTTTTAAACCAATCCATTACAGATGGCTTTTCCATAACGAGTGGCTTTTCCATAACCTACAGCATGTCCTAAAGTACAACCCGAATTTCGGGAAAGCTGGGACTTTTTTTTAAATATGAATAAAATAAAAATCAAATCACATGGGCCGATATTTTATTTACACTAGAACATAGATAACATAATAAATGTTTAAACAATTCTTGCCTGTTACAAGTTTCCAGCTGCTGAAGAGTTTGCGGTCATCTTCAACGTATTTTTTGTTTAATGATGCGCTAAATGTTGTCTATAGGTGAAAAGATCTGGACTGCAGACAGGTTCATTCAGCACCCGGACTCTTTTACTACTACTAAGTGATGCTGTTGTTATAGCTGCAGTATGTGGTTTTACATTGTCCTGCTGAAATACACAAGGTCTTCACTGAAATAGACGCCATCTAAACCTTTATATAACTTTCAGCATTTATAGCTTCCCAGACCGTATGCAGTTATACACCCCATACCGTCAGAGATGCTGGCTTTAGAACTGAACACTAATAACACACTGGAAGGTGTCCACTATAGCCTGGAGGACATGGCGTCCATGATTTCCAAAAAGAATGTCAAATTTGGACTCGTCCTACCATAGAACACTTTTCCACTTTAAATCAGTCCATTTTAAATGAGTTTTGGCCCACAGGAGACAACAGCGCTTTTGGACCATGTTCACATATGGCTTTCAATTTACATGATGGAGCTTTAGTTGGTGGCCGTGGATGACTTGGCGAATTCTGTTTACTGACAAGGGATTCTGGAATGTTTCCTGGGTCCATTTATTAATGTTTATTGAAAGATTATGCCGATGAATGATGTATTGCCGCTTGAGGGCCCAAAGACCACTAACATTTAACAAAGATCTTCGTCCTTGTCCCTTACACACAGAGATTTATCCAGTTTCTCTAAAGCTTTCAATGATTTTCTGCACTGTAGCTGATGAGATTTGTAATTTGACGTTGAGCAGCGTTGTTTTTAAATTATTCCACAAAATTTTACGCTCTTTTATAGATTGGAGAGACTCTGTCCATCTTTACTTCTGAGAGACTCCGCCTCTTTAAGACATCCCTTTAAAGCTAATCATGTTGATGTCACTTTACTTAATTACTTCCTAAATGAGGTAAAACAGCTAACAGCCTGGTGTAAAGCCAATAACCTGTCTCTGAACATCGACAAGACTAAGGAGATAGTTGTTGACTTTAGGAAAACAAAGAGCGACCATTCTTCGCTGAACATCGACGGCTCCTCGGTAGAGATCATCAAGGACACTAAATTTCTTGGTGTCCACCTGACGGAGAACCTCACCTGGTCACTCAACACCAGCTCTATTAGCAAAAAAGCCCAGCAGCGCCTCTACTTCCTTACTTCCTGCGAAGACTAGGGCCCACCATCGAGAGCATTCTGAGCAGCTGCATCACTGCCTGGTTTGGGAACGGCACCGTTTCGGATCGCAAGACCACAATCTGGTTGGCGCTATTCCGTTATGTCCCGTCCCTTATTGTCTTTTTTGCACTGTCTTTGTAATGTTTGTATTGTTTACTGCACTGTCTGTACTAGGTTGCACACATGCACTTTATGTCTATCCTGTTTGACGGCTCTTTGTTGTTTTGTGGAATTCTATGTTTTGTGTAGCACCAGGGGGTCCTGGAGAAACGTTATTTCATTTTACTGTGTACTGCATCTGCTATATATGGCTGAAATGACAATAAAGCTCCTTGAACTTGAACTTGAAATGATTTCTCAGCTGAATCTATCCCTTTTTCAGCCCTTTGTTGTCCTGTGCCAACTATTTTGAGACTTGTAGCAGGCATCATAAGTTATGTTATCTATGTTCTATTGTGAATAAAATATTGGCTTATGTATATTTTAAAAGTTTTTTTTTTTAGTTTTTATTTTTATTCAAATTTAAAAAACGTCCCAACTTTCCCAGAATTCGGGTTGTAGTTAATAATGAATTTTTCACCTTTTCACCGTTATTTTTCTTGACTGCCCGTGTCACGATGGTCTATTTTTCATAATTTCACTTTCATAATTTCCCGGTATTTACTCAAATCCACCTTTTTAAATATCGCTGGAATATTTTGCAGTGTCACTGGCTGTCATACAACACCAAAGCATACAGATCCACCCACATGCTCAACTGTTGGCAAGGATTTCTTTCCCCAGACTCTGCTTCCTGGTTGATGAGTTCAGAGGAAAGACTTTCGTCGTCCTTTTTGTCATTCAAGGATCTTTTTCCTTTCATTTAACACACTGACAAGTTTGATCTGAGAGTTTTTAGATCTCGACTTGATTTTCACAGTTCCTTCCCACCAGTCATTTCCTAATGAAGTTTTAGATGGCAGGAGGAGCAAGATGAAAGCGATGTGGGCTCTTTTCATAGCTACGGCTACAATGTGGGCATTAATTTGCTTCATTTCAGATCTTGTGTGCAGTACGTTGGTCTGCATATTTTACATGCAAATCTCTCTCTCAGTGTTTGTCTCTCGCTTTCACTGTCCCTCTCCGTGTCTGTCTCTCGCTCTCACTGTCTCTATCCGTGTGCCTGTCTCTCGCTCTCACTGTCTCTATCCGTGCCTGTCTCTCGCTCACTTCACTGTCTCTTTCCGTCTCTTTCGTCTGTCTTTTGCTCACACGGGGTCTCCCTCAGTGTCTGTCTTTTGCTCACACGGGGTCTCCCTCAGTGTCTGTCTCTCGCTCACACCGGGTCCCTCTCCGTGTCTGTCTCTCGCTCACACCGGGTCCCTCTCCGTGTCTGTCTCTCACTCACACCGGGTCCCTCTCCGTGTCTGTCTCTCACTCACACCGGGTCCCTCTCCGTGTCTGTCTCTCACTCACACCGGGTCCCTCTCCGTGTCTGTCTCTCACTCACACCGGGTCCCTCTCCGTGTCTGTCTCCTACTCTTCACTCACTCACACCGGGTCCCTCTCCGTGTCTGTCTCTCACTCACACCGGGTCTCTCTCCATGTCTGTCTCTCACTCACACCGGGTCTCTCTCTGTGTCTGTCTCTCATTCACAACGGATCTCTTTCTCTGCCGCTCTCTCAGCCTCTCTCTTTTCTCAGTTTGCTTTCCTTCTATTTATCCTTTGGAGGTCACTTTATATCAATAGACAGAGCAAAAAAAAAAGATAAAAGGCCATATTCAAACTGATTTGCTTAAATAGCAGACGCTAATAAACATATCTAATTTATATCCCATTTATTACCACATATAAATGAGGTCTGAAACTGGCTTAAAATATCAGAATCCTTGTGATTTTTTTCTATTTACACGATCGAGGGTCGTATCCCATCTGAGGTCACATTATACATGCGGTGTAAATGCAGCCATATTGTCCATTTCAACAGGAGCGTTACAGGCTGCAGTGATTACAGCCATATGATAGGGGGACCTAATAAAAACAATACTTGTAAGTCATGTTTATCTCTGTGGGGTTTGTACCTGAAGATCAGTGTCATTTGGCACATACTGATCCTGCTCCGCCATCAGCATGTTGATGACTGGGTGTCTGCCTTCCCGGATCACTACATGGCCCTCCAGCTCCAGAACCTCTGGCCTGCACACAGCACATACACACCCTATGAGGAAACATGCCTGCAGTGTGAGATCAAACTGAAGATTACATAAATAATTAAGGCATCATCACTGGCGCTAATTTTTCCATAACGAAACTCAAGGCGTGTCGAGTGCTGGACTCGTGCGGTTGTTGTCTATATATATACACACACATCTCCGGGTGTAACGTAAGGAGAATCTTTGGTGCTCTGTGGAGCAGGAGGAAGGGGGTGGCAGCAGCGAGAGGATGAGGGTGTAGTTGGCGTAAAACCTCAGCCTTCAAAGTCAAATCCACTCCCCCACACAGGCTGTGAGTTGGCTGCGTACGCGCCGGAGGCGGACTGGAGCCTGCTGCTGGTCACATAGAACCCTCTGGGGTCCCCCCACTCTTATTCCTTCACCAACACTTATGTAAGGAGTTTTAAACACCTCGCACTAAATTTGCAGGACAAAATTCAGCCTCCATCCGAGAGTAGAAAATCAGAAGCTGCAAGCACTAAGCATAAAAATGTATTTCTTAGCATGACAATAAATAAAAATAGACTTGTACATAATTTCCTTAAAACTTCTGAGACTCAAGAAAAAAAAATCATCTTTGTGTGTGTGTGTGTGTGTGTGTGTGTGAGAGAGAAATAATTACTACTTTGCTCAGGTTAAATAAAGTTTTAACTTTACAACATGTTCACTTTAAGGCCATTTTAGTCCTTTCAATATAATGCGCATGTTACATTTATCTCTTTTATGCAACTGAGCAATTGGGGGGTTAAGGGCCTTGCATGGGGGCCCAACAGTGATAACGGTTATGTCAGGATTCCAAACCTTCCAAATAGCAGTCCAACACCTTAACCACTGCGCTATCAGTTCCCCCAAGTAAATGTCTTTGTCACATAAACTCTACAGCACAGTGAAATTTGTTACTTTACATATCCCATCTTATAAAAGTTGAGGGGCAGAGCGCAGGATCAGCTATGATATAGTGCCCCTGGAGCAGGAAGGGTTAAGGGTCTTGCGCAAGGACCCAACAGTAGTAGACTGGAGGCGGTGGGGCTTAAAACATCCAATCAACATAAACCATTTGAGACACATCACTAAAAAAAGCATAAAATCTCCTCTGTACAATTCAGCAGAAATTGATAGCATAGCTTTAAAAATATACACTGCTGAAAAAAATAAAGGGATCACTTAAACAACACAATGTAACTCCAAGTCAGTCACACTTCTGTGAAATCAAACTGCCCACTTAGGAAGCAACACTGATTGACAATCAATTTCACATGCTGTTGTGCAAATGGAATAGACAACAGGTGGAAATTATAGGCAATTAGCAAGACACCCCCAATAAAGGAGTGGTTCTGCAGGTGGTGACCACAGATCACTTCTCAGTTCCTCTGCTTTCTGGCTGATGTTTTGGTCACTTTTGAATGCTGGCTGTGCTTTCACTCTAGTGGTAGCATGAGACGGAGTCTACAACCCACACAAGTGGCTCAGGTAGTGCAGCTCATCCAGGATGGCACATCAATGCGAGCGGTGGCAAGAAGGTATGCTGTGTCTGTCAGCGTAGTGTCCAGAGCATGGAGGCTCTACCAGGAGACAGGCCAGTGCATCAGGAGACGTGGAGGAGGCCGTAGGAGGGCAACAACCCAGCAGCAGGACCGCTACCTCCGCCTTTGTGGAACAGGAGGAACAGGAGGAGCACTGCCAGAGCCCTGCAAAATGACCTCCAGCAGGCCACAAATGTGCATGTGTCTGCTCAAACGGTCAGAAACAGACTCCATGAGGGTGGTATGAGGGCCCGACGTCCACAGGTGGGGGTTGTGCCTACAGCCCAACACCGTGCAGGACGTTTGGCATTTGCCAGAGAACACCAAGATTAGCAAATTTGCCACTGGCGCCCTGTGCTCTTCACAGATGAAAGCAGGTTCACACTGAGCACATGTGACAGACGTGACAGAGTCTGGAGACGCCGTGGAGAAGGTTCTGCTGCCTGCAACATCCTCCAGCATGACTGGTTTGGCAGTGAGTCAGTAATGGTGTGGGGGTGGCATTTCTTTGGAGGGCCGCACAGCCCTCCATGTGCTCGCCAGAGGTAGCCTGACTGCCATTAGGTACCGAGATGAGATCCTCAGACCCCTTGTGAGACCACATGCCGGTGCGGTTGCCCCTGGGTTCCTCCTAATGCAAGACAATGCTAGACCTCATGTGGCTGGAGTGTGTCAGCAGTTCCTGCAAGACGAAGGCATTGATGCTATGGACTGGCCCGCCCGTTCCCCAGACCTGAATCCAATTGAGCACATCTGGGACATCATGTCTCGCTCCACCCACCAACGCCACGTTGCACCCACAGACTGTCCAGGAGTTGGCGGATGCTTTAGTCCAGGTCTGGGAGGAGATCCCTCAGGAGACCATCCGCCACCTCATCAGGAGCATGCCCAGGCGTTGTTTTAGTAGGGAGGTCATACAGGCACGTGGAGGCCACACACACTACTGAGCCTCATTTTGACTTGTTTTAAGGACATTACATCAAAGTTGGATCAGCCTGTAGAGGTGTTTCTCCACTTCAATTTTGAGTGTGACTCCAAATCCAGACCTCCAGGGGTTAATAAATTTGATTTTCATTGATACTTTTTGTGTGATTTTGTTGTCAGCACATTCAACTATGTAAAGAATAAAGTATTTAATAAGAATATTTCATTCATTCAGATCGAGGATGTGTTATTTTACTGTTCCCTTTATTTTTTTGAGCAGTATATATATATATAGTATATATAGATATATATGATATATATATATATATATATATATATATATATATATATATATATATATATAATCTATATGTATATATATATATATATATATATATATATAGTATATATAGTATATATATATATATATATATATTCTATATATATATATATATATATATATATATATATATATATATATATATAAAATATACAAAAAACATTATAAAGGTTCGCTACAGAGGACAATGGGCGGAGTCTCAGGAGAATCTGATAGGGCTTTACGACATGACATTTTTGCTTGTCTACCTCATAGACCACAAATTGTTATAGATGGTTTGGCAAGTGAAATCCAAATGATGCTCATTGCCGAGAGATACTATAGTAGTGTAAATCGTACAGATGCAAAAAGAAAAGCAATCATTAAAATGCATTAAGAATTGTGGAGACAGCAAACATAAAATATATCACACTTTGTGTAATGGTGGCTTTAAATTCACAACTTGTACATTTTATATTGATCGTGTTTCTTTTGTAAATATCATTGAAATATGTGGCTTAAAACTAGTGCAAGTAATGAAATATATAAAGCTTTTCTAAATTTTTTCCCAGTCAGCAAATAAATTTTTACACAAACACTACTGACTTTAAGTACATTTCATAATTTATCGCAAACTTCTGTTTAATTTGAGTTCTTGACTAGAAAATGCCGACGTAATCACTATTTATTGCTAGAGGAATACAGATACGAGTGCGCCTTCATAAGATAACATGTGCAGAGTGTAGGAGGTGCCAGAAGGAGTTCCACACCTGCAGTAATTGTTGTCTTTAGCAACTTGAGCCAACGAAAAGAGGCAGTCGACGGTTGCTAGGTAACCCACTGCTTTCTTCAGGATGTAGTACTGATCCCCAAATAGCCTACAATAGGAAAGAGAATATGATGTAACAGCAGTTGGTGGTCAAAGGGTTTTTGCAAAGAGGCTAGATTTATTCTCAGTACTGGTGATGAGTATTCCTGCCACCACCCCTTCAGGCACAGCTTGGCTCTATAATTAGGTGACTTTTACACAAGGAATACATTTCGAGCTTTCAGTCGGGGGAAAACAGAGTGATGTGAAAAGAGGGCAGTAAAAGTGACCCCCGAGGTTATATGTACATACTGGAGGAAGTTAATCCACTCTTTGCCGCAGTCTAGAACTAGCTGTTCGCGCAGTCGTAACAGACGTTGGTATCTCTCTACGATGAAAGGAGAGTGATAACGACCCACCATTTTAGTGCTGGACAGAAACAGGAGGGGGAAAAAAAACAAATAGATCGATTAGTGATCCATCTCCATATTACGGTGCGGTAAAGTAGCAAATAACACTACCCACCTGCTAATTTTCACCCAGTCTGAAGGAACAATGGAGGACATGCTGTTCTTTACCTCAATAAGAAACTGCAAAGCATAAAAGACAAAGAACAGGAAATGTGGGTTAAAGAGGAAGTAGTTGTCATCTGTGAATAGAAATCTGATAGTGTAAGAAACAGTATTACTTTTAATTAAGATTCATTTTTAAGCACTGTTTTTTTTGCCCTCATGTGTCGAGAAAATTAGGGAAATATATTAGCTCAGTTTAGCGCTTTGCTTAAATACAAGAGACATTTACCACCAACACCACAATCAAAAATAAAGCAAAATAAATATACATCAAAATAAGCAAACACCACCATCCAACACCTGAAATGACTACCATCAACCTACACCACCATTTACCACAGTTAAACAACACCAAACCCCTCTACCATCTTTCAACCCCAAACATCAACAGACACCACTAATAACTTTTACAAAACATCACTAATATTAATCAACGAGAAACAATGCATTTAAAGTAGCTCTTAAGCATAACGCTACCACTGTCAATCTAGAGTACGAAGACAACAGTTTTTAGCATAGAATTACAGGAATTTTGTAGAATACTAAAATTGGTCTCATGTCGTGGCTAAAATCTCACATTGTAAAGTCAGGCATTACCTTACTGCCCAGATAAAAACTTGCATGTTTTAAACACAAATCATCACTGGGTGGTAATGCATGCAAAAGTCAGAGCAGCACTCTTAAGCATAATGCTACCACCAGCATGCTTGACCAGGATACGCTTAATAATTCTATAGAAATAGTACAGACTTCTTATATATGTTCTGGATTTTTGTAAGCTTTACATCATCAATATATATATATATATACACACACACTATATATACTGCTCAATAAAATAAAGGGAACACTTAAACAACACAATGTAACTCCAAGTCAATCACACTTCTGTGAAATCAAACTGCCCACTTAGGAAGCAACACTGATTGACAATCAATTTCACATGCTGTTGTGCAAATGGAATAGACAACAGGTGGAAATTATAGGCAATTAGCAAGGACACCCCCAATAAAGGAGTGGTTCTGCAGGTGGTGACCACAGACCACTTCTCAGTTCCTATGCTTTCTGGCTGATGTTTTGGTCCTTTTGAATGCTGGGGGTGCTTTCACTCTAGTGGTAGCATGAGACGGAGTCTACAACCCACACAAGTGGCTCAGGCAGTGCAGCTCATCCAGGATGGCAACATCAGTGCGAGCTGTGGCAAGAAGGTTTGCTGTGTCTGTCAGCGTAGTGTCCAGAGCATGGAGGCTCTACCAGGAGTCAGGCCAGTACATCAGGAGACGTGGAGGAGGCCGTAGGAGGGCAACAACCCAGCAGCAGGACCGCTACTCCATCTTTGTGCAAGGAGGAACAGGAGGAGCACTGCCAGAGCCCTGCCAAAATGACCTCCAGCAGGCCACAAATGTGCATGTGTCTGCTCAAACGGTCAGAAACAGACTCCATGAGGGTGGTGGTATGAGGGGCCCGACGTCCACAGGTGGGTGTACTTACAGCCCAACACCGTGCAGGACATTTGGCATTTGCCAGAGAACACCAAGATTGGCAAATTTGCCACTGGCGCCCTGTGCTTTTCACAGATGAAAGCAGGTTCACACTGAGACATGTGACAGACGTGACAGAGTCTGGAGACGACGTGGAGAACGTTCTGCTGCCTGCAACACCTCCAGTAGACCGGTTTGGCAGTGGGTCAGTAATGGTGTGGGTTGGCATTTTTGGAGGGCCACACAGCCCTCCATGTGCTCGCCAGAGGTAGCCTGACTGCCATTAGGTACCGAGATGAGATCCTCAGACCCCTTGTGAGACCAAATGCGGTGCAGTTGCCCCTGGGTTCCTCCTAATGCAAAACAATGCTAGACCTCAATGGTGGCTGGGGAGTGTGTCAGCAGTTCCTGCAAGACGAAGGCATTGATGGCTATGGACTGGCCTGCCCGTTTCCCAGGACCTGAATCCGAATTGAGCACATCTGGGGCAATCATGTCTCGCTCCATCCACCAACGCCACGGTTGTACCACAAACTGTCCAGGAGTTGGCGGATGCTTTAGTCCAGGTCTGGGAGGAGATCTCTCAGGAGACCATCCGCCCACATCATCAGGAGCATGCCCAGGCGTTGTTGTAGGGAGGTCATACAGGCACGTGGAGGCCACACACACTACTGAGCCTCATTTTGACTCGTTTTAAGGACATTACATCAAAGTTGGATCAGCCTGTAGTGTGTTTTTTTTTTTCCATGTTTTAATTTTGAGTGTGACTCCAAATCCAGACCTCCATGGTTGATCAATCAATGAAATTTGATTTTCATTGATAATTTTTGTGTGATTTTGTTGTCAGCACATTCAACTATGTAAAGAAGCTTACACTAAAACGCCACTTATTAGAGAAGATAAAATGAAAAGGGTGATTAGTTTACGAATGATTATAAATCAAGCTACAGGAGCAGAAATCACTGTCCGTCATGATTCAGCAAAAGAAATCTGGAGCGGAGGTTTATTGATTAGGGTGTTTGACCCTTAACCAATGAGCTGAAACTTGCTGGACTACTAGATTTTGACAGAGAACGCTAAAAAGCTTGTCTTATGGTGTCTACAGAGTTTAACTAGTTAAATTTATAACTTTTAGGACCTTTTTAATACCAACTGAAATTTAAGATCACCAAACCTGCAATCAAAGTAGACACACATGCATACACTCCTTTCTCCTCTTCCTGTGGGCCAGCGATGCTTCCCACTCTGCGTGTGCCATTTAACCCCTTTGGTTATTGAGTGCTTAAATAATATGTTTTTATAATTGACATTGAATTTTTAATTGTTAGGCAAGTTTGTCTGTACCTTTGTGAGAGAGATGTTTAATCCTAATAGGGTTTCCCTGGTAAAATAAAAGTAATAATTATAATGACAACATATTTAAGACCTATCGAATCTTAATTTAAGACTTTTTATAAGAAAACCCTGATTTAAGACATTTACGGCATTTGGCAGACCTCCTTATTTAGAGCGACTTCGTTTATCTCTTTTTTATATAAATGAGCAATTGGAGGTTAAGGGCTTTGCTCAGGGGCCCAACAGTAGTAACTTGGTGATGGAAATCGAAGTCCAATCTTCCAATTAGTAGTCCGACACCTCAAGCACTGAGCTACCACTTCTTACTTTTAGGACTTTTTAAGGACTGTGTTCATTTCTGGTCAGTTAGGACGTGAACATTAATGTATGCATCATTCACCACCCTAAAAACATTTTAACTGTAATGTCTGAGTCAAAAAGTCCTTTCTGTCACGTCTCTGAGCGCCCCTGTTCTGTGCTTTACATGTTTAAAATGACTAAAAATTTTAGAAAAATTAAAAAAAAAACTTTGTGATAAAAACCAAAGCTGCTGTAGCATCAAAACCTTGAGATAGAGAGGGAGACATGCTGACAGCTTATGTGTTGAATAGCTTCATCCATTCCTGGGTTTTTTTTATTTGTATTTCATTTCCTGTTTCCATAGTAACCTGAAAGCGATGATGGAAGGAGTGCTTGGCAACCTTGCTGTTCATTCAGTAAAAGTGCATCAGTGCTCATGACCAGCCAGTGCATGACGCATCAAGGACAGGATAAATTGCAGGAAACTGATTAAATTTTAGAAGTCGTGCCCTGAAAATAGACAGTTTTTTTGTTTAGAGTTTGACCGATATTATTTTTTTAGAACTGATACCGATACTGATTTTGTTTATGTGTTCGATAAATGATATGCGAAACCGATATTTATTATTAGTTTAACACTGATTTTTGTTTATAACATTGTCACAGTGTTATTTTGCCTCTACCTTGCAAAAAAGTTTATTTATTTACTTATTTATTCATCAATATAAACAGAAAAAATGAAAAAACAATATTTAAAAAACTATCAGTAATGTGCTTTTTTAATTAAACAGGTAACAAATAAACAAGATATTATTTATCTGAATAAAATATTCAAAGCTGTATATTTTTAAAACTTTAGTGTGTCTCAGTACTTCCAGTAAAGCAGCGCTGGGTGTAGCCTAGAAAACTCTTTCAGTGTCTCTTTGGGTCGCTCTATTATGCAATACTGTAATTGTGGTCTTTTTATAAAACACACACAAAACAGCACTAGATATCAGTGGAGCTGATATTACAAAACCGATATCCGAAAATGGCTTAAATATCAGGAAAATTATCGGTTGAACCGATTAATCAGGTGATATTTATCCTTATATTTGCGTAAAAATCTGTTTTGCATCTTGGACCAAGTAAATCTTTCTGCACATTTGGTTAACTCGAAACATTTTGGTGCTTAAAGCATGACATTAAATCGTTTAAGTTTGTACGAAAGAAGGTATGAAAGAATTTGACATGTAATCTTTCGGACTCGTCCTTTTCGAGACACTGTCATTCCATTCCATTCTCATCCCCTGGGTCTGACTAATACATGCAATTAGAGTTTGAGTCCACAAAGTGCATCACGGGCCACTGAACCCTTCAAGGATTAATTGGCTGCTGATTAAACATGTTTTTTTACCTGTTAACTATGACATGCGTCTCAAGAGAGAAAACAATAAGACAGACTGTCCTTAAATTTTTTTATACATGGACAGAATTCATTAGAATTTGGATGTGTTTACATGCTAGATGACAGGAAGATGTCACAATGGCACATCACACACACCACACTGCTGCACTATACTGAGAGCTGAGGTTTGGAGAGATGACTTCAGTGTTTGCAAAAAAAAAAAAAAGCCAATCTTGTAGATGAGGTTTTGTAAATAAAAACACATTTTGCTTTAAAAAAAAAAAAAAAACATATGAAGTGACTTTGGGGGACATTCTGTATTTTATTCCATTTTAATCACATTTAGGGGTTGGAGCATACACACACACACACACACACATCACATCAACATAGAAATTAGTCTATGGCACTGGTGTTCATTTGATTAAGATTAACTCTTTAATCAATACAACATGTTGAAATTAGTTTTTTTTTTGCATATGCCAGCTTAGATAGCTGGAGTCAGAGCAAATACAAAATCAACAAGTGGGTGCATTTACATTTACAGCATTAGGCAGACCTTCTTATTCAGAGCGACTCTTTATCTCTTTTATACAACTGAGAAATTGAGGTTTAAGGGCCTTGCTCAGGGGCCCAACAGTGCCAACATGATGGTGCTGGGAATCGAACCTGGAGCTTCATAATAACAGCCAACACCTTAAACACTTAGCCACCACTTCTCTATACATCAAGCAGCTACAATCTAGCATATAGCAAGAGTTTGGTCCAACATCTTGATCAGTCACATACTTAATTTCCATAGAACCCATCAGCTGCCTTTAGCAGTCGACTTTGATATAAGGGTAACGGCTGCCTAGTGAAGGGGCAATAAACTTTAATTAGACAGTAAAAACCAAACAGATTAATCAGAAACACAATCTAGCATTTGTAAGATCTCCACCATGCACCTGTTCTACATCCTCAGGAAAGCAAACCTATGCTAAAGACTGCTAAAGACTGTCCAAGCCTCATATGATACTAATTAGGAGATCACTGTGGTGCGTTTCTGCTGACAGTGTGTTATCATATGTAATTAGACTAACACACACACACACACACATGCACTTAATAAACAAGCCACTGCCATATCATGATAGCGTTTATCTAAAACTGTCAGACACTATTTAGAGTACTAACAAGCATGGAGGAGCTTTAGTTGCATTTTGGACACGTGTAGATGATGTAAATGGATTGCTGGTCATCACATGCAAAGGGAACATGTGATGACAGCATATTAGCAGACCTGTCACTCACTACAGCAACGGCACAGCCGCGGAACAGAGTGAAGAGCACTTGGAATGGTTTCGGAACAGTGGAAGAACTGACAGGAAATACAGTCGTTAGTCTGATTAAATATATTAAATTGCCAAAAGTTTGTGGACACCTGACCATCACTGCCACCTGATTTACTCCCCATTTTACTGCTCGATTGAACTCCACTCTTCTAGTAAAGCTTTTCGCTAGGATTTAGATCTTGAATGTGAGATCCTCTTTTATGCTACAATAGTAGGGTAAAACAGGGTAAGAGGTAACGCGGATGAAAAGGAGCCCACTACATACAGTATGTAACACTGCGCTTCGGGACACACGAGTTGGATTCCCAGCTCAAGAACATTTCCCGCTTCTGCCGCGTTTTATCTTAAAAATGTATCCAAAGGAGTGCTTTCAGGTTAGTTAAGATTTAAAAAAGCATATTTTTAAATATTAAATGTAAAAATAAATAAGTTTATAATTTGAATATGTAACATAATTGATAGTTTACTTGTAAAATATGCCCAAACATCCGATTTGCTAAAAGTAAAAAAAAATACTGATAAGTGTGCCTTTAAGGTAAATGTAAATGTCTTTGTCACGCACGCTACAATTCTTTCTTCGCATGTCCCATCTTAGTAAGTTGGGGGGTCATAGCACAGGGTCAGAGCTAGAATACAGCGCCCCTGGAGCAGGAAGGGTTAGGGGTCTTGCTCAAGGACCCAACAGTGGCAGACTGGCGGAGGTGGGGCTGGAACACAGATCAGACAATAACTTCAGGTAAGGAGCAGTGGTGCAGTCAAGGTTCCAGTTCATCCCATTGGTGTTCAGTGATGTTAAGATTAGGACTTTAGAGTTGGAAATACCTGGGTCTTCTGCGCAATCATAACACACCACAACTTATTGGAACTCAGAGGGTTCAAAAAAATAGCTTTTTGTTCCTTTTAGTTCCAGTGAAGGAATAATGAAATGCTACAACATACAGAGTCATTCTAGGCAACCGTGTGCTTCCAAATTTATAGCAAAATTTTGGAGAGAAACCACAGCTGATAGTGGGGTGTCCACAAACTTTAATGTGGCACTATAATGTAGCCAATGAGGAAAGCAGCTTTAATTAGGAGACAAAACATGAGCTCACCCAAACGTCCCTATCTAACAGATATTGTGTTGTGACATCATCTAAACACACAGAATAAGGAGGAGTGTCTTTCCCATGTGCTTTTTGGTCTCTAATCCTGGTCTTTAGACACAAAATATAATCACAAAAACTGTACACAACTGCATATTCAGGGCTAATTACAGTAAGCTAAAGCATCTGCAGCAGTAGCCATGGTTTCACTTCCTCAATCTCTAGACAAGAAGTCTGCCGAACTCTCAACTGTTGTCATAGCCACCGAGACCCAAACTGTCAGCTGTCCTTCTTTAACCTGCCCATTTAACAGGCAGAAAATGAGAACAATAGCAACATGCACACTAAGAAAAATGACAAGTACAGTGTGGAACAAAGAGGGTTTCAAAGCGCCTGACTGAAAAAGCTTCATCACTCCGTCTCGGCTCCCGTTTTCAAAATACAAAAAAAGAAGCAAGACATAGTTGTGCATTAGAGGAGAGCAGGTGGGAGGAAATAATCAATGTTCTTTTGAAAGAGAGCTCATTGGTGAGAGGTGGGCTTTTAACGTGGGTTTGGAAACTGAAGACTGGAGGAGGGATAGTGGAGGAGCCTAAGGGTTCGGAACAGCTTTTAATAGAAGATAGAATTATGTAACTTGGAGTTCAAGAAATGAAGTTGTGCACAGAACATTGTACCTACCCATAAACAAGAAAACACCTGCTTAAAGCTGCATTTACACTGCAGGTCTTAATGCCCAATTCCGATTTTAAGACTATATCCGATTTTATTAATGACCCAGTTACATCATCTTTTAAAACTGACCCGCACCCGATAAATGCATTTACACTACACACAGCAGAACAACCCAATGTAGACGTACTGACCAGAGAAGGAAGTAAAAAGTAAAAACAGTTCTTATTATTTGATAAGGATCAAAAGTTTAATCAGAATTTTAATTTCGCATCATATTTAAAGGTCAGCAAAACAATGATCTCTTTAGGAGAACTGCTAAGAGAGAAAGAGCTGCTGTGGTGTGTGTGTGTGTGTGTGTGTGTGTGTGTGTGTGTGTGGTGTGTGTTTCGATTAGCCGCAGCGCAGGGTACAGAAAAAAAGAATTACTGTGGATTGTAAAACCTGCCTTTGGCACTGACCTGCATCTTGAACATTTGTTACAGTGAACAAAATAAATAAATGAAAAATACACAGTTGTAGTAAATTTATTATATCTCGCTGTTGGTGTCCATCTGAGTTGACGTCATGTGGCACCGTCGTTTATTCAATGACGTTCGACTCACAATTATGACATCTGACTGTCTGTCATGACAGACGCTAATAAACGTATTTGATTATGACCTATTACCATTACCACATTATAACGAGGACCTGAAACTACGAGATATTATTAGAATCCAGATCTTACTGTACCATAGTTGAAGCAAAAAAAAAAAAAAAAAACAAAAAAAAACAACACATGAAACGCTTTTTTAATTTTGCTTGGCCAAGCTTTTTGAAATAAATAAAATCTTAAAATCATTAAATGGCTTAATAAGTCATTCAGAAATGCAATGCAATAAGCATATCGGATATTTTGTTGTCACATGATGAATCTCTGCAAAAACATCTAGGGGAGAAGCATTTATTATGACGATAGAACGAATCGCATAATGTAGGGTTAAATATAATTAAAATAATTTTAACCAAGCTAGTTTTTATAGATTTTTATTTAGACAGCAGCAATGAACTTAATTAAATAAGACTGACAATTAGGGTTCGTTCAGTTAACGTGCATGTTCTTTTTGCGGCTCAAATGCAATGCATAAGCAATCGTTGTCAATGATACGGAAATGGCAAAGATCGGTGTTCGATTGGAAGAATCGGTGTTCCAGCACCACCAAGTTACCACTGGGCAAGGCCCCTTAGCAAGGCCATTAACCCCGAAATTGCTCAGTTTTATAAATGAGATAAATGTAAGTCGCTCTGAATAAGGACGTCTGCCATATGCCGTAAATGTAAATCAGTTTATTTTGCGTTTGCGGTCAAGGACAGATAGACGATTCTGATGCAAGTCCACGTAAATTTGATTGTTTCTAAAACTACCACTGATCACTGAAATTACCAAACGTACTTTATATCGGAACATCCCTTGACTTTTTACTTTTTCAAGGCAGTTAAATACACACTTGTTTATTAAATGTAAAATAAGTAAATATTTGTAAAAAAAGTAAAAAAAGTAAATAGTATCTGAGTTAAAAAGCACACCTATTATTAGAGTCTTTACCCCGGTGCAAAGAATTTAGCTTGCTAAAATAAGCGTAATTGAAGTGATCTTAATCTGCTGATACACCTTTATATTTGTTAATGACAAACTTTCCGTCTGATTGGTCAACAGCATTTTTTTTTTTTTTACTTTTTACACATAAATATCATCCAGTGGTTGGCGTGTTAGCCTTGTATTGAATTGCGCGTCGACATACACTATGGGATATTGTGCTCTGCCGTTTTGGACAAATGCATCCAATAGAAGCTGATTTTTAGAGTAAAAAAACTAATTTTTGGGTTCTAAAAAACTTACAGGATGTTTTTATACCACAATAACCCACCTCAATATAGCAAAAAAAGAATTTTTATTTCTCACTTTATGACCCTGCAGCTGTACCGTCTACTTACTGAGGTCTACCTATAAACTTACCTACTGAGTAAATTAGGTTTTTTTGGTTTATTTTTATTTTTAATTTTTTTTGGAAGATAGAGATGAATAAAAGGCTGTATACCTTGTAAAAATTCCATCCACAATGCCAAATGATGCCTCCCTGGCTGGCACAAAGGATCCTAGCTGGGCCATGATTGTAAGAAGAGCCACCTGGCGAATATATGAGCTCTTTCCCCCCCCATGTTGGGTCCGGTGATGATCATGGCTCGTTTGCCCTCCCCCTAGAAGGAAGGTTAAAGCAGAGTGACTGTGATGAATGGCATAGCCGCACTTGTCAAGTCATTCATTTTAATGCATTATTTGCTGTTCCAATCCAACACATCTACAGCTTATGTGGAGTAAACAAGTGCAGATGTTCATTATACAGGAACTTGGCTTTAATGCCAACCAGACAAGGGTATTTAAAAGGACACCGCAAAAACAACTGGTAGAAAGAGGTCGGGTTTAGAGAGTGGACCACATGATATAATACTGCCTAAAATAAGATGTCAGGGTTTTGTCAGAAATTAATGTAGCAGAACTAGAAGAGAACCCTTTCTAGAGAAACAAAAAGAATGAATCCATCATTTATGGAAACCTTGGTGCTGCAGCAACTGTAAGCGGTGATAAATGCTCAGGACATTATTTTGATGGCTTGTAGAAGCATCTTCACACCAAGACTTTTGGGTTGATTTTCATTGTTGGGTTGCGGATGAATTTCAAAAATCAATACATAAACGGCCATCCTAAGAGATTGCATCATTAATAAACAGCATCTTTAATGGCTTTGTTTCATGGTTGATTGACAGAAGCTGTAAAATTGGCCTATTGCAAAAAAGTAAATGTAGACCTACAACTTGACCTGTATGTGTACCCGGGGCTAGCAAAATATTTTGCCCAATGTTCCGGGGTATGGGTAATTGTGTCTTTTAGTTGGGCTACCATAATATATCCCCTTCCTGCCCAGTTGGGATCTCTTATACTGAGGAAAATATACATTAATGCTTTAGCTTTCTCTCACAAATATAGTTGGGTTATTATGTTGTCTGTCATTTTTAGGCATCAGGGAGCCGCCATCAATTTTTCAGGTATTGGAATTGCTTTTGAACGCAGCTTTTTCACACTTACTTTTAATTTGCGATCATGCAACTGTGCATAGTGAGCGACGGTAGTGATTTTAACTGAGTCAAGTCCCCTTCATTTCTAGTGCGCGTTTTAATAATAGAGATTGTGTCTAAGCAGCTTTACAGAATCAAATCAAATAAGGCAATGCAGTAAAACACTCACTAACACTAACACTCAGTTCAGTTTCATTATTATTGAACTAAGAGTCCACTAAGCAAGTCAGAGGCGACAGCGGCAAAGAACCAAAACTCCATTGGTGACAAAATGGAGAAAAAAAAAACCTTGGGAGAAACACAGGTTCAGTCCCTTGGGGGGGGGGTCTTCCATGGTCTTGTCCATGATGCTCAGTAATTCATTCCTTAAAGATAGTCATTAATATCCTCACGAGACAAGTAAATTCCCACATACACACATGCCCAGTGGAAAAAATTTGCAAAAATTGATGATTGTTGTTTTTTTGTAGATTATTTTATATTAGTGCTGCTTTTGTGTTTAATTGATATTTTGTCTCCTTTACAATCTTTTACATTTAAAAATACTACTTTTTTTATTCTGGGTTACCAGGAATTTAGAAATTTTGCAAGCCCTGATACACATAATATAATATCGTTTATTAACTGCCCAAAAAAGAAGAGGTGACAGACAGCAGACTACAAGCAGAAAGCCCTGTTATTTGAAATGTCCAGACCCAAACAAATAAACCGCAAATACAGACCAAACCCAAGAGAGTGATAAATGATACACAGCAAAAAAACCAACCAGTGGTGATAAGAGAGACGGTCTGGACTGATAGTTCAGTCCAGGAGAAACACAAAAGACTAAAAAAAGAACAAAACTGAGTGTGGAAGAATAAAAACAAGCTCGTGTTAATGGTGGAAAAAAACTTGACTGCGAGGAAAAGCAGCTCCAATAGAATAACTGAACGGCTTTAATCCCAGAATTCTGTGCATGCTGTGTTTAAGGTTTATTTATAAAGATAATTAGAAAGTGGTGAAAAGGTTGGTTCAACCCAGGAGAAAATCCTTTACCAGCCATTTAATAAAGGGGAAAAGTATAAAGATTCTGCATTCCACAGCACTGATCTACAGTCTGATAGATAATGATGATGATGATGACGATGATGACGATGATGATGAAAGTGTGCAGAAAAGGGCGAAGACAAGATAACAAGATTAAACAAATTTAATATAGAATACTAATTATTAAAAGATTTAAAGAGTTCAAGGAAAAACAGAGAGAGAAAAATAAAGAGACAAAGCAACAGCAAGGGAAATATAGTGTGCAAGATAGATGAATGAGCAATAAAGCGCAAGAGTAAGACAGCACACGAGAGACCAATGGGAAAGCAAGAGAAAGATGGAAGAGAGAGAGTGCAAGAGAGATGGAAGGGAAAAAAAGAGAGAGAGCAAGAGAGAGGCAGAAGAAAGAGAGAAAAGAGAGAAAAGGAGAGAGAGAGAGAGACAGAGAGAGCAAAAAGGAGAGGAAAGCGTGACAGATGGAAGAAAGACAAAGAGAGAGAGAGAGAGAGAGTAAAAAAAAACAGGCGCAAGAGATTGAAAAAAAGAGCAGGGGATAAAGTTTACAAGAGAGAGAGAGTGAGAGAGAGACAGGGAGAGAGAGAAAGTTGAAAGAGCTTGTAAAAGACACGATGAGAAATTAGAGAGAAACAGAATTGAGATATTGGTGTGTAAGTCACACTGGTGAACTGGCACCAGGCCAAAAAGACCCTATGCTTTAATTTTCTCCACCGCAAATCAGATCAACCTGCTGAGAGAGAGAGAGAGAGAGAGAGAGAGAGAGAGAGAGAGAGAGACTGCTCTGATTACAACACCGCTGCTTCCAACACTACCGAGTGTATCTAAATACCTCAGCAATAACCGAGCACACACACACCACACACACACACACACCAACATTTAAACGGGAATATTTATTAACTAAAATCAACATTTCTTAGAAATAATAATCTTTTAGTTTCTGCTATAAAACTCAGTAGAATTATAGAAAACTGTTTTAGCTGCTCTACGGATTATACTGAACTCGAAGAAAGAATCTGTCTTGAATAATGCACCACTGTGGTGTACCAATATACACAGTCTACAACACACACACACACCACACACACACACACACACACACACACACACACACACACAGACTATCTAAATCAGCTACACATGGCATGCTATGACTGCATTGGCAGTGCAGGGTCTTGATGCTCAATTTCCGAAAAAGAATTCAGATTTTTTTTAAAGACTCACTTACATCATCTTTTAAAAACTGACCCGTATCCGATATCTGCATTTACACTATACACAGCAAAACAACCCAATGTAGACGTACTGACCAGAAAAGAACGTAAATAATCAATGGACGCAAACAAAATCATTATTTAGTATTTTGCTTCCACATCATTTTTAAGGATTGGCAAAACAATGATCTCTTTTGAAGGAGAAAAAAGAGGAAAGTCCGTGTTGCAGCCTGGCAAAATGTAGCATTAATTAAAGTTCTAAATTTAAAGTTTATTAATTTTTTTCATTTGTTTACAGACAAAACAGACTTTAACCAAACAAAAGTAATAAATATCAAAATACACAGTTATATCTCACTGTTGGTGTCCATCTGAGAGTTGACGTCATTCACCACCACCGTTTATTCAATGACGTTTGACTCACATTAACAGGTAAAAATCTGATCTGTCTGTTTACATGACAGACGCTAATGAACGAATCCGATTCATATCCCATTTATTACCACATATGAATGAGACCTAAAAACTGTTTGAAAATATCAGAATACATGTGATTTTTTCCCTGATTACATCATCGTCTGTCACATCCCATCTGTACCACATTGGAGGTAAAAAAAAAAAATTGGGGGAATTAGATCGCATGACACATGTCGCGCATGTAAATGTGCTTCACAAGAAAAAAAAGTAATAAAAAAAAAAATAAAAATTAGGTAAAATTGCGATTTTTTTTTTTTAAGTTTTGAAGAGAACTATGGGGTGGGGCTGGAGGAGTATAATTACTCACTGCATCCAATTTAAAGCCTCCTTCACTGATAGGGATTAAAATACTAATAACAAAATACTACTTGGACCCTCATTTAAGATCAGCGAATACAAACAGCATTACACATAAGGCAGAATGAGAAATGGATAATAAAATGTGATTTTAGTGTGTACTGTGATAGCTGTGATTCATTTCTCACCTCAAAGTTGTTGTTTGTTCAGATTGTACAAAAATGATCACTACTACTACACTACAGGACACACTGTAGGATCTCCATTAAGATTCTTAAGACTGGGAACGAAGGTTAGGACGCATCAAAAACAGACACACACAAGCAGTCCAGAGATTTACATCATCAATCCGTTGAGTAACCTCTATGTAACAGCAACGATAATACGTCATACAAACACACCTTATTTTCTGCATAATTTGTCGTTTTGACATTTTCCCAAGATGGTTTAAAGTTGTCATGCTAATTGCGTCATCAGGTTTGGCGCTCCTATTGGTTCTCGGTTTGACGGTCATCGTAGGATAAGGATAAGTCGCGCTGCAGAAAACAGTCCGAAATCTTATGAACCGCTCACAATAGATACTATAAACAGGCTGCCGGACAACATCACAAACTAGCGATCAAAGACTAGGATTATAGATTATATACAATTCCCAAAATGTAAATGTATTTGTCACATTTACTCTACAGCTACCCCTGGGGCAGGAAGGGTACACTGAGATACCTGTCTGACATTCAGCTGTATGTGAGTGTGTATGAGGCGGAGGAAAGGGTGTTACTTTTTACCAAATACTATAGTGTTAAAAATGCTCAAAGACCCAACAGTGGTGGACTGGTGGTGGTGGGGCTAGAACCCCGATCTTCCAATCAACAACTTAGTGCCTTAACCATTTGAGACGACAAAATGGTGGTCGGTGTAAGTTTGGCACAGCTCCTAAATACTATAGTGTTAAAAATGCTTACTCTATGGTCTGGTTAACACTTTGTCACACTTCATTAGCTAAAAATTTTGTTAAATTATTACAGCACTACAGATCTGCAGAGCGGAACCCACCAGGCATCATCGTCACCGTTATTATTGCTCTGGATGACGGCGTCTGCCAAATGCATCCCTACTTTAATAGTTATCATCTGGGCTTCATTACCAAATTTCATTTTTATTCATCATTAGAACTGATCACCTCTTTTAATACACTCACTGCACATCAGCACATTTGCAGTGCACAGGGTCCCCCATCCCACCCCCACCCCCTTCCTGCCGCCTCATACACTCTCACATACAGCTGAGAGTCAAACAAGCGTCTCAATGTTCATGCTAACATGTTAATATATGTTTTCAACGAAGGCAGTTATAATATTTATATAATTGCAGTATATTTAAGATTATTAATTATTATTTTTTGCAGGAAGTTTTAGGTTTTAAACCAATCCATTACAGATGGCTTTTCCATAACGAGTGGAGTGGCTTTTCCATAACCTACAGCATGTCCTAAAGTACAACCCGAATTTCGGGAAAGCTGGGACTTTTTTTTAAATATGAATAAAATAAAAATCAAATCACATGGGCCGATATTTTATTTACACTAGAACATAGATAACATAATAAATGTTTAAACAATTCTTGCCTGTTACAAGTTTCCAGCTGCTGAAGAGTTTGCGGTCATCTTCAACGTATTTTTTGTTTAATGATGCGCTAAATGTTGTCTATAGGTGAAAGATCTGGACTGCAGACAGGTTCATTCAGCACCCGGACTCTTTTACTACTACTAAGTGATGCTGTTGTTATAGCTGCAGTATGTGGTTTTACATTGTCCTGCTGAAATACACAAGGTCTTCACTGAAATAGACGCCATCTAAACCTTTATATAACTTTCAGCATTTATAGCTTCCCAGACCGTATGCAGTTATACACCCCATACCGTCAGAGATGCTGGCTTTAGAACTGAACACTAATAACACACTGGAAGGTGTCCACTATAGCCTGGAGGACATGGCGTCCATGATTTCCAAAAAGAATGTCAAATTTGGACTCGTCCTACCATAGAACACTTTTCCACTTTAAATCAGTCCATTTTAAATGAGTTTTGGCCCACAGGAGACAACAGCGCTTTTGGACCATGTTCACATATGGCTTTCAATTTACATGATGGAGCTTTAGTTGGTGGCCGTGGATGACTTGGCGAATTCTGTTTACTGACAAGGGATTCTGGAATGTTTCCTGGGTCCATTTATTAATGTTTATTGAAAGATTATGCCGATGAATGATGTATTGCCGCTTGAGGGCCCAAAGACCACTAACATTTAACAAAGATCTTCGTCCTTGTCCCTTACACACAGAGATTTATCCAGTTTCTCTAAAGCTTTCAATGATTTTCTGCACTGTAGCTGATGAGATTTGTAATTTGACGTTGAGCAGCGTTGTTTTTAAATTATTCCACAAAATTTTACGCTCTTTTATAGATTGGAGAGACTCTGTCCATCTTTACTTCTGAGAGACTCCGCCTCTTTAAGACATCCCTTTAAAGCTAATCATGTTGATGTCACTTTACTTAATTACTTCCTAAATGAGGTAAAACAGCTAACAGCCTGGTGTAAAGCCAATAACCTGTCTCTGAACATCGACAAGACTAAGGAGATAGTTGTTGACTTTAGGAAAACAAAGAGCGACCATTCTTCGCTGAACATCGACGGCTCCTCGGTAGAGATCATCAAGGACACTAAATTTCTTGGTGTCCACCTGACGGAGAACCTCACCTGGTCACTCAACACCAGCTCTATTAGCAAAAAAGCCCAGCAGCGCCTCTACTTCCTTACTTCCTGCGAAGACTAGGGCCCACCATCGAGAGCATTCTGAGCAGCTGCATCACTGCCTGGTTTGGGAACGGCACCGTTTCGGATCGCAAGACCACAATCTGGTTGGCGCTATTCCGTTATGTTATTGTTTTTTTGCACTGTCTTTGTAATGTTTGTATTGTTTACTGCACTGTCTGTACTAGGTTGCACACATGCACTTTATGTCTATCCTGTTTGACGGCTCTTTGTTGTTTTGTGGAATTCTATGTTTTGTGTAGCACCAGGGGGTCCTGGAGAAACGTTATTTCATTTTACTGTGTACTGCATCTGCTATATATGGCTGAAATGACAATAAAGCTCCTTGAACTTGAACTTGAAATGATTTCTCAGCTGAATCTATCCCTTTTTCAGCCCTTTGTTGTCCTGTGCCAACTATTTTGAGACTTGTAGCAGGCATCATAAGTTATGTTATCTATGTTCTATTGTGAATAAAATATTGGCTTATGTATATTTAAAAGTTTTTTTAGTTTTTATTTTATTCAAATTTAAAAAACGTCCCAACTTTCCCAGAATTCGGGTTGTAGTTAATAATGAATTTTCATCTTTTCACCATTATTTTCTTGACTGCCCGTGTCACGATGGTCTATTTTTCATAATTTCACTTTCATAATTTCCCGGTATTTACTCAAATCCACCTTTTTAAATATCGCTGGAATATTTTGCAGTGTCACTGGCTGTCATACAACACCAAAGCATACAGATCCACCCACATGCTCAACTGTTGGCAAGGATTTCTTTCCCCAGACTCTGCTTCCTGGTTGATGAGTTCAGAGGAAAGACTTTCGTCGTCCTTTTTGTCATTCAAGGATCTTTTTCCTTTCATTTAACACACTGACAAGTTTGATCTGAGAGTTTTTAGATCTCGACTTGATTTTCACAGTTCCTTCCCACCAGTCATTTCCTAATGAAGTTTTAGATGGCAGGAGGAGCAAGATGAAAGCGATGTGGGCTCTTTTCATAGCTACGGCTACAATGTGGGCATTAATTTGCTTCATTTCAGATCTTGTGTGCAGTACGTTGGTCTGCATATTTTACATGCAAATCTCTCTCTCAGTGTTTGTCTCTCGCTTTCACTGTCTCTCTCCATGTCTGTCTCTCGCTCTCACTGTCTCTATCCGTGCCTGTCTCTCGCTCTCACTGTCTCTATCCGTGCCTGTCTCTCGCTCTTTCACTGTCTCTTTCCGTGTCTGTCTTTTGCTCACACGGGGTCTCCCTCAGTGTCTGTCTTTTGCTCACACAGGGTCTCCCTCAGTGTCTGTCTCTCGCTCACACCGGGTCCCTCTCCGTGTCGGTCTCTCTCGCTCACACACCGGGTCCCTCTCCGTGTCTGTCTCTCACTCACACCGGGTCCCTCTCCGTGTCTGTCTCTCGCTCACACCGGGTCCCTCTCCGTGTCTGTCTCTCACTCACACCGGGTCCCTCTCCGTGTCTGTCTCTCACTCACACCGGGTCCCTCTCCGTGTCTGTCTCTCACTCACCACTCTACACCGGGTCCCTCTCCGTGTCTGTCTCTCACTCACCCCGGGTCTCTCTCCGTGTCTGTCTCTCGCTCACACCGGGTCTCTCTCTGTGTCTGTCTCTCATTCACAACGGATCTCTTTCTCTGCCGCTCTCTCAGCCTCTCTCTTTTCTCAGTTTGCTTTCCTTCTATTTATCCTTTGGAGGTCACTTTATATCAATAGACAGAGCAAAAAAAAAAGATAAAAGGCCATATTCAAACTGATTTGCTTAAATAGCAGACGCTAATAAACATATCTAATTTATATCCCATTTATTACCACATACAAATGAGGTCTGAAACTGGCTTAAAATATCAGAATCCATGTGATTTTTTTCTATTTACACGATCGAGGGTCGTATCCCATCTGAGGTACATTGGAAACCAAATCGAAATTAGGTCACATTATACATGCGGTGTAAATGCAGCCATATTGTCCATTTCAACAGGAGCGTTACAGGCTGCAGTGATTACAGCCATATGATAGGGGGACCTAATAAAAACAATACTTGTAAGTCATGTTTATCTCTGTGGGGTTTGTACCTGAAGATCAGTGTCATTTGGCACATACTGATCCTGCTCCGCCATCAGCATGTTGATGACTGGGTGTCTGCCTTCCCGGATCACTACATGGCCCTCCAGCTCCAGAACCTCTGGCCTGCACACAGCACATACACACACACCCTATGAGGAAACATGCCTGCAGTGTGAGATCAAACTGAAGATTACATAAATAATTAAGGCATCATCACTGGCGCTAATTTTTCCATAACGAAACTCAAGGCGTGTCGAGTGCTGGACTCGTGCGGTTGTCTATATATATACACACACATCTCCGGGTGTAACGTAAGGAGAATCTTTGGTGCTCTGTGGAGCAGGAGGAAGGGGGTGGCAGCAGCGAGAGGATGAGGGTGTAGTTGGCGTAAAACCTCAGCCTTCAAAGTCAAATCCACTCCCCCACACAGGCTGTGAGTTGGCTGCGTACGCGCCGGAGGCGGACTGGAGCCTGCTGCTGGTCACATAGAACCCTCTGGGGTCCCCCCCACTCTTATTCCTTCACCAACACTTATGTAAGGAGTTTTAAACACCTCGCACTAAATTTGCAGGACAAAATTCAGCCTCCATCCGAGAGTAGAAAATCAGAAGCTGCAAGCACTAAGCATAAAAATGTATTTCTTAGCATGACAATAAATAAAAATAGACTTGTACATAATTTCCTTAAAACTTCTGAGACTCAAGAAAAAAAAAATCATCTTTGTGTGTGTGTGTGTGTGTGTGGTGTGTGTGTGTGTGTGTGTGTGCATGAGAAAAATAATTGCTACTTTGCTCAGGTTAAATAAAGTTTTAACATTACAACATGTTCACTTTAAGGCCATTTTAGTCCTTAGTCCTTTCAATATAATGCGCATGTTACATTTATCTCTTTTATGCAACTGAGCAATTGGGGGGTTAAGGGCCTTGCATGGGGGCCCAACAGTGATAACGGTTATGTCAGGATTCCAAACCTTCCAAATAGCAGTCCAACACCTTAACCACTGCGCTATCAGTTCCCCCAAGTAAATGTCTTTGTCACATAAACTCTACAGCACAGTGAAATTTGTTACTTTACATATCCCATCTTATAAAAGTTGAGGGGCAGAGCGCAGGATCAGGATCAGCTATGATATAGTGCCCCTGGAGCAGGAAGGGTTAAGGGTCTTGCGCAAGGACCCAACAGTAGTAGACTGGAGGCGTTGGGGCTTAAAAAACATCCAATCAACATAAACCATTTGAGACACATCACTAAAAAAAGCATAAAATCTCCTCTGTACAATTCAGCAGAAATTGATAGCATAGCTTTAAAAATATACACTGCTGAAAAAATAAAAGGGATCACTTAAACAACACAATGTAACTCCAAGTCAGTCACACTTCTGTGAAATCAAACTGCCCACTTAGGAAGCAACACTGATTGACAATCAATTTCACATGCTGTTGTGCAAATGAAATAGACAACAGGTGGAAATTATAGGCAATTAGCAAGACACCCCCAATAAAGGAGTGGTTCTGCAGGTGGTGACCACAGACCACTTCTCAGTTCCTCTGCTTTCTGGCTGATGTTTTGGTCACTTTTGAATGCTGGCTGTGCTTTCACTCTAGTGGTAGCATGAGACGGAGTCTACAACCCACACAAGTGGCTCAGGTAGTGCAGCTCATCCAGGATGGCACATCAATGCGAGCTGTGGCAAGAAGGTTTGCTGTGTCTGTCAGCGTAGTGTCCAGAGCATGGAGGCGCTACCAGGAGACAGGCCAGTACATCAGGAGACGTGGAGGAGGCCGTAGGAGGGCAACAACCCAGCAGCAGGACCGCTACCTCCGCCTTTGTGCAAGGAGGAACAGGAGGAGCACTGCCAGAGCCCTGCAAAATGACCTCCAGCAGGCCACAAATGTGCATGTGTCTGCTCAAACGGTCAGAAACAGACTCCATGAGGGTGGTATATGGGGGCCCCCGACGTCCACAGGTGGGGGTTGTGCTTACAGCCCAACACCGTGCAGGACGTTTGGCATTTGCCAGAGAACACCAAGATTAGCAAATTTGCCACTGGCGCCCTGTGCTCTTCACAGATGAAAGCAGGTTCACACTGAGCACATGTGACAGACGTGACAGAGTCTGGAGAACGCCGTGGAGAAGGTTCTGCTGCCTGCAACATCCTCCAGCATGACCGGTTTGGCAGTGAGTCAGTAATGGTGTGGGGTGGCATTTCTTTGGAGGGCCGCACAGCCCTCCATGTGCTCGCCAGAGGTAGCCTGACTGCCATTAGGTACCGAGATGAGATCCTCAGACCCCTTGTGAGACCATATGCCGGTGCGGTTGCCCCATGGGTTCCTCTTAACGCAAGACAATGCTAGACCTCATGTGGCTGGAGTGTGTCAGCAGTTCCTGCAAGACGAAGGCATTGATGCTATGGACTGGCCCGCCCGTTCCCCAGACCTGAATCCAATTGAGCACATCTGGGACATCATGTCTCGCTCCATCCACCAACGCCACGTTGCACCACAGACTGTCCAGGAGTTGGCGGATGCTTTAGTCCAGGTCTGGGGAGGAGATACCTCAGGAGACCATCCGCCACCTCATCAGGAGCATGCCCAGGAATTGTAGGGAGGTCATACAGGCACGTGGAGGCCACACACACTACTGAACCTCATTTTGACTTGTCTTAAGGACATTACATCAAAGTTGGATCAGCCTGTAGTGTGTTTTCCACTTCAATTTTGAGTGTGACTCCAAATCCAGACCTCCAGGGGTTAATAAATTTGATTTTCATTGATAATTTTTGTGTGATTTTGTTGTCAGCACATTCAACTATGTAAAGAACAAAGTATTTAATAAGAATATTTCATTCATTCAGATCGAGGATGTGTTATTTTAATGTTCCCTTTATTTTTTTGAGCAGTATGTATATATATATATATATATATATATATATATATATATATATATATATATATATATATATATATATATATATATATATATATATATATATATATATATCATATATATATGTATATATATATATATATATATATATATATATATATATATATATATATATATATTATATATATATATAATATAACATATATATATATATATAAAATATAATTATATAAAAATATATACATGGTTCGCTACAGAGGACAATGGGCGGAGTCTCAGGAGAATCTGATAGGGCTTTACGACATGACATTTTTGCTTGTCTACCTCATAGACCACAAATTGTTATAGATGGTTTGGCAAGTGAAATCCAAATGATGCTCATTGCCGAGAGATACTATAGTAGTGTAAATCGTACAGATGCAAAAAGAAAAGCAATCATTAAAATGCATTAAGAATTGTGGAGACAGCAAACATAAAATATATCACACTTTGTGTAATGGTGGCTTTAAATTCACAACTTGTACATTTTATATTGATCGTGTTTCTTTTGTAAATATCATTGAAATATGTGGCTTTTAAAACTAGTGCAAGTAATGAAATATATAAAGCTTTTCTAAATTTTTTCCCAGTCAGCAAATAAATTTTTACACAAACACTACTGACTTTAAGTACATTTCATAATTTATCGCAAACTTCTGTTTAATTTGAGTTCTTGACTAGAAAATGCCGACGTAATCACTATTTATTGCTAGAGGAATACAGATACGAGTGCGCCTTCATAAGATAACATGTGCAGAGTGTAGGAGGTGCCAGAAGGAGTTCCACACCTGCAGTAATTGTTGTCTTTAGCAACTTGAGCCAACGAAAAGAGGCAGTCGACGGTTGCTAGGTAACCCACTGCTTTCTTCAGGATGTAGTACTGATCCCCAAATAGCCTACAATAGGAAAGAGAATATGATGTAACAGCAGTTGGTGGTCAAAGGGTTTTTGCAAAGAGGCTAGATTTATTCTCAGTACTGGTGATGAGTATTCCTGCCACCACCCCTTCAGGCACAGCTTGGCTCTATAATTAGGTGACTTTTACACAAGGAATACATTTCGAGCTTTCAGTCGGGGGAAAACAGAGTGATGTGTGGAAAAGAGGGCAGTAAAAGTGACCCCCGAGGTTATATGTACATACTGGAGGAAGTTAATCCACTCTTTGCCGCAGTCTAGAACTAGCTGTTCGCGCAGTCGTAACAGACGTTGGTATCTCTCTACGATGAAAGGAGAGTGATAACGACCCACCATTTTAGTGCTGGACAGAAACAGGAGGGGGAAAAAAAACAAATAGATCGATTAGTGATCCATCTCCATATTACGGTGCGGTAAAGTAGCAAATAACACTACCCACCTGCTAATTTTCACCCAGTCTGAAGGAACAATGGAGGACATGCTGTTCTTTACCTCAATAAGAAACTGCAAAGCATAAAAAGACAAAGAACAGGAAATGTGGGTTTTTTTTAAAGAAAAGGAAGTAGTTGTCATCTGTGAATAGAAATCTCTGATAGTGTAAGAAACAGTATTACTTTTAATTAAGATTCATTTTTAAGCACTGTTTTTTTTGCCCTCATGTGTCGAGAAAATTAGGGAAATATATTAGCTCAGTTTAGCGCTTTGCTTAAATACAAGAGACATTTACCACCAACACCACAATCAAAAATAAAGCAAAATAAATATACATCAAAATAAGCAAACACCACCATCCAACACCTGAAATGACTACCATCAACCTACACCACCATTTACCACAGTTAAACAACACCAAACCCCCCTCTACCATCTTTCAACCCCAAACATCAACAGACACCACTAATAACTTTTACAAAACATCACTAATATTAATCAACGAGAAACAATGCATTTAAAGTAGCTCTTAAGCATAACGCTACCACTGTCAATCTAGAGTACGAAGACAACAGTTTTTAGCATAGAATTACAGGAATTTTGTAGAATACTAAAATTGGTCTCATGTCGTGGCTAAAATCTCACATTGTAAAGTCAGGCATTACCTTACTGCCCAGATAAAAACTTGCATGTTTTAAACACAAATCATCACTGGGTGGTAATGCATGCAAAACAAAAAGTCAGAGCAGCACTCTTAAGCATAATGCTACCACCAGCATGCTTGACCAGGATACGCTTAATAATTCTATAGAAATAGTACAGACTTCTTATATCTGTTCTGGATTTTTTGTAAGCTTTACATCATCAATATATATATATATATACACACACTATATATACTGCTCAATAAAATAAAGGGAACACTTAAAACAACACAATGTAACTCCAAGTCAATCACACATCTGTGAAATCAAACTGCCCACTTAGGAAACAGCACACTGATCGACAATCAATTTCACATGCTGTGTGTGCAAATGGAATAGACAAACAGGTGGAAATTATTAGGCAATTAGCAAGACACCCCCAATAAAGGAGTGGTTCTGCAGGTGGTGACCACAGACCACTTCTCAGTTCCTATGCTTGCTTTCTGGCTGATGTTTTGGTCACCTTTTGAATGCTGGGGGTGCTTTCACTCTAGTGGTAGCATGAGACGGAGTCTACAACCCACACAAGTGGCTCAGGCAGTGCAGCTCATCCAGGATGGCACATCAGTGCGAGCTGTGGCAAGAAGGTTTGCTGTGTCTGTCAGCGTAGTGTCCAGAGCATGGAGGCTCTACCAGGAGTCAGGCCAGTACATCAGGAGACGTGGAGGAGGCCGTAGGAGGGCAACAACCCAGCAGCAGGACCGCTACCTCCATCCTTTGTGCAAGGAGGAACAGGAGGAGCACTGCCAGAGCCCTGCAAAATGACCTCCAGCAGGCCACAAATGTGCATGTGTCTGCTCAAACGGTCAGAAACAGACTCCATGAGGGTGGTATGAGGGCCTGACGTCCACAGGTGGGGGTTGTGCTTACAGCCCAACACCGTGCAGGACGTTTGGCATTTGCCAGAGAACACCAAGATTAGCAAATTTGCCACTGGCGCCCTGTGCTCTTCACAGATGAAAGCAGGTTCACACTGAGCACATGTGACAGACGTGACAGAGTCTGGGAGACGCCGTGGAGAACGTTCTGCTGCCTGCAACATCCTCCTCCAGTATGACCGGTTTGGCAGTGGGTCAGTAATGGTGTGGGGTGGCATTTCTTTGGAGGGCCACACAGCCCTCCATGTGCTCGCCAGAGGTAGCCTGACTGCCATTAGGTACCGAGATAAGATCCTCAGACCCCTTGTGAGACCATATGCCGGTGCGGTTGCCCCTGGGTTCCTCCTAATGCAAAACAATGCTAGACCTCATGTGGCTGGAGTGTGTCAGAAGTTCCTGCAAGACGAAGGCATTGATGCTATGGACTGGCCCGTCCCGTTTCCCCAGACCTGAATCCAATTGAGCACATCTGGGACATCATGTCTCGCTCCATCCACCAACGCCACGTTGTACCACAAACTGTCCAGGAGTTGGCGGATGCTTTAGTCCAGGTCTGGGAGGAGATCTCTCAGGAGACCATCCGCCACCTCATCAGGAGCATGCCCAGGCGTTGTGTAGGTAGGGAGGTCATACAGGCACGTGGAGGCCACACACACTACTGAGCCTCATTTTGACTTGTTTTAAGGACATTACATCAAAGTTGGATCAGCCTGTAGTGTGTTTTTTTTTTTCCACTTTCAATTTTGAGTGTGACTCCAAATCCAGACCTCCATGGAGTTGATTCCAATCAATGAAATTTGATTTTCATTGATAACTTTTTGTGTGATTTTGTTGTCAGCACATTCAACTATGTAAAGAACAAAGTATTTAATAAGAATATTTTCATTCATTCATTCAGATCGAGGATGTGTTATTTTACTGTTTCCCTTTATTTTTTTGAGCAGTGTGTCTATATATATATATATAATATATATATATATATATATATATATATATATCGTAAATATATATATATATATATATAAGTACACTGATGCAGACCTGTGGTATCCAAACATGTCTAGAATGTTCTAAAGACTCTAGTGCTATTTCGCCTGGTGATAAGAAACTGTCCATGTCAGCAGACTGTAGGAGAAGGAAAAAGTCATCAACTTATGCAAGAGTTTGGATTAAAATGAACAGATGGAGAAGCAGGACTGGAACGACGTACAAACTGTGACATTTCAGAGATTGCCCTTTTGCCTTTCACAGTCTGACAGGGAGGCATGCTGAAAAAGTGTTACTGTACAGTACCACATGTACATAAGTGTGAGGATCTCCTGCCTCCAAAGAAGAACGTGTTAAAACTATAAACCCCATACAAGTGATAGACAATTTTTGTTTAGATATTTGGTCCAGATCCTGAGGAATATAGCTGTCAGACATGACTGTCATTAGATGTGGTGGCACACTGTGCTAAATAAGGTAAAATGTTTCATACAAAGACAACTGCAGAATTATTGGCACCCCTCTAAACTACGAGAATTTTGACTTGTAAAAGCAATTTTACATACAGCATTTGACTTTCTTTTTTATCTCATTCATACCACTCGCCTTTCTTGGGGGCCCAGCAGTGATAACCCGGGTGCTGGGAATTAAATCTACAATCTTTGAGTTAGCAGTCCGAGCACTGTGCTAACATTTTCCACAAAAAACAGGTTTGTTTATAGGAATTGGTGTTGGAGAACTGGGAAGTCCTGCACAAAGCCCTAAATCTATGTTGACCAGGAACTATGACATGATAACAGGTTTGCCTGAACAGCATGAAGACTCCACATTCCAAGTTAACTATTATTATAATTTATTGACTGATTATTTTTCCTTAAAATGAAAGAAAATGGAACAAATTTATCACTGAACACAATCAAATTTTTTTTTTGCTTTTCTATTTTGCATTTACTTGTAATTTTACTTAAAATACTTAAGTACATTTGATATTAATAAAAAATACTTTTCACACTAAATTAGTTAGTAGAAGGTGGTAGCTCAGGGTTAAAGTGCGGTTAGGTTGTTGGTCTGCGAACCAGAAGGGTTGTGGGTTTGATTTTCAGTAAAATGAAATAAATAAATTTAAGTCACTCTGGACCAAAGGCTTTAAATGTAAATATCATATACATGTGACATATGTATCATATATATATCTCATAAAATATTATGTATAATAATTATTAAACATAAATCATTTCCTGCTAAAATAATCACAATTTTGCTTTCTGGTTATTTATCCAACTAATGTATAAATCCCCAAAGCCATCCCCCAAAATCCAGTGGAAAGCCTTTCTGGAGGTGTGGAGGTTTTTACAGGAGACTAAATTTGATGTGATTAACATTTCCTAATAGTTTAGTTTATACTATAACTTTACATACACGTGCATCATTAACAAAGGGAAGAAGAAGAAGAAGAAGAAGAAAAATAAGGGGGAAAAAAACCAAGAACAAGAACATAAAGAAAATGAAAAACAATAAGAAGAACAACAACAACAAAAAAAACAAGAGGAACAAAAACAAGAAGAACAAACAAAACAAGAAGAACAAGAACAGCTTTTGCTGTAGTTGTTGAAGAGGAAGAACAACAACAAAAGCTATTATTGTTGTTGGTGGTGTTATTAATAATAATAATAACAACAACAACAACAACAATAATAATAGCTGGTACATCAATAGCTGATGTTGTTTTTCTCCTTCTTATTTTTATAGTAATTATTCATTATTATTATTATTATTATTTTAATTGTTATTAATATTATGATTATTGTTATTATTATTATCTGCTTTTTTAGCATGTTGTGCAGTATCTGTCGCTGGCAGTCTGATGTTTTGAGGCTGTTGTGTGTTTAGTGGTCCAGCCGATCATGAAGATTAATGACTATATAAAATTCCTTAAACTGTCTAGTTTTGTTTTTCAACCTCGTTAGAAGTTACAGGAGGCTTGATATTATTCGCTTTTATGAAGTCTCCAAACGTTACGTGTGGGAGGTGCAATTCCTTCTGAAAACGGGGGGGGGGGGGGGGGGGGGGGGGGGGGGGGGTGTTTTTTACAGAAAAATTACCTTTGAAAAAGAAACAACAGCAGCCTCATATGTTTAAAGTCGATATGCCACTAATTACATACTCAATTCCTAATCATTTTAGCTTATAGACTAAATTTTCATATTATACTTTACATTTATTAGTATTTCTTTCTAGACTAAATATGTAAATTATCTTAGTACCTCTTGTCCAGATACGGTGGCGTAATCCAGCGACGGATTTCGAAGGACGATGCGTAATTCCTGCCGATGTTTCATAACTTCTAAACGAACAGCCTCAATCTCATCCTTTCTTTCCTTAACTAAAGGAAAATCAGTCAGATCCTCAAAAAGCTCGGTTTTATTCCCAGTCCTTGAAGAAAAAAATAAATCAAAAATAAATGTTAAAAAACTTTAAAATCTAGTTTAAAATAAAAATCTTGATAAAAATTCCGAACTTAATATAGCTCCTAATACAATCTTTTCATGTGCCTTTCAAAATAGTTGTTTTATTAGAATTCTTAAAATACACAATCAGCATTTAATTTAATCTGAACTCATCACTGTTTCTTTTACACAAAACTTTCACACACTTGGCTGCCTTTTCATTGAGCACTTTGAGGAAACTCTGGGCGGAGCTGAGGAGGTGGGGTGTGTCCAGAAGCAGGCTTTTTAAGAGGGCAGAGCTGAGCTGTGATTGGACAGCAGGTATGAGAGCTTGAAGTTCTGCACCCAGACGGGACAGCGTGCTGCAGATGAGGTAAAACTCCTGAGTGGAACACTAAGACATACAAAAGAGAACAAAAACCAAATGAAAAAAGCAGACAGACAAACAGTCAGACAGATAATTAGACAGATAGTTAAAGGGACAGACAGACTGACTGACTGACTGACTGACAGCTAAATAGAGACAGACAGACAGATAGCTGGATAGATAGAGACAGACAGACAGACAGACAGTAATACATACAGACAGACATACAGCTAGCTAGATAGGGACAGACAGACAGATAGCTGGATAGATAGAGACAGACAGACAGAACAGACAGACAGACAGACAGACAGTAATACATACAGACAGACATACAGCTACTAGCTAGATAGGGACAGACAGACAGATAGCTGGATAGATAGAGACAGACAGACAGACAGACAGTAATACATACAGACAGACATACAGCTAGCTAGATAGGGACAGACAGACAGATAGCTGGATAGATAGAGACAGATATACAGACAGACAGTAGGATAAACAAACAGACAGATAGATATACAGACAGATAGACAGACAAACAGAGAAAATGAAATATAGAACTACAGATAGTCAGACAGACAGATAGACAGAGAAATAGAGAGCCAGGCAGCTAGATAGACAGACAGACAGCTAGATAGACAGACAGATGTAGTTTGATTTGCTTTAATATACTTGTATTTTTTAAGTATAGATGCTGTAATTAGTTCCAGACCCCCTCTGTTTATATTAATGCAGATAAAAAGAGTTGTTTTGTTACAGGGAGTATTGACAGTGTTAATAAAAAAGATTAAATTAGTTTAGTATTATTGTTAGCAAAAACAGGAAGTAATAATTCATGCTGTAATGCAGGCACCCTTTAATAAAAATAATGAATGATCATTTATCTGCCTATCAGTTATCGGTCCCATGAACATGCAAATTATCGGTTCTAAAAAAAGCAACATGTCCATTTCTATTCTTTGAAGCAGCGTTTTACAGTATGTCTATAGAAAAGGCTGCGTTTTCCCCCATTCACCTCGTCACACTTTTCTTTTTCTATTCTGTTAATCAGAAACCGAGATCATAGCTGATCGACAAACCCAATGACACGGCGGAAACAAGGAAGGCGGTTAATCAGGGCAAACTTTCAGCACAACTACCACTCAGCGTCTCTCCAAGCCTCTTTGTACACCATCTATTATGCCTTTTTTCATTATGCAAATACGGCCATGTAAAAGAAACACACCACTGAGCACCAGCCCCCCCCCCCCCAGCCCACCTGCATCCTTCTGGAAACAAATCTCTCAGAGGAGAATTTCACAGAGAAAGAAATTACAGCTAATTAGAAAAGCAACACTTTTACACACACTGCAGAAAGTGAAGAAGGTTTAAAAAGACACATTTACTAGAATCTCTAGGGGAAAAGCAACAAACCCCCAAAATTTAACAACTGTTTGTTTTAATTCAATATTAAATGTCAATTGTACAAAACTAAACACCTCATTACTGTTCCAGTTCTAATTTACTGATGCTACCTATAAAACCCACTTTTGGAAAAACAGCCCACTGTGATTAGTCACATATTTAAAACAACACTAAACTGGGGTTAATTCAATAACGAGTAAAAAGCATATTAAATAATTCTAGAAATGCAGAAATAACATACATACAAACTCTATATTAGGGCTGTACAATATTAGGGGGGGGGCATTGTGACAAAATGGACAAGGATAGAAAAATTAAGTGTAAGTAAAAGTCTATTCATGTGATTATCATTTTTAGCAGCAATATTTTGTACAGCGTGGACTACCGGCACTGTAGTTTTTTTGTCCGGGGGGGTTCTTACGACGATGACGTAGCAGTGACGTTTGATGCAGATGGTTGACGTGTCTCAGGCCTTCCTAGTTCTGAACGTAAGCACACTCGTTCCCTTGCGCGCTTATCAACTAAAATGTGCTCTTCCAAAATTGCCCACTAAATGGAAGACCCTAAGGCGTAGTGTGGGTATCGGGACAGGGCCAAATACTCAGAACCTATCTGCAAATCTTTAGGGGAAAGAAATGATTTGTGCTTTTGTTTCCCCGCAGCAGAAACAAGATATGTTTGATTTATTGCCGTTTCAAGGCCACGCATGGCTGTACCTAGGGTGTTTTAGTTTTAGTGTTTTAGGGTGATTTGTCCTGTCGTACCTTCTTATGATAAATGCTGCAGAGACCTTTCTCCAGGTCTGGCAGTCGGGTAAGCAGGGTCTGGATGGAGGGCAACACAGCAGACTCTGAGGACAGGATTTCTGCCACGGCTTCCTGGCGTAACAGGATCTCACTGAGAGACAAAGAGGAGTGAAAGAGAGAAGAAAATACTGCAATACACCGCTAGACAGAAACGCTCCTTGGATCGACATCATTCAAATGCAGTTCCATTCTCATTGATGAGTAACATTAGCACAGTTACTTTTCAAGATTTATTCTTTAATAACAAAAAAAAAAAACAAACAAACAAAAATGAAACAAGAATTTTACACCTTAGCTAAGAATTCTGGTGTTTTGTGAGAGTCGTATTAGACCTGCACTATTCTTAATTCGATACTATAGATAAATTTCCAATCAGAGCCCATGTCCTTTTGAGACTGAACAATGCAACTGGTGTACGTTACTCAGTTATGCTAATAAAGAATGTTCTTTAGATTAAGTTTAGCATAAGCTATGAAATCAGGTTTAGAGAAATGTAATATTTTGACATGAAGACTAGCCTATGTCATTCTTTTCCTAAATCTGCCA
This sequence comes from Bagarius yarrelli, assembly GCA_005784505.1. Classification (NCBI taxonomy): domain Eukaryota; kingdom Metazoa; phylum Chordata; class Actinopteri; order Siluriformes; family Sisoridae; genus Bagarius; species Bagarius yarrelli. The sequence goes on from VCAZ01000050.1 coordinate 2,741,335, forward strand.
GACTATGCATTTCTACCCCACCACCCCCAAAGTACATACTCTGTAATACCATTTTGCCCAGCCAATTCTACTTCAAATCCAAATTAATCCATCCAGTGTGTATTTCGTTCCACATCACAAAAACAATCAAGGAGAACCCTAAAGAACCTTAAAGACACTCACGATGTAGAATTCAGGGGCTGGCTGACCCATTTCTTTAGCAGTCTTTTTCCAAATGGAGTGCGTGTATGATCCAGAACCCAGAGCAGACTGCCCTTCACCGAGCCGGTGGTCTGAGTGAAAGGGGAGAGGGTTATTTAAATGGCAACTCCAGGGACAGGAGTAAGGAAACTGTTGAAATGGAGGATGTGGTAGTGCAGTGGTTAAGGTGTTGGGCTTCTAATTGGAAGATCAGGGTTTAATTCCTAGGACCACCAAGTTACCACTGCTGGGCCCCTGAGCATGGCTTTTAACCGCCGATTGCCCAGTTGTACAGAGCACAAGGGTCGGCTATGATACAGCGCCCCCGGAGCAGGAAGGGTTAAGGGTCTTCTTCAAGAACCCAACAGTGGCAGACTGGTGTTGGTGGGGCTTGGACGCAAGTCCTCCAGATCTTCCAATCAGCACCTTAACTATTTGAGCCACCACTGCGTCCAAATGTTTCAATGTTAAGAGAAGTTTCACCTGGTTACAAAAGATCTCCAGATTCTTGAGAGTGGTGGCACTCAGTACCATGTGTTCGGCATCGCTCGACAGCCTCTTAAAGGAACTAGAACAAAATGTTTTAAATCACAAAAACCTTGAAAGAAAAAAAACTGGCAATAAAATAAACAAACTAAAGAACAAATATAAAACACAGGCCAAGCAGAAAGAATAAAGCCAAGACAAAGAGCACAGAACAAGTCTTTCATTTCCGGCTGCCTTGCATGCTAATTAAGTGTCTTTCTGGGAGACGGAGGACAGGGCCCTGTTATTTCCTGGTGAAAAATGTCCTTAGCCAGTCCTTAATTACAATGTGTATCAAGAAACTTTCCTGACATCCTGACCTGCTAAACAAATTGCAAATCAGCAGCTTGCCCCCTGTGGTATTAGTGGGGGAAAGAGTGGCACTTGTTTAGGCATGCAGTTTTAGGAAAAGGGTTGAGGAAGCTAACACTGAGCTGGATTAAACACACAATAAACATACAGATGAATTAATACATGTATTTATTACATTAAACATTTAGCATGCTTAGCATAGGAACTTACTGTGGGTTGTTAATATAAAGTGTTACAGTGCCTTAAAAAAGTATCCATAACCCCTAAAATTTTCACATTTCGCCACTTTACAACCACAAACTGAAATGTATTTGATTGAGATTTTATGTAACAGACCAACACAAAGTAACACATAATTGTGAAGTGGAAGGAAAATTATACATGGTTTTACCAATTTTAGGCAAATAAAAATCTGAAAAGTGTGGTGTGCATTTGTATCCATCCAACCATCTGTCTGTCTCTCTATCTATCTATCTATCTATCCATCCATCTATCCGTCCATCCATCCAGCCGTCTGTCTGTCTATCTATCTATCTATCTATCTATCCATCCATTTGTCTATCCATTTTTCTATCCGTCTGTAGATCATATCCATCAGTCTATCTGTCTATCTGTCTATCTATCTATCTATCTATCCATCCATCTATCCGTATCCATCTATCATCCATATCCATCCATCAAGTCCATCCATCCAGCCGCCTGTCTGTCTGTCTGTCTATCTATCTATCTATCCTCCCTCTTCCGTCCATCTGCCGTCCATCGCCATCCGTCCATCTATCCATACATCTTCAGTCCGTCCATCTATCCTGTATCCATCCAGTCTGTCTCTCTATCTATCTATCTATCTATCCATCCATGCCGCCGTTGTCTATCCATTTTTTATCTATCATATCCATTTTTCTATCCGTCTGTAGATCATATCCAGTCATCTATCTATCTATCTTTCTCTTTATCTATCTATCTATCTATCTCTGTCTATCTATCTATCTATATAGATAAATCACCAGAGATTAAGAACTGTAAGCAGTGTGCCAAGTTTAAACAAACACAAGATGATGTTGCTTTGGTATGGAAGCAGTGTGAGATGGTTTGGAGTACCTGGAAGAAAGCAGAACCCTCTCCAGCTTAAATTCAGTCAAATACTGGATTACAGGCCCCAGACAGCAGATAATTTGGCTTTCTAAATGTAGATAGAATAGAGAGGAACCTGTGCAAAGACAAAAGGAGTTTCAGATAAATAACAATAAGACGTTACCAGCCCACCCAGAAAAATGCGTCTTCCCCAAAGTGTTACCACAAAGTCTAAAGCACACAGTGATCCAGAACGTAATTGTAGCATTATTCCTGAGACTCGGACACTGTTCCATAACATGACAATACCACTGTGCACAAAGCCACCACGTTTCATTACCACAAAAGTATTGGGGGTCTCTATAATAACCACCACACTTTTCCAGTAGATTTAAATAATTGTGGCATTGGGAATTTTTGTGTTGATTTCAGGCATTACTGTCGAGTAAGGAGGTCTGTGGTGCAGTCAGGGTTCCAGTGAAATTAAAGTCTCATTTACACTGCATGCATCATTTATTCATTTTCTATTCTTGCTTATTCTCTAATTCGGGGTTGCCAGTCCATCACAGGGCCCCACACACACACACACACACACACACTCTCACACTCACTCCTATGGGCAATTTAGAATCACTAAATCGACCTAACGTACATGTTTATGGACTGTGCGGGAAAACCAGAGTACCCACACGCAAACACTAAGGGGAACATACAAACTTCAAACACACAGGAAGGCCGGGAGTCGAACCCGGGACCTTCCTGTTGTGAGGCTAACCACTAAGCCACCATGCTGCCCACTGCATGTATCAATTGAGCCAATTCCAATTTTTTCCTCTGATGTGGCACAGACGGGGTATGACCGACGACTCTGTAAGCAGGAAAACAATTCTGATATTTTCAGATCGGTTTCAGGCCTCATTCATATGAGAAAATCTGTCATGTAATCAGTGATCTTTCCTCCTAAAGAGAGCGTTGTTATTCCGACCGTTAGATATGGCTTGGAAAGTAAATACTGAACAACACGATAATCAATGGACGCTACACAACTGTGTGATTCCACCTTTTCATCATCATTAGTTTCTGTTAAGTTAGAACACTAAAATATCTGTTAATGAACTGGGGGTCTATAAAAACAGCAGGGTAAAAAAGTTACCCCAGTGTAAAATGAATTAATTTAGGAATTAGAAATGGCAAATAAAAGTAATTCAGAAAAGTACACAGATATTAAAAAAACAAAGCTCAAAAACTAGTCCAAGAATATCTTTTTCAGTACTTAATAGTAGACGTCGTATCCTAAGAAGTAGCAACTGGAAAGTTTTTTGTTCTAGAAACTCTGGGACACGACGGTTAAACGACGGTGTGGGTTCATTTGTTTGCGTGTGTTTATTAGAAGGTGGAGGTTGTGGCAGAGTGAAATCAGGCGGGCGTCAGTGAATACATCAGCGCTGGTGACACACAGGGGTAATGAGTCGTGTCTAGAGATGGTGAACAGTCTGATTGTGGAGTGATTTAATCCTGGATTTGGCAGGGAGGACCCATCTGGATCGTCCTACACACCTTCAGCCTAAAGACAGCAGCTATTGATCCACCTGCCGCTTGTCCCTCGGAGAACAATTTTTCAATTACAGGACAAAGCCCACATACTGACCCCATGTCAGGCTGACCAGATAACAGCCAGCTCGCCTAGCAGGTAGAATGACTTGAAAGGGGCACCTAGGTATCGAAAAGACAGCGCAGACGAACACCCACACCGAGAGACAAAATAACAGACAATTACCCTTTTCCTGATGCATGCTGCTGTACAAGTTAGTGACGCTCAGCATGGCGGTGGGGTATTCGAACTGAGTGCTGTCCCGCTTCTCGATACGGATACGATCATCTGCCTGGACACTGTCAAAGAAATAAACATACATTTACATTTCTGGCATTTTGCAGACACCTTCATCCAGAGTGAATTACATCTATTTTTTTTCCTTTTTTTGCCATCTATCTGAGCTGTTGAGGGTTAGGGGCCTTGCTTAGGGGCCCAGCAGTGGTTGCATTAAGGTGCTGGAAATAGAACACCAAATCTTCTGATCAGCAGTTCAACATCTTACATTTGATATAAATGTAAGGATGTTAATTTTGCACATTTATACACCAGTGACACCCCAAAAATGTATTAGGGGTGGCCAGAGGAGGCCACAGCTAATCTTGGGGTGGAACACCAAAAAAGTAAAAAAGAAGAAAATAATAATAATAATAATAATAATAACAATAACAAGATAAAAAGAATATAAAATAAAGATTTTATTTGTGTTACTTCCATTTTTTTGTAGAACCCGTCTCGATACCCACACTTGCACCCTCTGAGGGGTGCAAGTGTGTAGGGTGACCTAATTCGCTGTTGAGCTTCTTTGTCCCGCCTACTTGTGCACTTAATGCACACTTTCGTAAGTGTGGGTGTAAAGTGGGCTTCGTTTAATCGATATTACCCAGAATCATCTGGTGGTGTGATGTTTCATACCAATGAAAAAACAAATAGCAGTGCGGTTGGGGAAAAGTGCGACAAAATAGACAAGATTAGAAAAGTGCAATAAAAGTTAATTTATGTAATTATATTTTTTTGCAGCATTACTGTGAACAGCGTGACTACTGGCACTGAATTTTTTATTTATTTTTTTTTTTAAGAGTGTCACATAGATGACGTAGCAATGACGTTTGACGCAATTGGGCGACGCGCCTTAAACTGTCCAAATTTCGCACGTCAGCTTACTTGTTCCCTTGCTCACTTGTCAACTAAAGTGTGCAGTTTCAATATAGCACACATTATAGAAGATCTTAGTGTGCAGTGTGAGTATTGCGTTAGGGGGCCTAGTCAGGGTAACAATATGATTTAGGGTAGCAATGAGTGACTCTTTATATAATAATTAGAAAGGGCAGTTAAACAGCTACACTGGTGCTAATGAATATTTTTGGTGGCTGCAGCAAGTGTGGCAATTTTTTTTTCTTTCACTTTATGAAATTATTGTGAACTTACATTATGCATTTACTGTAAATTAACTGCAAAACCATATTAGGGGCGGCCTCAAAGGTTGCCAGATATTATACACATCTTTATTTATTTTTAATTAAGAAACTTTACAATCAACTGCTTCCATATCATTGACTTTATCTAGCAATATTTTTTTTTTCTCAGAGGAAACTTCTCACACACACACACACACACACACACACACACACACTCCACTCAGTTCATGTCCGTCTCCCCTTGATTTACCAAGAGCACAATTTCAAGGCCCCTCGCTTTTTTTTGTTGTCTCTGTGCAGTTGCCATGGCATCATGCACACACACACACACACACACACACACACACAAGATGCGTACAAATGCATCTATTACAAGCTTCTTTCCTTCTTTCCAGTGATTTTGACTTGTCCATAAATAACAAATGGATAGAAATATGCATCACTACACAAAACATCTTGGCAGACTACGAGAGCTTATTCCCTGATGGGCTCCAGCAAATGAGCTCGGAGGGGAAGCTACATGATGACTTATGACCTGAGTATGAAAAGAGAGGCAGAGGAGACAGGAAGAAGCATATCAAAAGCAGGAGGCAAAAAAACAAATCAATTCACTACATTACATATCTATATCCTTTAAAACAACACACAAACACTCTTTACAGCTCGGAGATAAAACAGCACAAAGTCATGGAATTGCATGGAACTTTTCGAACCTTACATACTGTTTATTTTGCAGGGTAGACCGGGTATAACTCGTAATAAGTGTTTATAACAAATTATAAACTACAAATATTTTCCAAATGTACAAATAGCCTCTCTGACAAATATAACTGGATAAAAGTTTTAGAGAACAGATGGATTTGATTAAAAACAATTACAATCAGACAACAGCAGGTCCCTGTTTTAAAACAAAAATCTGTAATTATTTCAATATATTTTTATAGGAAGTAAAATAGGCAAAACATTCCACAACCCAAAGTCCGAAAAAGTTGGGACGTTTTTAATAAAATGAAAACTAAAAGAATCTCAAATCTTTTATTTTATTCACAAAAGAACATCAACAAGAAAGAATTAGAGCGCGTCTGTCCATCTATACTACTGAGAGACTCTACCTCTCCAAACACAGCTTATTTATAGCTAGTCGTGTTTCCACTTTTTCATTCGTCCTTTACTATCGGTGCAAAGCTGCTTTGAGACAATGTCCATTGTTAAAAACGCTATAGCAATAAAAATGAACTGAATTACAGTGAAAGTTAGTCGGTTGGTTGGTGGCGAATGTGGAATATGCAATAGAAAAGTAGAGGAAGGAACCGTTTAAATAAGACAGAGGGATTCACTGTACCCATGACAGACAAAACCCATGGAGAAAAACAGAGCGTAGAAAACAGAAATTGAAAAGTGATTAGCGAAGAAAAAAAACAGTAATGCTGACAACGGAAACTGACTGGAAGTGAATTAAGTTTTTGCCACCCCACAGCTAGACACCTACCACACAGTCAGTGTTCTGTGAAAAGGTAGTGGTTGCATCAGTATTCAAATTACGTTCCAATGTATCCTAATGGCTTACCACAGAGCAGAAACGTTAGGAAACCATAAAGCGAAACAACAGGGCAACAATTATTATAAATAATGTGGAAAAAAGGCGGCAGGTGGCCTGTTTCGTGGGTTTTATTCTGTAATAAATGTTCTTGGCTTGGTGCTCAATCATAGGCTTATTTCACATTGTTTTGTGAGAAATTGAGACTGCCGCAGAGTACGGAAATAATTGGCTCTGGATTGGCTCTATATATCTCAAGATAAAATCAGAAACAAATCGGTATGCAGCACTCTGGAATGACATAACATTTGACGTGTGACTACCTAAAATCAGGTCTCGGAAATCCAAAATAAGGATGGAACTAAAAAAAAAAAAAAACAGGTGAACGCTAAACATGACACAATATTAATGGTAATTAAACAGATAGATACATAAATAATCAGCCTCCAAAAGTCTTTATATATTTTATACCCCTAAGGGTAGGGATGAAAGGGACACCACTATTACACCAGTACACGACATATAATGTGCGGTAATAAGCTAATTTCCTGTCACTAGACTTTTCTGTCAAGTCATCAGGTAACGATATCTGGCATAGAAATATGTTGTGGGACGATCATACAGCAGTGTACCTTTAGCAAACTTTTTTAAGAACATAAGGGTAAAATGCCCCAAAAAAAAAAAATACTTATTTGTGAGTCTCCTTGGTCGCTTAGGCAGCCATGCTGCCGATGTAGCTAATGTATCTTGGGAAATTTTTTATACCCCTTGGTTTGAAGTGTGGTCCCTTAAAGTCTTTTTTTAAAGGGGTATCTGGCCCTTCCTCCTACCCCTACACTTTTAACCAAAAAAAAAAAAAAAACGAGATACACCTACCCCTTTACATGCAAAACAGAAGGCTAGGGGAAAGGAGTGGGGCTAAGGGGTAGAAATGGGATTGGTCCTAAATGATCTTTAGATTAGATCATTGCTTGATTTCCAAATTATACTTTAGTTTAACTTTATATTTTTTAAATGTTCCACTATATCAGATGGTGGTACATCCTTATAGCTGTTATAACCGCTAATCAGTTAGCAGCATGGCTCAAGTCAGTGCTCTATAAAGCGCCGCACATGGGATTAGGAAAAAAAAAGAGCCTAACTATATACGCAGTCATCAATCTTCTGTGATGGCAAAAATCCCTGAGGAAAGAAGTTTGATGGCCTCAGTGTTGAAACGGTTTAGAAAAGAACAATAAGCCAAATGTCAATAAGCAGTAACGAGCATGCACTGGGGTAAATAGTTGACAGGAACACCTCTGAAACAGCAGCAACAATTCCCTCAAGAGTCTCGTTACGCACAGCGCAGCAACCGCTAGGCAACCGTTGCTAAGGTGGCCACCTTGGCTAAACATGAGTAGCTGATGTACTTTAGGAGCTCAAATCTCAGCACAGTTACCCAGCACAAATTCCTGTTTACATGACGGTGAAGAAAACCAATGTCTTAAGCTAAGAAAACCTGTTACGGCAAACAGAGATTGATTTCCAACACCATGAAAATAAAGAAAGGTGCATTATAATTATTGGCTCTTAATTCAATCACGTCAGGCAGATCTCACACATCACATGACCGCCACATCATCCGGAAACAATCACTAGTTTTTTTTGGTACTTTTGCAGATGTCCCTGATTCGCTTGTGTCAATTTGACTGATAGGGAAAAAAAAGTCCCATCAACTCATCCTCCCTTACTGACAGCAAGGTGAATTGTTCGGGGTACTAAAATGACAAACTTTATATGTACACAAACAAAACCTAATCATGTACTTAACACACAACCTTTAGCACCAGGGCTACATTTTAAAAGTAAGCCCATCTTTTTACCAGAGATTTTTAAGGCACTTGACATAATTAACAATCAAGTATCCCAAAACTGTAATTGATAAGCAAGTGGTCAGAAGGTCAAACCACATGACCTCCAAGTTGCCACTGCTGAGCACTTAGGCAAAGCTCTTAACCTGTAACTGCCCTAGATGTATAAATAAGATACAAGTCACTCTGAATAAGGGTGACTTTCAAACGCCAGAAATAATCAAATTCAAGAGTCACTGATGTACTAAAATTATTAGATAGATAGATAGATAGATAGATAGATAGATAGATAGATAGATAGATAGATAGATAGATAGATATGAGTGATAGAAATGAGTGATAGATGGAAATTTATAGATAGACAGATTGATAGATAGACAGACGGACAGACAGAAATGATTGATGGATAGAAATTTATAGACAGACAGATTGATAGATAGACAGACAGACAGCTGCTGTGACATTGTATGACATGTGTCGATGCAATTTCATTTATATAACGCGTAACCGTTCTATAAGAACATAATCTTTTACCAGTCGGGAAGTACGTACTTAAATACTTGAACAGTTTGTAATTTCGGACAGAGATATAACGTAATGTGTAATGCTAATCAGTGTGATCTAACGTAAGCCTATTGCGTTTAGGTGTAATTATTATATAATGCTAATCAATACTGTATAATGAGAGTTCAAATAAGGTAAAGTAACACTGTGATCTGCTTGCAAACAATACTAATCAGTGTAATATTAGAATGAGTCATCACTGTCTAATGCTAGTCAAACTAATGCTAGTCATCGCTATCTAACAGGTAACATATTCTGTATAACATTAGTAAACAATTAGTGATAATATAAATATATTATAATATAATATAATATATATTAATGACACTAGACAAGCAAGGAACTGCTGGCTAATTTCCACACTTCTTTGTATTTTACACTGACTGAAATTTCATCGTAATGACTATCAGGAAAAAGCACAAGGTCAACAACACGCACATTTGAAAGCAGCAACGTAGACCAGACAGCTAATCATCGACAAGTCTTATTTCCGAAGCATAATTGTAGTGCCCTTTAAAGAGGAATGTAAATTCGGATGTAGCCGTGCCCACACACTTGTTTGACCGATGCTAAAGTGAAGCAAAAACCTTGCCCTTCCTTCCACTTATGACAAGGAAATGCTAACGGTGGAGGTAATTCACTTACAGCTACAAATGCAGTATTTAAATAGCTTAGCAGTTTCAGATGTGTGTGCAAGACATAAAAGTTTCACACGATTTAATAAAGTAAAACATGCCATTGTTTCCGAATGCTTCAATTCTCTGTATCTGTATTTATATAGAATGAACTGCCTAAAATAACAGCCATGTTTCGCTCAGCTTTTTCCCTTAGGTCCTTATCTGAAATGAGGTATTACTTATATAATTATATATGAAAAAAGTTGGTGTTTCATAAGCAATTTTAAAAGTTTCTCAACCACATCTACATTCATAAATAATGTCATTAAAAAAAAAATAGAATAGAACAGAATATTTTCTGAAGAATTAAGAAAAACCTTAATTTTACACATTAACAAACTCGCACAAAGTCTTTTATTCAACAGCAAAGTGTTTTTTTTAGGTCAGCGTAGGTTTATTATCAGTTACAGTAATCAAGGTAATAATTCAAATGATCCAGCTATTAATATCAATCAGATTCAGAGATAAAGGCTGTAATACTGAAGTTGTCCAATTCATACACACACAAATATACATACACACAAATATACATACGGTGGATGTGTTTTTGCCAAGTAAGATGTGATCCTGGATTATTAACATTCTTTTTTTTTTTAAATCAACCAACCATAACCAATTAACTTCATCAGTGTGTGTTGACCAAACCTAATAAACAACTGAGTGTAAAATGTTGTGAAAGGGTGAACCTGTAGAACCGCAATAGAGCAACATTCTTACTATAAAACAGGCTTTAAAAATTTAACCATCACAACACTGATTTTTATAAACAAAATAAAAAAATTCCTTTTTACATATACACACACACACACACACACACACACACACACACACACACACACACACACACACACACACACTCACACACACTCACACACACACTCACACACACACTCACACACACCTGAATCCATTTTACTGCGCGCACACACATCTATTTTTGGTTCTGAAGGTGAGGGAAATGTTCACACATTAACTAAACTGCACACACACGTTATATACAATTGTTCAGTACAGCATGGAATGTTTTACAGACGTCATTCAATTTTTTCATGTTTTTTATTTAATAAATACATTTTATAATATTACATTTTGGTTTACAAGGATTCAAAAATGGATTGAGGCGGGTTTGGTCGACACACACTGTTGACATCAGATGATTATAATTGGTTGATTGAAATGTTGATCCAGGATTATTATTATTATTATTATTATTATTATTATTAATATTATTATTACTACACACACACACACACATTTCCCAGGGGGAAATTGCTTTGCACTGTTACAATTGCTCTTCTAAAAGTGATAGAAAGAAAAAAAAATATTATAAACAAACAAACAAGTAGACAAAAAAACCTGTCATTTCCTCATAAGCATCTTCTTTTTTCTATCTGAAAGTTTGGCTGTGCTTTTCGTCTAAGGAACCGATCTGACATTCAATATTAAACAAAACATCTGTTTATTAGATTAGATTATCCGAAGCAGCCAACATTTAATTTCCTGCGCATGAGATGTTACTATAACAACAATTCTAAAAGCGCACAATAAAAAGAACCTATTGTTAAGTTTATAGCTTGAATTATAATTTGCCACATTCTATGAAATTAAATCACCCTTTTGAGCTACACAGTTTTAGTGAAGGAAACAGTGGAGTGGTGTAATTCCTGAGAAAGTTTCATTTTTTTTCTATTACATTATCCACACATAACAGACGCATCCACATACGACTCACATCCCATAAACACAAACTAACACATACAAATCATATATACACCGACCAATCACATCACATACAGATCACATACACACCGACCAATCACAACACATACGGTTTACATAAACACCGACCAATCACAACACATACAGGTCACATATACACCGACCAATCACAACACATACGGTTTACATAAACACCGACCAATCACAACACATACAGATCACATACACACCGACCAATCACAACACATACAGATCACATACACACCGACCAATGACAACACATACAGGTCACATAAACACCGACCAATCACAACACATACAGGTCACATAAACACCGACCAATCACAACACATACAGGTCACATAAACACCGACCAATCACAACACATACAGATCACATACACACCGACCAATCACAACACATACAGGTCACATAAACACCGACCAATCACCACACATACAGGTCACATAAACACAAACCAATCACAGATCACAGATCACATATACACCGACCAATCACAACACATACAGATCACATATACACAAGACCAACCACAACCGACTAACATATAGATCACATATACACCGACCAATCACAATACACAAATCACAACACATACAGATCACATTTAAAAACTGAAGATGATGTTAAACTGAAGCAAATCTGAATATTTTGGTGTTTTATGATGCAACGTGATTGAAACAGCATTGCTACATGTTTAGCCTGGAGATGGGTTGTGTTGTACAAGCTTGTAAAATTGCCTTTTACACACGACATTCATTTCCCGGGGACATGTACTGTAATTAATGATGACTTTAGGGAAAAAATGCATACTTAAGAAACACAAAAGGAGCCTAACTTTTGAATGAAACAAGCCAGAGTGAATTAAAAACATTGAGCAGAGAATATAAAACGGTTAAAATCTACATCACCGTCAACGAAACCAGAAGTAACCTGTAGGTTATCATAGAGGAAAAGCAAGATCTTCAACGGTTTTTATTTCATAACCTGCCAGTGTTGCATCTAATCACTGATGTTTAAACTAACTGACAAACTGGGGCGTCTGCGTCTATAATTTACCACAGTGTTAATAAAAATAAAATAAAAATCACCTTCCTGCCAGAAATCATCATAACCGTTGTAAAACGTAGACATTTCAATCTGACCAGGAGCTCCTCTTTACATGAGATGCTTATTTTAATCACAAGTACATACTGTATCTTCTGGATAGCAAATGGAACCAGAGTATAGAACACACACACACACACACACACACACACACACTTCAACATCGCATGAGTCACGTTAAAGTTCCGGCATTTTGTTGCCTAATCTGCTGTCAGATTATCATGTTGGAGAGCCTTAGATGAAAACATGCTTCATATAGTCGTCTGTCTACAGCTGGTGGCATTTCAGTTCTACTGACAGTACGACAGAAATAGAAGGCAGTGACACTGTCTGCTCAGCAGCGAGTGTGTAGGAGAAACTTCACCCAGATTTTTCTGCTTGTGCAGGGCAAAAAGGTGTGTTTTAAAACCTTATGAATAAAAGAATCTTCCCATTTGACCTTTTATTTATTTGTTTGTTTATTAAAATTTAAAAATCTTTAAAAAATTTTTAATTGTCAGATACATGATTGTCCACAGTACAACATGCAGTGAAATGATCTTTACGACTCTTCAATCGTAAAAAAAAGGGGGGAAAAAATAGGAATTGGAATAGAAAAAAATAATAATAATAATTTAATGAAAATATACCAAACAAAAGAATAAAAGAAAAAAATTATTAACATACAGTGTAAGTACTTTAACAAAGTTCTACTACAGTATTAAGAATATATTTGTCAAATGCATATACCATTTTGTCAAAAGTTTGTGGACACCTCGTCGTCATATCCCAACTGTATGTGGGTTTTCGAACTTTTATACAATTTTGAAAGCACAAGTTTGTGTACAATGTCTTTGTATGTTACATTATTCCTTCACTGGAACTAAGACTTGAACACTGTTCCAGCATGACAATGTCCCTGTGCACAAATCCCCCCTATAGAGTTCCTCTACATGGTGTGTTATGACTTTAGTTGATAATACTTGAGTGTTCTGATCTTAACAATCACTGGAATAAACCGGCTCCCTGACTGCACCCCAGACCTCCTTAACCTGACGTTAGTGTCTGATCTCATTAATACTATTGTAGCTGAATTAACACAAATCTCACAGTCTCCAAACTGTATCTGAAAGACTTACTAGAAGAGTGAAGCTCAATCTAACAGCAAAATGGGAAGTAAAACTCTAATAAGCTGCTTAAAATCACATGTTTGTCACGCTCAGGTGTGCAGAAAATTTCAGCAATATGTTGTATTTTACTGCACAGCAAAATTCTCTCTCTTGTATATCTCAGCTTACTGTATATTACGTTACGTTCTGTTCAGAACATAGGTTTAAGCATGATGCAGAGCTTTCGGAGCAATGAGGGTTAAGGGCCATGCCTAAGGGCCCAACAGTGGCAACAGGGCAGTGCTGGGGTTAAAACTTGATCCTCTGATTAACAAGCCATTGTCCTTGTTCAAAGCAACTGAGCAATTGGGAGTTAAGCGCTTTGCTATAGTGGTAACTCGGTGGTGCTGGGAATCGAACCCTGATCTTCCAATTAGCAGTTCAACACCTTAACCACTGCCCTTCCACTTCCTCCAACAGATCTAAATAGTCACTGATAAAAACATCTTGTAAAATCAGTATCGTCGCTTCCTATACACAGTTTGCGCGAAGTAAAAACCAAGTACAGCCCAATGGCCAATAACTGCAGCCAAAATAATTTCCCAACTATATTTATGGTCGAATGCAAAAGCATTAAAATATTTATTTTTCCTCCATATGAGATGAGATAACCCGACAGGGAGAGTGGGAATACAGTTTAACAGCCCAACTGGAAGACTTATTAGCCGTGGGGCGTCAGGATAGCCATTTTGCGAGCCCAGGCTCACGAATGCTGCATGTTTGTTAGCCACACCCACTTATTTACATGTTGTGATATAAACAAAATTAAAAAAACATATCACAGTTGACTATTTATTTGTGCTTAGTTTTCAGGTGACTGTAATAACTTGTATTGTTTCCGCTTTGCATTGCCACTCTCGAAATCTACATAGAACCTCAGTCTGTATGTGTTTATATCTTTTAAACAGAAATACTGCCATAATTTTGGGGCGCGTTTTTGTTTTGTTGGCATTAATTTTGATCAGCAGAAGCTGCAGTTGGTTCAGGCTTCAAGATTATCTCACTATGAAAGCCTCACAGCTTGTTGATTGTCCTATAAGCAGATGCATATAGGATATTTTACTAAATATATTAATCGTACATTATTGTTAAAAATATTAAATCGCCGATTTATCACACACAATTGCGATATGCACCCATTTTGATATATTGTGCAGTATCTTTTATACTGACTAGTGGGGCTAAATAGCACCAGGATTTACGTTTTTGTTGATCATCATCTCCAGCCTCCTGTGATTTAGAGCTTATCCTGCAAACACACACACCGCATACAGTGGGAATAACTCCTGGATTAGATGCACATGCCGCTAACAATGCTGTTCTGTTTAACAGTATGTTAGATCTAATCCACACCTTATTATAACATTACTATTGTTCAAGTAGCTTTATATTCATTTCAACCCATTTATGGAAGATGCAGTACACGGTGAAATAAACAACTTTTCTTCAGGACCCCATGGTGCTACACACAACACAGAAACAACAAGAGGACGAATGACAGAAGAACAGCACAGAGCTGAAGACTAGAGACTGAATTAAGACTTAGTCTGCTGCAAACAGTGCAAAACCGACAATACCTAACAAAACAGAACACTGTACAGTACATTCAATTAAATAGCACCAGCCAGACTAAAAAAAAATGTGCAGATAGACAAAGAGATGTGCAAGTAAGCAGGCAAGATTATTGTGCAAACAAACTCACCACTAATCAGGCATGATGTCCCTGATGATGCTTTTTTTTTTTTGCATTATTTGAAGTTTTTTTTGCATTATTGTACCTTTCTTTTCAACAACTTATAGGTTTGCACTTACTGCTGCTGGGTTCAGAACACACAATAATGAGTACCAGTATAAACCGGGGGGTGGGGATCCATCTATATTATTATTTTTTTATTATATATATATATATATATATATATATATATATATATATATATATATATATATCTATATACATATACATACTCATATATATACACATACATATACACATATCTATATATCTATATGTATATATATACATATACATATACATATATATATACATATCTATATATATATCATATATATATATCTATATATATATATATATATATATATATATATATATATATATATATATATATTATTTATTCATATATATATATATATATAAAAACACATATATATATGTGTGTATGTGTGTATGTGTGTATATATATATATATACACACACACACAACACAAGTACGTATATATATATATATATATATATACATATATATATATATATATATATATATATATATATATATATATATATATATATATATATATATATATATATATACACACACACACGTATACACACGTATATATATATATATATATATATATATATATATATATATATATATATATATATATATATATATATATATATATATATATATATATATATACACACACACATACACACATATATAGATATATATATATATATATATATATATATATATATATATATATAAATATATATATAAAATATATAAAATATACTCACTAGAAAAAGTATAGACAGATGATTACAGCATATCTTTTGTAAACTCATACTAATATTTTTGTTTTATTTTATGCATTTATTTATTATCTTTACATGGCGGACAGTTGTAGAAAGCATTTCCATTGGGTGTTGGACTGTGTATGATTATGTATATAACAAATGTGAAAATTGGAATTATACATTTTAATCTCAGAGTCGATAATATGAATTCCTGAAATAATATTTTTGAATAGTTTTTGTGGGATTGCTCTATGATTTCAGACACTCGGAGTAATTAACTGTATGTCCTAAAGGGTTAATACGTGGAGGCTTTACTGCCTGTAAACTATAAAATGACTTTTAAGTCCATAACTCTTGTCACTATCTGTCTCCCAGTGGAATACTTTTCTTTATGTGTTGTATGCAATAACAATGTAAATGTCCATCCCGCATTCACACCTTTTTTTGTTGAACGTATTTGTTTGTAAAGCCATAAAACACTGCCTACTGTTTGCTTTAAAGCACCAGCCTTTCGACTCACAGATCAGAGTGTGTGTGTGTGTGTGTGTGTGTGTGTGTTGGGGGGTTCCTTTAGTGGTCCAGTTTATATTAAAGGTGTTTAGGTGTTTTACGTGAACTTTTCACTCCATCAATAACACACGGTGTATTAATGGAGTCCAGGGGTTTTGGGCACTGGGCCCAAATGCTATGTTATGCTATGTTATGCTATGTTATGCTATGTTATGCTATGTTATGCTATGTTATGCTATGTTATGTTATGTTATGTTATGTTATGTTATGTTATGTTATGTTATGTTATGTTATGTTATGTTATGTTATGTTATGCTATGTTATGCTATGTTATGCTATGTTATGCTATGTTATGCTATGTTATGCTATGTTATAACATACAAAGACATTCTAGAAAAACTGTGTGTTTATGGATGTGCTGGTAAAGGAAACCACAATCCAGATAGTATATGTTATTTACCATAAAATCATATCGAAATAGATATAATTTTTGTCCACTGTAAAACATCACACAATCAGACGGCACAACACTTAAACGATGATAAACAGATTAAACTGCCAAAAAAATCTCGATTATTCTTTTAAACTAAATCACACATACCGCACAGAAGAATAATAAACTGGTTTAATTCAAGTTTACCAAGCTGCAAAATATCACCAAATTATAAATTAAATATCACCCTCTGACCTGCGAGGAAATGTAAAGCATCGACTGTTTCAAGTCATATACTGCCCTCTAATGGTGACAGGCAGCGAGTGCCCATCAGAGCCCAAACTAACAACAACAACTGCTTACGGGTCTGTGGATTCTGTGACATGAACGGAAATGTAAGCTGGTGGATGTGTGTGTATTTATAGTATATCTAAGCATGCGATTTTATTATTTTCAACTGATAATTGATCTGCATCCCAAATTAAGAACATAATAAATAATCTAGAAAAAAAACGAAAGTAGTTTTTTGTGTTGATCTTACAATAAATTGTCTTTTTGCATATAATTATCCCAAATTACAATTGCGATTAATTGCAAAAAAAGTGTGATTATTTATTTTTTTTACAATTGACACCATGAATAAATAGATACTAAACTAACAAATTACTATCAAATCTGGCGAACGCTGATTTAATACCCGAGACTCGTGTGACACACACATCGAACACAGGTTAGATTTTAAAAAAAATTAACAAATCGACTGCATTAAATGTGTCTTTATAACAAGTTAAATAGTGAATATAAAAATATAATTATTAAGATTAATTGCATGCATTAATGACTTTGAAAGCACCAATATCTTATATACTGTATATCTATTTACATTAACACATTTACACTACATTAACACATTTACACTACATTAACACTTACTGCTATATTTTATAGTTATTACTAAAACTCCAGGCAATCTACACAAGATTTTGAATCAGTATAACGTCAGCAACATGTTAAAATATTAAAACATATAATAATCATAACTACTCAAAATTATTAATAATTGATAAAAATATATTTAAAAAAAATGAAAATTTTAACTACTGAATTTATGACACTGAAATGTGTGACTGATAAGAAAGAAACTGGACAGCTGGAGATTTATTATATTGTTATAGTCTATTGTTCTAAATCCACTGAGCTTCAGAGTCCTTAGTCTTTCCTAACAGGAGTGGAAGCTGATGGGGTCACTGGGGGGTCGTAGCTGTAAGGTTTAATGTGTTCTGTAAACTTTACTGCGTTTATACTTATACACAGTTAATTAAAATAAGTTACTTTAAACTTCCCGTTGGCTCGGATTTCTGCCGATTCACCTTTAATTTCAAAATCGCAAACTTTGTGGAAGAACTTGTGTATTGGGATGTAGTGTAGGTATTTGGACTATTGCGTGTGAAATTCCCAAGAGATCATCATTTTCTGAAACACTAAAAGCAGCTTATTTCATATAAACACTCGTACTATTTACTGTATGCTAAAAAGACACACATCCCAGCATGCATGAAAGATTAAACCTGGACCTGGATGAGGTACAGCAACAAAATTATTCCTCCAGGTTCTCCTAAGCCAAGTTTTTGTCCTTTTTCGAGTCAAACTTCCCATTTTAGGGAGTCTGTGCTGATTGTATTTATGGTACAAACAACGATCGCAATACTGCATTTGAACACTGCATAGATCAGCACTGTGTCACTGAAAAAGAAACTAAAGGAAAAATGCGTCTGATTATCGTAGTGATCTGTTTCTACAATTCTTCTACAATTTTGCCTTCAAGGAGTTTATAACTTTTATATCCTTTTCTCCGAATCACAGCTGAGCATAAACTGCATATTCATTCCCAGCTTTTAACACATAAATGCAATAATAACTGAAGTGAAGTCTAACCTGGCCAGAGCGA
Source organism: Bagarius yarrelli (assembly GCA_005784505.1). Classification (NCBI taxonomy): domain Eukaryota; kingdom Metazoa; phylum Chordata; class Actinopteri; order Siluriformes; family Sisoridae; genus Bagarius; species Bagarius yarrelli. The sequence continues at coordinate 2,760,488 of VCAZ01000050.1, forward strand.
TGGTGCGCAGGAGGCGCTCGGTGGTCTCAGACAGGTTGGAGGGTATCAGGATCTCCACAGGTTGAATCCTCAGAACTCGGGCCTCCAGTTCAGAACGAGACGCGTTGTCTTTAAAACAGTCCACCATCACGTCGCCGATACTGGGCTGCACCACCTGAGATACATCAAACACACCACCACCCAGACACAGTTACAAACACAGCCATACATCCAATCATATTAAAGCCACTAAAGTCTGATTACGGAAGATTAATCCAGGTGATGGTTCTGTTTTAATAAGGAAAAGCACTTAAATGAATAAATTGAGGTTAGAAACCTGATAAAATTACACACGTCTCATGTCTATAAATTATTATATTGTGGCCAGTAAATCACAGCTTTGAATCCAGTGACTTAATGCCAAAATTGTAATATAATATGGAATTTCATACTTAATTGACCACCAGTTCTTTGTTCATTAGATTCCAGTATATTTTTTATGCAGTATTTTGCCTTTAAGCGTCTTCCCTGTGTCTCTTTTTTTAAAGTATGAGAATTTAATAGTCTTCTATATCTTATAATCTGTTTCTATAGGTGACAAGCAATCAGCAGCATCAGCAGCATCAGCAGCTCTTAAAATAAGCTGTCTGGGGTGTTTAGTGCCCTCTGCTGCCTGTGGAGTGAACTGCAGCCGCAAAAAAAAAAACAAAAAAAAAAAAAAAAAAAAAAAAAAAACAAAAAAAAAAAACACTAACGAGCGTTTCGCTTCCCTTTCACCTGTAAACAGTACATAAAGTAGGTTTTGCTAAATATATATATATATATATATATATATCTATATATATAATATATATAAATATATATATATATGTGTATGTATGTATGTATGTAAGGTAAATAGGTGGGGTTAATATGAACACAATGAAAAAACTACTTCTAAAATCGGAACGTTTGTTTTTAACAATAATGTACATTTTTTTCAGTTTTGACCCCTTTATTGGTGTGGATTTGGAAGTAAGAGCTGTTTGTTTTGTTTGCTGTGATGGAGTATTAAATGTGTGTTATACTTGTTTAGTTTAGTACTAAAACAATAAATAAATAACAGTTCTCGGTCACAAACACGAATCAGTACTAAAAAATGAATATCGGCCGATCTTACTTTAGTGTCAGAGCAGAAGTGCAGCATGACTATATAAAGGCTGAACACTGACTGTAACAGAAGTGGCAACACCGAATCTTAACGGCTATTAAACATTCAGGTTAAAAACAACAATAAAAACCCTTCTGGAGAACGGGCTGCCTGTCTCCCGCCTTCGAAGTCTGCCAGCTCAGTCACTACCAGCGCACAGAGTGTCTATCGCAACTATGGCGATTTTTACTCGGAAGCTCGAAGATCTACCTAGGGTATGGTAGTAACGCTTGTCTGTCTCGGTCTGTCTACCATTATATGTCGATCACGTACAAGTTTCCTAACGTCATTCTCAATCTCAGTTTCAAACAGTTTGAGCGTAAGGAAAAATGATCCTACAGGTTCAGAGCAGAGCTGGGTTATAAAACGGGTTCCGTTCATCAGATCCATTTTCTGTCAATCTTCACATGTAATCATGCAGAAGGTTTTTTTTTAATATTTCGCCTTATTTACATTTACAGCATTTAGCAGACCTCCTTATGCAGAGTGGCTTAAATTTATCTCTTCTATACAACTGAGCTATTGGGGGCTCAGGGGCCCAACAGTGGTAACACCGGGCCAACACCTTAACCACTGCGTTATCATTTTCCCCTGTATACTGTAAATGTGTCGTTTTCTCTATTTGTTTACACATGTTCTGTGTCTCCTGTTATTGAGATGAGTTAAAGCGAAATAATCAATAATAAATAAAAATTTGGCTCCAATTTTAGCTCCCACAAATTGTTGAGTAGTTATATTTTCCATGTTATTTGTATATGCCGACGGTACAGGTTTTCTTTTAAAAATCATTCTCACTTTACTCCTACATTCTCTTATAAATTGCAGTTCTTATTGTAACAGATTATAGATTGCACTCAGGGATGTCCATTCTGTGTAGCTACAAAGCTGCCATATCTGATTTTGTGACTACATCAGATTATTTTTAAAGACTCACTTACACCATCTTTTTTAAAACTGACCCGTATTCGATATCTGCATTTACACTATACACAGCAAAGCAACCCAATGCAGACGTACTGACCGGAAAAGAAAGTTAAAACAGTGAATATGATGCAGAAGCAAAAATACCGAATAAACCCTTCCTCTTCGTCCGTTATCGCAAAGGTCAGCAAAACTATGATCTCTTTAGGAGAGAAAAAAGACGAGAGCCTTTGTTGCAGCCTGGACTGCTGTAGCACTGATTGCTAAGTTATAAATATATTTTTTTTATTTGTTTACAGACAAAACAGACTTTAAGTAAACAAAACAAAACAATAAATATTAAAACATACAGTTGTGTTAAGTTATATCTCGCTGTTGGTGTCCACCCGAGTTGACATCATGCGGCACCGTCGTTTATTCAATAACGTTTGACTCACATTAACAGGTGAAAATCTGTTCTGTCTGTTTACATGACAGACGCTAATGAACGAATCCGATTCATCACCTTTTTATTACCACATTATAATGAGACCTGAAACCGACTGAAAACATCAGAATCCATGTGATTTTTTTCCTGATTACATCATCGTCTGTCACATCCCATCTGTACCACATCGGAGGAGAAAAATCGGATACATGCGGTGTAAATGCGGCAAGATTTTAGCGGAAATACATCATCACTTCCTGTGCATATAGACGATTTATTTCCCAATGGTTTTAGAGCCAAATTTTAAACCATCTACTGTACAGAATATTTTATAATTCATAAACATGTGATAATGAAGACGTTAGATTTGTAAAGCATCAGATTATTTAGATTTAGAAGAAAAAGAAAAAAAAAAAAAAAAAAACTCTTACCACCAAAGCCACAGTCAGATCCTTACTGTGCTTCTCCCAGCTCTCACTCACACACATCAGGTAACTGCTGGCTGTGTCCTGCACTACATCTTCAGCTTGCTCCAAATCCTCTGGTTTCAACAAAGGGTTCACATCTGAAAAAAGCAGTCCACCAAGTCAGTCACAAAACTCCCTCGACGTCTTGCATTCACACACACGCGCACTCTCGGGTCACCACCACTTATACTGAAATGTCACCAAATCATTAGAAACAAATAAAACTCTTAACTAAGATAAATTAACCTCTCTAGTGGGTGAAAGAGAGTCGTAATATAGAAACCCATGGAAAAGCAGCAGATCCACCAACGTTCAACTTAAAATCAAATCGAATAATAAAAAAGAAAACATTTTCCAGACGCAAGTCAAATGACTTCAGTGCCACCGATATATAGCGCCATCCGCTGGCAAATAATGTGCGCAAAATTCCAGTTACGGTATTGTTACATGAGGAGTCACAATGGCTGCGTCCAAAATCGCATAATTTACTATATAATTATGCAGTTTTCATAGTATGCACTTACAGTATGCAAAAAATTATAGGTCATTTATACTACCCATAGGGCAGCACGGTGGCTTAGTGTTTAGCACTGTTGCCTAACAGCAAGAAGATCCCGGGTTCGATTTTCCTGCAGCGGTCTTTCTGTGTGGAGTTTACATGTTCTCTCAATGCTTGTGTGGGTTTTCTTCAGGTTCTCCGGTTTCCTCCCATAGTCCAAAAACATGTATATTAGATTGATAGGTGATTCTAAATTGCCTATAGGAGTGGGTGTGTGTGGGTGTGTGTGGGTGTGTGGCCTGTGTCTGTGATAGACTGGTGACCTGTCCAGTGTGTACCCCTCCTGCCTTTCGCACTTTCAGAGATCTCCAGCAGATCCTTGTGACCCCGAATTAGGAAATGAACATACTACCCTTAATCGGTCTAGATAGAATTTATTGTTTATTGGTCGTGAAGTCTGTACTAATTTACATATATAATATGTAATTAAGTGGTATGTAATTTCAGAAGAAAGCTTATATAAAAAAAATCTCTAATGTTCAATAAGAGAGAAATCGACACACCTTCTCCAACCAGTGTAGACTTGGTGTAAAGGGCGCTTAACTGCCGGGTGAACAGGGAGCTTTTATTGGCACTGGAGGCTTTGATCGCTGATGTTTCAGTCTGTTTTACAACTCCAACCTACAACAACAGCCATAAGAAAAGGAAAAGACAAAAAAAAAAAAACAGTCCTGATATACTAACGAGAAATAATACAACCCGAATTCTGAAAAAGTTGGGACATTTTTTATAAATAAATAAAAAAAAATAAAAGACTTGCAAATCACATGAGCCGATATTTTATTCATAATAGAACACAAATAATGTTTAAACTGAGAAATTTTGCATTTTTTTGCACTAAATGAGGTCATTTCAAATTTGATGGCTGCTTCAGGTCTTAATAGAGTTGGAACGGGACAACAAAGGACTGAAAAAACAATAGAAAACAAATACATTTTGAGAATCTACAGAAATATATAGAGACAATATGCAATATGGACAAGTATGGAGACACCTGCTCATCCGGATAATAACTTCCACAATTCTTTTCGAACTGGATTGGATTGGGTCATGTGACTGTGTTATTCAGTCACAGTCAGATACTATGTTGAGTTGAGGAGGTTTGGGGTGAAGACAGTGATCCAGTTCATTCCAAAAGGTGTTCAAACGGGTTAAGACAAAGTCGGAACTCAGTGCAGGACAATCCAGTTCCTCTACTTAAATTATACATCTGCATGTCTTAATAAGGCTTGGGGACTTTGTGCACAGGGACATTGTCATGCTGGATCAGTGTTTTGGCTCTCAAAACATTCTAGACAACTGTGTGCTTCCAAAACACAAGTATGGAAGTGGTGATAAAGTGTTCGCAATCTTTTGGCCATGTACTGCGTTACAATAACCACAAAGTAATTTAATAAAGTGTCAGGACAACACAGTGGGGACAGTGGTGGTGGCTCAAATGGTCAAGGAGCTGTTTAGGAGTTGTTGATTGGAAGACCAGGAAGACCTGGGTTCAAGCCACTGGGAGTAACGCTTTCTGCTTCAGGGGCGCTGCATAGCTGACCCTGCGCTCTGACCCCAACTTTCTAAGATGGGATACATAAAATAACTAATTTCACTGTGCTGTTCGATGGGTGAAAATGCCCCAAGAAATTAAAGGAGAACAGACCTGGTATTATTATTCTATAGAGCTGTGCTGAGCAAAAAAAAGAACTAAGTATAACCAGAACTTCAAAGTTTGAGTTGGATGTGCTAGAAAAACTACTGAAAGGCAAAAATGAGACTCTGAAACTATCAGACGCATCCAGAGCGACGAACAAGTGCTTCGAGTCTCATCAGTGAACAGCGCGAATACTTGTACGCAAAACAAAGTGTAAGAACCCACAAAACCTGTTGAAATGAGCAGCATCGATATTTTAAAGCGCTGGATAATCGACACAAACTGTAAAGGAAAAGTGTAAGAAAAAAAACTGATAAAAACAGGGGGGTTTTTCATGGCGTTTGTGTCCATGATAGTTTCCTGTTTGGAACCTGTAGTTTTTCCACAATTGCAGCTCATCAACCTCAAAGTTTTAGGTGTTGTTTATTCTGATATTCTTTTCTGAGTATTTGAGTTGGTTAGCTCAAAACTTTCTGGTGTTGTTCTTTGATCCAAAAGGTTTTTCAGGTTGCATGCAAATCGCTCACACACACACACACACACACACACCAGATGGTTTTGTTTGCACCACTGTAAACTCTTAAGATAGTCAAGTCACAGAACTCACCCACTTTTTTCCTCATTCTGATGCTGAATTGGAATATTAACTGAACCTCTTTGGCTGCATCTGCATGATTTTTTTCGCAATGTGCTGCTGTAATGTGATTGGCTGATTAGATTAGTGTATAAATGTGCTGGTGTAAATAGCAAACCCAAGCGGAGAGCTACACCACTGACTTTGTAGCCCTGAGAGACGAGGCGGCGAACATGCACGAACAGACGATGAGTAGGGATGCTGGCCGTCATGAAGTTATGATCAAGATGGCAAAAGATGTTCAGCTCCTTTGCAGCGATCTGAAAAACATCAACACAAAGAGACAGACAGTTACAGCTTTTTTTTCTTGTAAAAATGTTCATATAAGAGGATAATGTATAGTCTTGGTATCTATACAGTCCAGCCAGGATTTTACTACAGCCGCGTTTACACCACATGTATCATGTGACCCAATTCCATTTTTTTTTTCCTCCGATGTGGTACGAATGTAGGCAAGAAAAAAAAAATCACATGTATTCTGATATTTTCAGTCGGTTTCAGGCTAAACAGACAGATCAGATTTTCACCTGTTAATGTGAGTTAAACATCATCGATTGAATAAAAAAAAAATGCACTATTGAAAAATAATAATAAATAATTATAATATGAATATGTATATATACACTGCTCAAAAAAATAAAGGGAACAGTAAAACAACACTTTCTAGATCTGAATGAATGAAATATTCTTATTAAAATACTTTGTTCTTTACATAGTTCAATGTGCTGACAACAAAATCACACAAAAATTATCAATGAAAATCAAATTTATTAACCCATGGAGGTCTGGATTTGGCGTCGCACTCAAAATTAGAGTGGAAAAACACACTACAGGCTGATCCAACTTTGATGTAATGTCCTTAAAACAAGTCAAAATGAGGCTCAGTAGTGTGTGTGGCCTCCACGTGCCTGTATAACCTCCCTACAACGCCTGGGCATGCTCCTGATGAGGTGGCGGATGGTCTCCTGAGGGATCTCCTCCCAGCCCTGAGACTAAAGGACTGGACTAAAGCATCCGCCACCAACTCCTGGACAGTCTGTGGTGGTGCAACGTGGCGTTGGTGGATGGAGCGAGACATGATGTCCCAGATGTGCTCAATTGGATTCAGGTCTGGGGAACGGGCGGGCCAGTCCATAGCATCAATGCCTTCGTCTTGCAGGAACTGCTGACACACTCCAGCCACATGAGGTCTAGCATTGTCTTGCATTAGGAGGAACCCGGGGCAACCGCACCGGCATATGGTCTCACAAGGGGTCCGAGGATCTCATCTCGGTACCTAATGGCAGTCAGGCTACCTCTGGCGAGCACATGGAGGGCTGTGCGGCCCTCCAAAGAAATGCCACCCCACACCATTACTGACCCACTGCCAAACCGGTCATGCTGGAGGATGTTGCAGGCAGCAGAACCTTCTCCACGGCGTCTCCAGACTCTGTCACGTCTGTCACATGTGCTCAGTGTGAACCTGCTTTCATCTGTGAAGAGCACAGGGCGCCAGTGGCAAATTTGCCAATCTTGGTGTTCTCTGGCAAATGCCAAACGTCCTGCACGGTGTTGGGCTGTAAGCACAACCCCCACCTGTGGCCGTCGGGGCCCTCATACCACCCTCATGGAGTCTGTTTCTGACCGTTTGAGCAGACACATGCACATTTGTGGCCTGCTGGAGGTCATTTTGCAGGGCTCTGGCAGTGCTCCTTCTGTTCCTCCTTGCACAAAGGCGGAGGTAGCGGTCCTGCTGCTGGGTTGTTGCCCTCCTACGGCCTCCTCCACGTCTCCTGATGCACTGGCCTGTCTCCTGGTAGCGCCTCCATGCTCTGGACACTACGCTGACAGACACAGCAAACCTTCTTGCCACAGCTCGCATTGATGTGCCATCCTGGATGAGCTGCACTACCTGAGCCACTTGTGTGGGTTGTAGACTCCGTCTCATGCTACCACTAGAGTGAAAGCACCGCCAGCATTCAAGAGTGACCAAAACATCAGCCAGAAAGCATAGGAACTGAGAAGTGGTCTGTGGTCACCACCTGCAGAACCACTCCTTTATTGGGGGTGTCTTGCTAATTGCCTATAATTTCCACCTGTTGTCTATTCCATTTGCACAACAGCATGTGAAATTGATTGTCAATCAGTGTTGCTTCCTAAGTGGGCAGTTTGATTTCACAGAAGTGTGATTGACTTGGGAGTTACATTGTGTTGTTTTAAGTGTTCCCTTTATTTTATTGAGCAGTATATATATATACCAAGAATTATAAATTATATAAATACTAAGTAAAGAATATCAGAAAAAGGGGTGTGACAAGATCTTGTGACATGAGATCTCGCGAGTTCCGACTGGTCTCGTGAGAATGTAACGATGCCTCGCCACATTTAAAGTGTTTGTATGGCAACATTTTGGTTTTCGGGTGGAAATAAGAAACAGCAAAAGAATGATAGACAAGACAAAATGCAAACATTGTAAGAAAGGAATACCGTACAGCTCTGCTTACCCTATCTGCATCGCTACTGCAACAGACAGTGCACGTAATGTGTGCGTGGCTGTGCGCAAGACAGGCATTGCACATCAAATGCTTTGCACACACAATAAATCTTGCTACACAGGCTGGACTTGGTGTTGCACATGTCGCTCGTTTGAGATGCACAGATTCCACCAATCCCTGTACTCTATGCATGACCATGCAACTTTATCTAATTCACTGCAACTTTTTTGCCAATATGAATGTCGCCACTCACACGTCCACGTTTCTTATGTTCAATACAGACGTTCCAGATAATTTCTAAAAGAAAGCGTACCAAGTATTGCAGTATTGCAACCTGCATAGCATAGAAAAATCTGCTGAGAAATTAGGAATTTTAACTTCTATTAACACAAAAAAGCCAACAAAATCTTGAACAGACAGTCAGTAGAATAAAAGCAGGGTTTTTTGTGGCTGAAGGATAACCAGGACAATTATCATACAAACCTCTTGACAATCACAATAAGGGTCAAGAAACGAGGCTAAACAATTAGCTTTTTAGATGTTCCTATTGCATGTGAACTATAAAATCTATTCTTAGCTCCCCAATCAGTAGCAAATATCACTGTATAACTTTAACTATATTTAAATCTTGACAAAGCAACATATCCACAGCATTTGACGGACGTCCTTATGCAGAATGACTTACATCTATCTCAAAACCTTAAACTTAGCAATCCAACCCTTCAACCACTGCGCTACCAGTTCCCACATGCTGTAATGTTAAGCAGCTCTAAGTTATAGAGGATAAATATGTGTCACCTCTGCATCCTCCCCGAAGAAGCGGTACTTGTAGCCACACTCCACACAGAGTATAGTGTCTTTGTATTGCTCCTTAATCTCCATATACTGCTGCTCCAGAGGAGTGTAGACGCTTTTGGTCCTTCTGTTAAGTCCTGCCGGATCTGGGGGACTCCTTTTAGACCCAGAAACACCTCCAGTCTTAGCAAATTGTCCAAAGTTAATCATCTGAGGAGGAGAAACAAAGAGCAGTGAGAAAAAGTTAAATTTAGCTTCAGAATTCTGAATTGATCTTACATTCATTCATCTGATTCAATCCAAAGGTTCCAAACCTGTTTGCTTTGATGACCCAACTCTTCCTCAGTCTCTTCCACCATCTTGACTTGATCCTTCAATGTGTTGTCTGGTTTTTCGTCTCCTGAGCCCTCCATCTTCACCTGCTGACATGCTGCTGGGTTCTCACTGTCCGTATGGCAGCTGTAACCGCGCAGTTTTTTCAGTGTAGAAGAGGCGAGACTGGGTTTGGAGGCAGGTTTCTGCCCGTCTGCTGCAGGACAACCGCAACACATCGAACCACAATCCACTAACAGAGAAGAGTTCTGAAGGTTTATACGCTCTGGGGTTCATTTATTACCTTTAGTCCTGCTCGCCTGTTTCTCCTCCTCCTCCTGCTGCTCCTGCTCCAAGTTCTTTACATCGTCAGAAAGTTTTAGGCGTTTCTTTAAAGAGCCGCTTTCTCCAGGAAACGACAATCTCTTCTGAGGAATCAGAGAAAAATCAAAGCTAGTCATACTTTTCTAAACCGATTAAAGATTTCCAGTCAAACAGACAAACGTTAACGGACAACCAGCAAAAAATCATTTCACACCAATTAAATATCGAAACATCAAAGTGAGAAAGATTTTTTTACTAGTTATAAAATCTAAAATATAAATTCACACATGAGTCTCTGTGTGAGAGACCGATTGAAGAGAGAGAGAGAGAGAGAGAGAGAGAGAGAGAGAGAGAGAGAGAGAGAGAGAGAGATACAAACAGACAGACAGGAAAAAAGACCAAAAGAAAGAAAGAAAGAAAGAGACAGACAGACAGAAAGAAAGACAGACTGAGAGACAGAAAAAGAGCAGGAGAAAGACAGACAGGTAAAGGTGATATGGTGCTTGTCACGTGACCGCAAGAATCGTACTAATATTAAGCATTACTTCCCCGTCTTTTATACAGATTTTAGGACCTTTTATTAGATACATTTTTTATTTCTATATATTTTATTTATATGATTCTTAAGAAAAGTTTTTTATTTGAATAAATTCATGCATGTAAGTGTGTGTACAAACTGTTTCTGGGGGGAAGTGGTAGAACAATGGTGAAGCTCACCGATCACCAGTCCAATTCCCAGTAACCCCAAGCTGCTCTTAAATAAGCCCCTTAACCCTTAACTGCTCAGCTGGACAAGGAGGATGCAGATCACTTTGGATGAGGGCGTCTGCCAGATGTTATGATTGTAAAAGTAAACGATGTTTTTGCATATTTTATTCTGCAAAAGTTTTAAAACATCTTCTGTGTTTATTATTGTTATTGTTATTATTATTATTATTATTATTATTATTATTGCACAGCATCACAGTGTGAACACAGACCGCGTTTATGAGCGCAGACTTTCTTTAAAGGTTTCTATAACTGTTAGCTAAACACAGCAGCTGTTTCCAGGTGTAGGAGGAAGATTAAAATGTTCTGCTGAGATCTGATATCCAGTTCCAGTCCCAGTCCCAGTCTCACCTTTCCTCTGTTTTCCTGTCTGACAGCAGCGCAGTTCATCCTGGGCTCATCGACCGCTGCGTCTCCATCAGCTGCACTGCTAAAGAACCTGCTGATGGTCGTCTGTGTGCTGGACTTCACACGAGCTTTGCTTGCTGACAGTCTTCTGATATTGGAACTCATATTTAACAGAATAAAGTAACTTAAATAAATCAGTTCATTTCTTTAAGTTCTTATTCTAAACTATTAAATAGCTCGCCGGTGTAACGAGCAGTCATCCTGCACTTATGTTGGCGCGCATGTGACGTTTTAAATCGTCTACATATGGCGCCGCAGGTATATTCGAGAGCTGACAGAATGCGTCAGAGATGCGCAGACTATGCTATATTTACGTTATTATGGATTTGGCTTGTTTGTTTGTTTGTTTGTTTGTTTCATTAATAATGCATAAAAAGATTTTTTAAAAATCGAAATTTTTACAATAACCTATTCAATACAAAGTAACAATAATATCATCGCTGTCAACTGAATTGAGTATTAAAAGTTTTTTGACTTTGTAGATGTTTTGCAAAAATTACCTTTTTGGAGACTGTTGCACAATTAAAATAGTCAGTATGCATGACTTTTCTAAATAAATAAATATATAAATATAAAAATATAAATAAATAAATAAAATCAAATACATTCCTATATATAAAATTATATAGGAAAGAGAGAAATGTGTGTGTGTGTGTGTGTGTGTGTGTGTGTGTGTGTGTGTGTGTGTGTATACATTTCTTTCTCTCTCTGGTTTGGAGTGGAGGAATATCACTAGAAATTCAGATCAGATCACCCAGCATTGGAGCCTGATCTCACTGGATGAATCGGCAATGCCCCACAGCCACAATCTGAAATCTGGTGGAAAGCATGTTATAACAGAAGAAAAGGGGAGACCTACTGTAGCTTAGTTTAATGTAATTGATTTAGGATGAGCACATACGGTTCTCATGGTTAGGTGTCCACATAAGACTTTATCATGCTGCTATAGCATTCTAAAATCTGATTGGTTGATTAGGTGTTAATTATTTGTGTATAACAGCAGCTTGGATAATAGCACTGGCTGCCAGACAAACCACAGGGATATAATAAGACCGTCTGTATAAATGATGTAATTTTTTATTAATAAAAATCACAGTCATTTATGTCTGTAGCATTTTGTAACTTCACTTGTGTAGGCGTTTCATCACTTCATAACAGTAAGTGAAGACAGATAACAGAAACTAAACTGATCACTACCTATCTATCTGAAATCCGTATTTTAGTATTGTGATAGGACAAGGAGGATTGTAGTATCTTATGTGCTGTGGATATTGAAAACTTGTGTTTTAGTATTTAAAGGGCTTTGGAGTTCATCATTTGCATATCAGTCTGAAATGTGTGTGAACTGTAAGCTGTATTATGCTTTTGTATTATTTTTTTTCATTGGTTAATTTTTGTGGGGGCACAAGTGGCAGTTTAAGTGGAACGGACCCAGAAGTGCAACGTAGCAGTGCACAATGTACAGTTATATAGTGTAAATAGTTAAATAAAAAAAAAAAAAAAAAAAAAAAAAAAAAAAAAAAAAAAAATATATATATATATATATATATATATATATATATATATATATATATATACAAACAAACATACACTGCATGTACAGTGTATATAAGTGAGCAACAGATGGTTAGTGTTGGCAAAAAATATATAAATGAATGTATAGATTAAGTTGTAAATTTTCATATATATAATATATATATATATATAGGATATTAATAAATAATAAATGTTACAGAAATCTCTATGAATGTGGGCAAATATACAAAACTCTATAAACCATATAAGAATTATTATAAATATATGTAATAAATTACAGTTGGATGAATATGCAGAGAGTTTAACACACACATTTACCTATTATAAACATACAGATATTATTATACAGCCTGTATGCAGACTATACAGATGAATATATATTCAGATTTATATTCATGTATATTCAGGTTTATACAGAGAGAACTATAAAGAGTTAAAAGATAAGATGTCATTTAGGGCTTAGTTTCTGTTTATATAATGAATATGTGGTGGTTTGTGAGAAATAAAGCACTGCAGGTGTATGATTGGTCAGTCAGTGTCAGGAACGTCAGGGCTCCAGTGAATTCAGGGTCTATTTCAGGAACACTGGCTGTGCGACAGGAATACAGTACATACTAGAAGCCAAACCGCTTCGTTACAGGGCACAGAAACAGACTCACGTACACACCCAGTGACAATTTATCTCAACTTTTTCTAACCAGAAAAGTCTTCATCCAGGTTGTAACAGCAAGTACCGTCATATTTTATAGCATAACAGCAGCTCTGGTGGAAGAATCAGCTTCGTGTTTACGTTTGCAATGTCACTTATCCAGAGTGACTTACATTTATTTCTTTTATACAACTGAGCAACTAGGCCCAACAGTGGTAGCTTTTGGTGGTGCTGGGAAACGAATCCGTAAATGTAAATAGATAAAGGCATATGGCAAATTCTGTAAAGCTGCATTTCTCCAACAGCGTCCATTAGGGGTGTGACGAGACACCCCCAAGAGACAGACAAGACAGGCGACTGGGTTCACGAGAATGGGACAAAATTTTTAGATTCACCCCATCCCACGTGTCCACTGCTGAAATAGAAATAGAACTAAAATAAAATGAACAGGATTTGTAAAAGTCAAACCTTTTCATTTGCAATAATACAAAAACAAGGCGTTCAGCTTCTTTGTATAGTGTTAACTGTGAAATGTGACAAACCCAAACAGTCCATGTTTTTCCCTTGTCATGTACAGGAAGCTGTAATTCGTTGTATCTGTAACACACATGGTTTCTGATGAAAGTCTTAATCTTAAGGTGATGCTGACAAACCAAATCGGGTTTTTTTTTTTTTGTTTTTGTTTTTTGGACATGAAGATTGGACAGACTTTTCGTATTATTAGACACTGCGGGATGGTAAAACACACAGTATAGAGAAACATTTTCTAAAGAGTGAGTCTGGGACTGCATATTGCTTAGGACGAGTTCTAACACTGCCGATTGGTCAGGAAAACGTGAAACCGGGGCCGAGTTCATACTGGAGAAAAATACACATATATTTATATATTTATACACACACAATCTAAAGTCTTTACACACAGATGCATTTAGACAAAAAAAAAAAAAAAAAAAAAAAAAAAAAAAAACACGAAACACACCAGAATAAATAGAACAAACAGGTACGTAAAAGTGTTTAAATAAATCTGCGAATTACACTATAACTTCCGTTCAGCTCCACGACTATTCGCTCGTTTAATAGATCGATTTCAGATTATTCTCCCTGCTGTAGGTCTCTAAACCCCCCTGAGCAAAAACACAGCGGAAAAAAAACCTGTTAGAAATACTGAATGAGTCTGGCAAAACCAACGAGAATAAATACAGGAAGTAGAAAGCATCACATCCCAACCAAAACAGGTGGAGAAAGACGGGATCGCTTTGGTATCCGAGTATAAAGCGCCGAACAATCCATAGTACAAATGTTTAAGAATTTAAACGAAGAGTAACATACAGCTTTATAGATTTTAGTCCATAATGTCACACACTTAAAATTAAGAATGTTTTTCTTTTTATTAAACTGACAGGTCAGAGATGAAATGGGGGCGATAGAGAGAGAGAGAGAGAGACAGAGATAGAGAGAGAGAGAGAGAGAGAGAGAGACAGAGAGAGAAAAAGAAAGAGAGACAGAGAGAGAGAGAGAGAAAAAGAAAGACAGAGAGAGAGAAAGAGAGAGAGAGACAGAGAGAGAGAGAGAGAAAGAGAGAGAGAAAGAGAGAAAGAGAGAGAGAGAGAGAGAGAGAGAGAGAGAGAAGAGAGACAGAGAGAGAGAGAGAGAGAGAAAGAGAGAGAGAAGAGAGAGAGAGAGAGAGAGAGAGAGAGAGAGAGAGAGAGAGAGAGAGAGAGAGAAAGAGAGAGAGAGAGAGAGAGAGAGAAAGAGAGAGAGAGAGCCAGAGAAAGAGAGAGAGAGAGAGAGAGACAAGAGAGCACAGAGAAAGAGAGACAGAGGGGGGGTGGAAACAGAAGGTTATGAACAGGAATTGTTTGGTTGTTTACTGGTTTTTTTATTAATTTATTTTTATTTATTTATTTTTGGGGGGGTTAAAAAAAAGAGAGAATAAACAGGTTTTTTCTTTAGCATCGCAGTACAATCAGGATCTGATATCTGAACTCTGTGGTGTCTACAAACTGTACGGTCAGAGACGACATTTTACAAATATCCTCTAAATGAGACATGTGACCCGACATACAGAGCACCACTCATTTCTCTCTGCTGGTCCTAACAGGGTTTCGCGAAGCTACGCCGAGCAACAGGAAACAAATGGAGAATTCGGATCCAATTTACAGAAGCAGAAGGGTTCAATAAACATGAGTGTAGATGAAATATCCGCCTGGCCTCACAGCTAGACCTGAAGAGAATTAGAAAAAAAAAGGACAGGATGGGGGAAAAATAGCCAGCCGCCAGATGTTTTCACTTTTGTGCATTTTAAAAAAACGATTCGCAAATATCAAAAAAAAAAAAAATCGTTCTCTTTGGAGAACGGATTAGAGAGAGTAGATAGATTTACAGGTTATCACGTCATCTGGGAAATTAATAAACTCTTAGCAAGGGAGCGAGTAAGGCCAGCAACCTTTATTTCTTGGATGTCTAGATGTTTGTTAGAATTTTTAGACTGCATATTAGATTTGTGGTTTCTCGAGTGCAGCTGATGTCGAATAAACCCAAAAACATCTGGAAAGAGTTGCAAAATCGTCCCTAACCATATATGGACAACGTCACAAACACTTACACGCTCAGAAAACAACAGCTACCATTAAAGTGGTTCCTTTAACACAAATGCTATCAAAAAGTTTCAAGACAAGCCAACAGATGGCAGCGCAAAACTGGATGACTGAAACTGCTGCCATCTGTTGGTGTGTCTGAAAAGTTTTTAATCCCCCTTTGCAGGTATACATATTCATTATTTATTTTTTTCCGACAGTGTTGAGCTTACAAAAACATGATTGATTGGTGTTTCTGAAGTTCTCGGCTAACATAGCTCTTGTGGACCTTAAAAGAAATCGTGTTACAGCAGAAAACAGTAAGAGTAACTGTAGTCGCACGCCCTGTACTTTAAATTAAGTTTTAAAAAGTAGTTTTTATCAGTTATCTTTACCTGAAAAAACGTAAATTCTGATAAAAAAAAATGTAACCATTTGAAGAGACGAATGACGGGACGTATGAACATCTGAAGCTTTTTTCCTGCACTGTAAACACTTTGTGTTCATTTATAACATGGGAAGCAGTCTACAAAATAAAACACGTACTTCATAGAATTAAAAACAGCTCGTAAAATGTACAAAAAAAAAATTCTAACAGTAAAGCTAGCATGTATCAGGTGTAAGTTAGCGTTTACATTTGTTGTTCTGTCAGTTATAAATAGATAGTTTAATCTGTACGTTATTCAAAACTGAAAAAGTTCCCCATCTTCTTATTATTGTTACATTCATTGCTTGCTGCAACATAAAACATACCACACACACACACATCCACACACACTTCCCTTATTGAATAAGTGAATAAAGGCGTCCTAGGGGTTGTAGACGCTCCCGAGATAATGACGTGCTTCAAGTGCGGTTGAGAGTCTGGAAGATTCTGGATATCTGGAGCATGACAGGGCCGGTCTCTGTGTCATTCATCCACTGTGTGCTGTTCAGAGGGTTCTCCAGCATGTCCTCAAACGCTGCAGGAGAAAAAAAAATACAGCAGGATGGAAAGAACACCACAAATTAACTGTCATGAACCCCCAAGGCGCCTCCAGCTGGCTTTTTTTTTGTTAAGAGTACATATTACTTCAATAATCCTTTTCAGATCATACAAATCAAAAAAAATCTTCATTCCAAAGTGTAAAGGGTCTACTGTCGTTTTGTTATTCCCAAAATGAATTATAACTCAGTGGATACTTACTGTACCGTTATAGAAAAAACATGTTTACTTAAAGCTTAGTTCCACCTAATGTGGACACGCCCAGTGTTAACACGCACAGTTTAGCGAGCTGTGAGATGGTAGACGCCCCTAACCAACACCACAAACACATCAATTTTACACATCGGATTCACTAACTTTTCTACGAGCTGGAATGATGGCACACTAAACAGGTGAGGAAACCCTTCGGATGGTACTGGACAGCGAGGACGATGTTTACTTTTACTTCTATGACTTTACTTATTGCATATTCAACAGTGACTTGATCCAGCGAAGGATTTCAGTTTAAGCGAGTAAATCTTATTTTTTCAGTCCCAAACTTCGCCTCATCAGCAAACCAGCCGTGGATGCAGAGAGGTGAAGCTCCAACTCTAAATCAGTCACGCTGCCAATATTGGGTTGAGCCGCAAAGGTACTGAGGACACATGAAACAGCAAAAACACAGCCAACAAACGCAGAGTAGTAAACAGGAAGACCAGGTCAGCTGATATCCAGCACATGAGCAGAAGCAGAGGTTGATCCGTGGCTGGTTAGTCCGTTCTGGCCAATAGCAAATTCATAAAACTAATTAATCAAGATCGATGGATTGCGATAAATGAGCAATTTAATACCTCAAGTCGATGTGGATATTTAAATATTCGGCACGCGGATGTTGGTCGGGATATGCGTGCGTGTGCATTGACCCAAGACAATCGACAAGCCGTGACGCTTTTATAGCGGGTTAATCCTGATAATCCCGAGACACCTGCAGCTTCTGCTGACGATTTGGTGCCAAAACAATGTAGAACCTCAAAAATATGGCAGTATTTCAGTTTTATAAGAGAGGAACACATACAGACTAAAGTTCTATGTGGAACATGTAAATCTTAAGTGCTTTTTACAGTCGCCTCAAAACCAAGAACAATTTATATCAGCTATAATCCGCAGAAAAAAACTGTAAACTCGGTTAAATGTGTTGGTTATATTATTATTAAATAATCGTATATTGTATAACGAATATCGCATTATTTAGCATGCTACGTTTTTTCATATCATGCAGCACAATAAAGCCACAAACAAAAATTCTAGGTCAAGAAGTGTGTAAGCATAGAAATTCTATCACATTGAATTAATAAAATAACAGGAGTCATTTGTAATTTATGCACTATGGAAATGCACTAAGGCCCTTCTGTAAATCGTTTTTAATTATAAATTCATCCAAATGCCAGGAATGTTAGTATAAATGATGAACTCTAAGCTGATAAACTCACCCAGCAGTATTTTAGGGTTGGTGAGGCCGAGCTGGACAACAGGATTCTCCAGTATGGCTTGAAACAGTGGGCTGTTAGTATCGATGCCCTTATCGAGATCCTCAGGTGAAGGTTTTCTGTCACCGAGTAACCATTCACACTAAAGACAAAGGCAGAGTATGTGATTGGTTCAAAAAAAAAAACATTTTTATTCTTCTGGTTAAAAGTCTTCACATCTCGATGTCACTCCAAGTTAACTGTTATAAATGTATTTACAGCCAGTGCTGTGGTGTACTGGGTTAAGGCACCGGCACCCATGTGCACAAGTTTGATTGCGATCTTCCGGTCCCACCTTTCTTTCTATCTTCCCCATTTTATCCCTCTGTCATATTAATAAAGGCAAAATTGCCCAAAAAATATCTTAAAAAATAAATGTATTTATACAAAAAAAAAACTTTTAACCAAAATACGCGGTTTAAACATTATGATAGGCTTCCCTACCTGACGGTCAACATATTTATTGACAGAAAACGTGATCAGCATGTGCTCAGCCAGGATTGCCAGATTGGGAAAAATCTCGTCCATTTAGAGGGTGTTGAATAAAAAATAAAACTTGGCTTAGGTCTGTGTAGATAATTTCGTTTTTTTGATGAATTATTTAACAAAACCCAACTGTAAAAGATGACGACAGGAATAAAATGGCAACCCTGTCATCAGCGCGTTCACATACTGCGGGACAATTTCTGGAACAGGATCGGTGTTGCGTTTCCACTCTGGGGTCGACTACAGGGGTCAAAGGGTCTGTAAGATGATGTCATGGTTACAGTATTTCTTTTGGACAGGTTGGAATATGGTGTGATTGGATTTTGGTGTGTTATGATAGTTACTCGGTTTATGTAGTTTGTGTATCTTTACTAATTAGTTTAACTTCAGGAGCAGCGGGTAAACGGGTATTTTTTTTATCATGGGTACTAAACTACACCTTTTCTGATGTATTGTAGCAAAGGGTCTGGTAAACTTTTATTCCAATCCAATCCAATCCATTTGTATAGCACTTTTAAAAATGGACATGGTCTCATGTGGCTACATACAAAATGTATGCGTTTGCCCCTAATGAGAAAGTCGGTGGCTCGAGAGGGAACCCATCCTCATCTGAGTGACACCAAATGTCTGTTAATTACAGCTTATAGTAATAGTAATCAAATGTAAATTGTAGCCTCGGGTCAGTGGATCAGAGTGAGTCCTAATTCATTTATTTATTTAGTATAAAAACACAAGTCTACACAAAATATTCATAGGTTTAAGTACGATTTTATACAACATGCACAGAACAGTCATGTGTCAAAGTCAAGGCTATTACAGGTAATAACTGATTAATAAATAGTTTAGGTTACATAGTCAATTCTTTATTCTTGTATAGAGACAGGAAGAAGGGAAACTGTATTCAAAACTATTCATGCCAAGAAAGTTACTCAGGTTCAAAGGTGTGTTCTAGCCACTGCTTAAGATACTTTTCTGGGATCGCTATCAGGCTGTGCAAATCACCTCTAAGGCTATATCACCTATAAGCAGAAATTAGAATATGTGGAAACACAGGGCAAAAATGGCTAGCCTGATGTCCCAGGGCTATTCTGTCTTCCAGTTGGACTACCAAAATGTATCCCTGCTCTGCCTATAAGGGAAAAAAATACAGTTTGAGGCTTTTGCATTCTCTCACAAAAATAGTTGGGTAATTATGTTGTAATTTTCGGGTATCGTAGAGCTAATATCAACATGTAGCGTGGTGCAATTACATTTGTCTGCACGCGCAGCCTGGGCAGTCACTATAACACGGCGCTGGCGTTGTCTTATGTACACATATTTTAGCATCGCATATTGTTTTTATATCTAATTAATCGAGTGGCATTATGCTAAAGTCAAAGTCACACAAGATAAAAACCCTGTGTTTCAGCAAACTATTGCTATACAGTATGTGAATAACACAACTGTGAATACGACCCAGCATCTCGAAGCTCCTTCCTTCCTGCTGCTATTAGACTGTGCTATCAGAGCTGCTCCCACTAAACCTGTCTCCATATTACACACCTAAAATATCTTATATTTGCATGCAACAGCAACGGTGTAATAAACACTATTTTTAAACTGTGCAATATTATCCTGGTGCAATGTGATGCAATAGAAACTGTGCAATAATAATATTTATAAACTGTGCAATATTACGCTAGCATAATTTGTTAAAAGTGTGACTACTGTATTGTTTTTCTTTCTCTTTTGTATTTATATACTCTCCTGTGCCTTTTTTCTATATGCACATCTTTTTTTATGCTGCTGTAACAAAAAAAAATAAAGGTATCCTATTTTATCTTATTTATCCTATCTTATCCCATTTTATCTTATCCTATCCTATCTTATTCTATCCTATCCTATCTTATCCTATCCTATCCCATCTTATCCTATCCTATCCCATCTTATCTTATTCTATCCTAACCTATTCCATCTTATCCCGTCCCGTCTTATCCTGTCCCGTCTTATCCTCATCCCATCTTATCTTATCCCGTCTTATCCCGTCCCGTCTTATCCGTCCCGTTTATCTTAGCCCGTCTTATCCCGTCCCGTTAGCCCGTCTTAGCCGTCTTATTCTTAGCCGTCTTATCTTAGCCCGTCTTATCTAGACCTCTTAGCCCAGCCCATCTTATCCTAGCCCATCTTATAGCCTATCTTAGCCCGTCTTATCCTAGCCCATCTTATCTTATTCTATCCTATCTTATCTTATCCTATCTTTTCTTCTCCTATCCTATCCCATCTTATCCTATCTTATCTTATTCTATCCTGTCCCATCTTATTCTATCCTGTCCCATCTTATCCTATCCCATCTTATCTTACTCATCCTATCTTATTCCATCCTATCCCATCTTATCCTATCCTATCTTATCCCGCCCCATCTTATCCTATCCCGTCTCATCTTATCCTATCCCGTCCCATCTTATCCTAGCCCGTCCCATCTTATCCTAGCCCGTCCCATCTTATCCTAGCCCGTCCCATCTAGCCGTATCCTAGCCCATCTTATCCTAGCCCGTCCCATCTTATCCTAGCCCATCTTATCTCATTGTATTCTATCTTATCCATAAAATCTCTAATCCTTAATTCAATCTTTGAGAAGGTGACTTACAGCAGCGTCCTGTTGGTTATTATTGACCCGCAAGGCGTCGATCACTTCCTTTTCATCGAACCCCATCTCCATCAGTGCAATCACTGCCTGCACACGACACACAGATAAACAGGTCAACTACTTCCAAATATTAACAACAGAAACACAAAAAATAAATATGAGGTGCGGTTCTGTTTACAGTCAACGCATAAAAGCTGCATGTAAACTAACCCGTGAGTCCGGCCTGAACTCTCGTTTCCGTCGGATCCTCTTAAAGATCTCGGTCAGCTCGTCCTGCTTGGCCTCCTCGGAGCTGGACTGTGAGGACGTGGTTGTCTGACGCCCTGGAGCCGGAGATGGACCTACAGTCACAGAGGCAGTTACTGCAGACCCAGATGCTCCTTGAGCTTCCTGATTGGGTGGGGGTGTGTCGACTGCGGGGTCGTCCACATGCTCGATCAGCCACTCCATAGCCTGTGTCACAGACATGCTGTGAGAAAAGTGACCGTGATTAGTTTATGCAGATCATCCAGTATTCCAAAACGTTATACTAGACGAGTACATTTATAGTCAATGACGCTTACTGGTTAAGGCGCAGTGCTTTAATTGCACGACTCTCAGGGAAACCCATCTCGGTCAGCTGCTGCAGCGCATTGTCATCCACACGCTCCTCATCATCCTCATCCAACATGGCTGAACAAAGTGAAACAAAGTGGTGATGACGGCAAAGGGATGAGAACACGTTTATATTCAAAAATACAGGCATGTCACAGAGTATCAAATAAGAGCTGCTCTAATAGATTGTGTCCAAGGACGAGATTATGAGCCAATCATATCTTCAGGTAGGAAGAAGGTTTTAAATACATCGAACACAAACTATTACCGTTTTAAAATAAATGCACACCGATACAAAATTCTTCCATACAATATATATGTTTTTATTCCACGTCAGACACTCACCGTTGGCCTTTTTAAAAAGCTCAACCGCATCGGGATTCAACGCGAGGAGCTTCTGCGCTACCTCAATGAGCGACACCAGAATCTTTCTCAGCTCTGTTTGGAACTGATGGAATAAAATAAAAAATAATTCACACACATACTAATCACATGTCGGTCCAACAATTTTCAGATTTAGCAAAGAAATTTACATTTACAATATTTGGCAGACGCCCTCATTCAGAGCGACTTACATTTATTTCATTTAGACAGCTGAACAATTGGGGGTTTAAGGGCCTTGCTCAGGGGCCCAACAGTGGCAGCCTGGTGGTGCTGGGAATAAAACCACGATCTTTTAATTAGCAGTCCAACACCTTAACCACTGCGCTACCACTTCCCTTTATCTAGCAACTGACATGATCAGAAAACCAGCACAGTCTGCACATAATCGAACGGCTAAAGGTTTTTAACTCGATACCATAAGAAAGTCAATGTTTAGAAGGCGGTGCACTGATATGTATATCGTTAAAATTCACCGCTCTAAATGTATTTAGTACATGTTCATCAAGTGCAGATCGTTTTACCATATAAATTAACTCCACAGTAATTGCTGCAGTTTATGTGACCCCGGATCTTAACGCTAAACTAGCAATAAAAGAACTTTTTTCTAATGCAAAGTTACAAGAATCACATCTGGATGGCGTTTTAATTATTGCTGGGGACGTCAATCATACCAATCTGGGGACTGTGCTCTCAAAACAAATTTAAAACAAATACCCAAACAACCTAAGAGTAAAAGAGTCACACCTTTTTAAAATGATTTGGCTGAAGTGGAGCCTGTGAACAGCTTCAGGTTCCTCTGTGTGCATGTCCCTGAGAACCTTTCCTGGAACATCAATACCTCAATCACCTGATCTTACTTTCTCGGGTACGCTAACCTGCCCCCCCCCCATTCTGCTGAAATTTTACTGGTGCACTGTTGAAAGCATAGTCACAAACTGCACCACCATTGGATCGCATAAGAAACGCTGCTTAAAGACGACCTTTCACCCCAAACATGACTGTTTATCCTGGTAGACATTACGGGGTCTTTACTGTCGCACCAGCAGACTCAGAAAGAGGGTTTTGTTTCCCAACCTCAGCTGTCGGCATACTGATCTCTAAACTCTGGTGTAAACTTAAATTTGATTTAATACCTACTGAAAATTAAACCCTGTACAATAACATGCCGTTACACTGCACTTTACTCGTTTAGTGTGTATACTCTATTATCACAAAAGTGATTACACCCCTCGAATTTCAGCGAATATTTTAGTATATCTTCTATCTATATATATTTAATATATTTTAAAGCCAGGCCTGTTTTGAGTGGAACCTGTCCTAGAAAACCTCTGTATGACCCAGGCCACTCTACTGTAACTCAGTTTCAGGGTGGTACCCGGCTTCTTGTAGCCCAACCCATCTTTGTGGAGAGTAACAATACTGTTTCTCAAATCCTCTGAGAGTTCTTTGTTGTTCATCCGGTGGTCAGTATGAGTGAATTGTACTCAAAGCACCAAATTTTAAATGCTCTAATATAAGACACACAGCTTTGTATGGTCCTATGAAGCTGACAAACACATAAACTTGATGAATAGGACATGTGTGCATGGTTAAACAATGTGAAGCTTTTATCACTTGGTGTGTAGTCACTTTTGTTGCCAGCTGTTCTAGCAATAATGGCTGTATGTCGAGTTATTTTCAGAGGACAGTAAATCTATATACTGTTATACAAGCTGCACATTGACTACTCCAAACTTTTATTTCTACAGTATTGTCCTTTGACAAGTTGAGAATGTTTATTTCAGCACCACTTCCTGTCTAACGTGTCTCACACGCTGTTCTCACTCACGTCTCGGATGTTGTGCTGCGTGACGGTGCGGTCGGTGTGGTGAGTGGACAGATGTGCGGTGGCTTTGAGGATAGCGTCTTTATCGGGAGCCTTACTGTCCTGCTTCTTCTGCCGGTCAGCAAAGGAAGAAAGGAAGAAAAGAGGGCAGAATTAGTTTAGTGTGTGTCCACAGTAAATGTCCGATAATGTCCTAGAATCGATGCTAATCCCGACAGGGGTACCTTCTCTTCTGCAGATATATCAGTCATCTTGGGATGCAGTGGTGGTGCTCTCTTCTTTATCAATAACAAGCAGTCTAAAAAAAAAAAAAGATTTAGAGAAAACAAAGCTCGACATTTACGACACCTGGCAGACGATCTTATGCAACTGAGCAGCTGAGGGTTAAGGGCCTTGCTCAGGGGCCCAACAGTGTCAGCTTGGTGGTACTGGGAATCAAACCTATGATCTTCAGATTACCAATCCAACCCCTTTAACCACTAAGTTCCCACTTTTCCCTTTAATAATAAACGTTGTTGGTTAATTTGTGTGTTACCTTTATCTTTAAGATTTTCGTCTGAGACGGTTTTGGTTTCGGAGAGAATTCGCTCTGTAGCTGCATGAATGAGCTTGTGGTGGGTGATGGTTTTGGGATCCTCCAGACTTCCATGCGTGCACTGTCAATAAAAATAAAACCACACACACACACACACACCATAATTAAAACACAATAAAAAAACAAATTAAGAGTTTAACAGCAGGCCGGTTTACATGCACACTTTTGTTGTTCCGATTTAAAGTTTCCAGTTAAACGTTTACACGAGACGTCACTGAATCTGATCTGATCTGATGTGCCGCCGACCGACCGCCACTCCAGAAATCTCATCACGTTCTGAGGTTTTTCTCGTCTATAAAGATGGAGATGCATCATATAATCACGCACTTTATTGCGTTTTATAAGGCAACAGTGTGAGAATGCACTGCTGCTGGAAACGTTAAGGAGATGATGGGCGCAAGATTTGATTTGATTGGGTGCTTTACTAAAATTGTTCCAACTCAATTTGGAAGAGCAAAAGCTTGTAGAAAAAAAAAAAAGGTCTGCAGTAAAGACTGGTGGGAGGGAGACGGTTGTACAACTGGAATTTAGCGACCAACTGCACACGGAAGGACGGTAAATGAAAGCAATACATGGATTACATGAGTTTGGTGGGTTTATAAAAGGTTTAGCGCACCTCTTTTCAATCCGAATGAAATGTTGTTCAGTTTAAGCATTTTTATTCTGATTAAGGTGTTTACATTCGGATTAATTCAGATTAGACTTTTTAACCGGTTATACATAAAATATTATGCTCTTTGTAAACACACTGAAAGTTTAGACAGAAAACACTGTCAAAGGTCACAAGTTTAACGACTCGATTAGGTAATTAATAAAAGGAAATCTGTTTAAACTGCTGGGCCGATACGCTCCTCTCCGGACGGCGTCTATTTCAGGGAAGACCTTCTGTAATTCAGCAGGACAATCCAAAACTTTGACATTTACAGCATTTGGCAGACGTCCTTATGCAGAGCGACTTATAATTATCTTTTTTATACATTTAAGCTATTACGGGTTAAGGGCCTTGCTCAGGGGCCCAACAGTGGTAACTTCATGTTGCTGGAAATCAAACTTCCAATTAGCAGTCCAACACCGTAACCACTGCGCTACCACTTTAGCACTGCAGCTATAACAACAGCATGACTTAGTAGTAGTAAAAGAGTCCGGGTGCTGAATGAACCTGTCTGCAGTCCAGATCTTTCACCTATAGACAACATTTGACATTAAAGACGATGAGACCAAATTCCAACACCAAAACTCCAGAGACTCAGACCTCAAAGTCCAGACGTCTTCAAAGAAATCTGCTCATTTAGAGGACGAAAGTGTCGAATTTCTCAGCTTCTTTATGTTCCTAAGATTCAGACGAAATATCAGGAATGGAATCTGTGCGATGTCATCTGAGCCTTTACAGTTTATCGAGCTGCTAAACACACACAGCTCTCTGAGGATCAGGATTATTTTCAGCATGTGTGTGTGTGTGTGTGTGTGTTAGGATCATACTGCAGCTCTAAACATTACTATGATCCGATTTTTTTTTTAAGTGACATAAAGTGAGAAGATCTAGAGGTCACAGGTTCCAGATGAGTGAGTGTGTGTGTGTGTTGGAAGCAGGACACACACTCCAGATTGCAGGAGCAGGTTGTGCTGTGTAAGATAAACAATCTCCATCTTATAAATAGCCCTGTACTTATGTAGTTGCCTGCTAGAGGCTAAAAATACATTATGATGACACCGACAGACCAGGCTGAAGGTTTGGACAGTCACAGATGGATGGATGGAAGTCCAGATGAGCTAAAAGCGTCCATGCAGCTTTTGACAGCTAGTCAGTGAACTCGTCGCTTATACGTACGTGTTTCAGGCATTTCTCCTTCAGCTTCTCGATGGTGGTGTCTTCAGTCACTTCCTCCAGCCACTCCGTGCCCTCCATAGTACAGATCCGGATCTTTAACACGTTCCCTGCGAAGATCTTCTCCTCCTGCACGAACATGATTGAGCTGAAAACAGCAGAATGCCGTGGACTCTAAGCTAACGCGCTAACTGTTTATTAGCTAGCATGCTACACTCTCCTTTAACAGACTGCCACAGCGCACAGCAGGTTCCACTCGGTTATTGTTGTACAATCATTCTGCAGGTTGTAAGATTAGATCCTGAACGAATATCAGATTATTCCCGGCAGCCCCTGAGCGGCTCCAGCTGAGCGCCGCGTCTCCTTTCCAACTGTAACACACACAACAACAGCAGCAGCAGCTGGAGCACACGGAAGAGTCAGGCAGTTCTGCGCATGCGCGGTTCCCCCCCTTTCCTCAACGGTCCACCTGGTGCAAAAGTTTGCAATTTCTGTATAAAACCGGTGGGGATGTGATCCTGGATTATTAACGTACTGTGTTAATCGACACACACTGATGACATCAGATGGTTATGATTGGCTGATTGAAATGATCAACATCAACCAATCACAACCATCTGATGTCATCAGTGTGTGTCAGCCAAATCCATTTTCCCTAGCTGAAATCAAAATGTAATATTATATACTTTTTATTAGATGAAAAAAAAAAATTAAATATTTTAATGCAATAAAACATTCCATGCTGTACTGAACAATTGTATATAACGTGTGTGTGCAGTTTAGTTAATGTGTGAACATTTCCCTCACCTTCAGCACCAAAAATAGATTAATAGGAATAAAAAGTAAATTTATAGATTTTTTAAATTTATGGTTATAATAATCAGTGTTGTGATGGTTAAATGGCGCTATTGAATGTCTGTACAGCGTTCTGTTCTGTTCTTTATTGTCTTTTTTGCACTGTCTCTGTAATGTTTGTATTGTTAATCTGTTCTGCACTGTTTGCGCCAGGTTGCACACATGCACTTTATGTTTGTTCTGTTCAGTAGCTTTTTGTCGTTGTTGTTTTGTGTAATTCTGTGTTTTGTGTAGCACCATGGGGTTCTGAAGAAACGTTGTTTCATTTCACTGTGTACTGCATCTGCTATATATGCTTTAAATGACAATAAAGCTTTTTGAACTCGAACCAGAACTTGAAATGATGTTAAAAGGTTGTGATTGAATGAATTAATGTTAAAGGCTGTTTTATAGTAAGAATGTTGCTCTATTGCGGTTCTACAGGTTCACCCTTTCACAACATTTTACACTCAATTGTTCATTAGTGATTGTTTATGATTCAGTGTCTAAATTCATTCATGTTTATAAAGATAATGTTGTGTGAAATATACTTGTGGTACAGTATGTCGGTAGAGGTGATTTGGCCAAATTAGTTGTGATTCTGGATTAAAAGTTTAATCAATCATCCAATCATATCCATCTGATGTCATCAGTGTGTGTCGATCAAATCCGCCTCAATCCATTTTTAAATCTTTTTATTTTTTGTCCACAAACAAATTTTAACTGATTAAATACTGAAAAATCTCTGATTGTCTGAGACTGAAAGTTCATTGATTCTGGAACAATTTACTGATACTGACGATTCCTGGATTAACATTAAATCCCAACATGAAATTAGACTATAAACGATAATAAAATAATTGATGATAATCAGGAAACAACATTAGTGAATTTAGACTGTACTGATTCTAATGATCCAAAATAAACATGAATGAATTTAGACACTGAATCATAAACAATCACTAATGAACAATTGAGTGTTTTTTTCAGCAACAGAAATTGCATACACTAATAATATACCAATACAGTATACAATAAATAATTACTTATACCTGTAATCTGCATTGTTCTAATACATAACATTAGATACATGATAATAACATGATGCATATAAAATGACAGGACACAGTCGCACTCTGTCCATTTTGTCCGGTGTCTCCTGAAGGCCCAGGCTTCCTGTGGCCTGATTTAACGTCAGGCATTAAAGAAAACAAAAGTTTTACTTATTGTTTATTATCTTTATTATTGTGTGTGTTTTTAGGTAACTGTTACCCTGTGATGGACTGGTGTCCTGTCCAGGGTGTCCCCCTCCCGCCTTTTACCCTTTCAGAGACGGCTGGGATAGACTCCAGCAGATCCCTGTGACCCCAAATTAGGGAATAAGCGGGTATAGAAGATGAATGAATGAATGAATGTTGTTTTATCTCCCTGTTGTGGTCTATTCAGCTTTTCCTGAGTCCGGACACAAGGCGGCGCTCTTCCTCTAGTTCACTGCTAACAGCAGAAGAAGACGCGCATGTGTGGGGTGGGAATGGGAAAGGGAAGGAGAAGCGAAGCGGAAGGCTGATTTCTGTGCAGGTGAAGTTTCAGTAAGTAACGTTAGTTATTGGTAGATGGTGGAGATGAGGAGCTGCTAGATGAGTTTATTCCCCGCATTTGATTCGGTTTGTGTGGATTTTATTCAGCAGACCGGGACATTTCTAACAGCTGGTTCCGAGTCATGTGTTAAACACTGTAACGTTTTTACAGTAAACATGTCCAAACACAAAACATCCCAAAAAAAGCTGATTATTGAAGACGGTAAGTACAAATTTCATATAATTTTATATAACAGTTTAGTTTAGTGTGTATTTTTTTTTGAGTTTGAAGGGTAAGAAAAAAAAGAGAGAGAGAGAGCGGGAAAGAGAGAGACAGACAGACAGGGATGGAGGGGAGGAGAAAGACAGACAGACATAGATGAATGGAGAGAAAGACAGAGAAAAGAAAGGAGAGAGACAGACAGACAGAGAGGGAAGGAGAGACAGACAGACAGAGGGGAAATGAGAGAGACAGACAGGGATAGAGAGACAGATAGACAGAGATGGGGAAAGAAAGAGAGAGACAGGCAGGCATAGTGGGAACAAGAGAGAAAGACAGACACAGAGGGGAAAGAGAGAAAGACAGACACAGAGGGGAAAGAGAGAAAGACAGACACAGAGGGGAAAGAGAGAAAGACAGACAACGGGACGAGAGAGAGAGAGAGAGACAGACAGCCAGAGAGGGAAAAGACAACCAGACAGACAGAGAGAGAGAGAGAGAGAGAGAGAGAGAGAGAGAGAGAGAGAGAGAGAGAGAGAGAGAGATAAGAATGTGATTTTAACTGTGTTCTGTTCCTCTGTTGAGATCAGAAGAGGGTGATATCATGAATATTATTCCTGTGACTGAGAGATTAATACAGTATTAAACGTGTTTCTACACCTCCTCCAGATGAAGCCAAAGACGACGAGGAATTAAATCCGTTCTCCTTCAAAGAATTCATCAGGAGCAAAACGCAACATCCGAGTACCACCGATTCTGTGGAGGTACCGACTTTCCACCAGGAAACTGTGTGTGTGTTAAATGTGACACGGAGTAAAAACTAAAAACTTTG
This sequence comes from Bagarius yarrelli, assembly GCA_005784505.1. NCBI lineage: Eukaryota > Metazoa > Chordata > Actinopteri > Siluriformes > Sisoridae > Bagarius > Bagarius yarrelli. The sequence goes on from VCAZ01000050.1 coordinate 2,790,433, forward strand.
TTGCTATTTGTTGCTATGGTTTTTTTTTAATGTTTATTGTTCTAGAAAACATTTGATGGTGTTCGTTGCTCGGTGGAAGACGACTACCAGTACACCAGCGGCTTCCAGGCCGGCCCTAAGGGGCCCTTTTTCACCGACCCCTCACTGCTTGAGCAGTCGTTTGACTGTAAACCCGAGGACGAGTGGACGGAAAGCTACCAGCCTTCGGGCATCGATCAGACACACGATTTAGGACTGAACGTCGTTCTGGATAACAGCGCTTACTTCAGTCGCTCCTTACTGTCCTGTGAAGACGAGGACGAGAGTGTAAACGAGTGGGAGCTGCGGGAGGGTTTCTCACCACGCCATGACCTCCATAGAAGGAGCACAGGAAGCTATGAGGGCGATGACGAGCCGTCGGTTGTCGATCGTTCTTTTCAAGGGAAAATCAGTGCAGAAAACGGGATTAATTACCAGGAAAAGGTGAGATTATGTAGGTTTTATATGTTTCTGGTGTGTGTGTGTGTTTGTATTTACCATGTTAACTTGGGTGTGTGTGTGTGTGTCACCTGCTATTCTAGCTAAGAGAAGAAAATTCCCAGCTTCGGAAGCACGTCAGAGAACTGCGGAAAAAGTCTGAAGCCGATTCTGCAAAGTAAGAGCCGGGGTTTAAGTCTGTAACTGAATGTGGATGTACAGATACCTGTTCGGAGAAGCGCTGTTCGTGTGGACGCGTGCAAATCTAATCGGGACTTTTGTCTGTGTCGTCAGGATCAGAGAGCTTACAGACGAACTGCACAGCCGCAATCTGCAGGAGGAAAGAGAAGCCAAAGCCTTAGAGAGCATGGTGCAGTCGGTGGAGGAAAACCTCCAGCTCATGACTGTATGTGCTTTAATTCATTATCATTTACTGTTCCTTTAACCTTAAACGTCTCGGACTCACACTCTCTCTCTCTCTCTCTCTCTCTCTCTCTCTCTCTCCTTCATTTCCACACAGAAGCGAGCGGTTAAAGCCGAAAGCAGTTTATCTAAATTAAAACAAGATGTCCAGCAGCTGCAGGTTTGACTTTCTGACTCTTTCACCTTTTATAGATTTACACACACATAAATATAAACATTACATTACATTAATGCACAGTAAAATGTATTTTATTGTATATCCCAGCTTAGGATGCTTGACTCAGAGCACAGGGTCAGCCATAATACAGTGCCCCGGAGCAGGAGGGGTTAAGAGCTTTTTCTGATCAGTAATCCAGAGCCCTGATCATTTGAGCCATTTACTGTACGAAAATATGTACTCGAATATGTCTACTAAAAGGAAACGTTTTATATTAAAGGTACAGTAGGAAATCTTGGAAAATGCTAACTGTAGCCTGATAGCACTGAAAGTGTACATCCAGAGCCACACCTCCTAAACGCAGGTTTTTACTCTGTTTCGATCCAGACTTTATTTCCGCACTACTCGAACGAGCTGATGGCGTATTCTGTCTGTGTGAACACGGTACTACATCCTGCCAGGATGTAAAGACTTTCAACCTGCAGAACAAAAAATGTTTGTGAAGATAATCACCTATTATACCTTTTGAATAGATCACTCGGACCATTAGGATCGAGTCTGTTAGACAAAGAGAGGGATCACTTTAAACGACAGGGGATCTGCTTCCAGCCGAGAACAGATGCACAAATCAGTTGCCATATTTACATCCGGATCTGTTTGGTTCTGCGTTTACTGAATGAGCGCTGTGATACGCCTGAACGGATTGGTTTCATTTCTTATTATTTTAATTTCTCTTTAAATTACCACTGTGTGTAAAATGCCTTGCTTTAAATCACAGGTTTTATATTTACACGCTAGTTTCTGAAGACATTAATATTATTGAGCAGACTTTGGTGGGGTTTTTTTTTTTTTTTGGAAGTGTTTGCACAGATTTTAGACAGCTGAACTAGTAGAAATAAGAATCCTGTGTATTTTAAACAGTTTCTGGCATAAAAAAAAAGCACATAAACCTTGAAAAGTCACAGCAAATTCACACCAAAAAAAATAAAATAATAATCAAGTGTTTTTGACCACAAAACAATCACAATCAAGAAACTCCTGGAGGAGGTGAATGATGACATCACACTCACAGGGATGTTATCTGATAGGTACATTATAGCGCCGCTAACAATTGTCCGAAGCAGCTTTACTTAGAATAAATATATAACTCCAAAGAATATTTTATAAAACTTAATTATAAGCAAGTCAGAGTTGACAGTGGTGAAAAAGAAGACAATATGAGGGGAAACTTGGGGAGGAACCAGACACCAAAGAGCATCCGTTCTTATCTCAGTGACACTGGAATGTGTGATTTTCTTCTCAAACTGTGTGCTGTATGGTCAAAAAGTGCAGCCTGTTTAACCAGGAAATTCGTTCTAGTCTGTTCTCGTCTGTGGTTATGATCATTCTGGTTTTTTCCTAACATCTCTTCCTCCCACCATGTTTTTTTCCTTCCTCCCTTAGAGCCAGTTAGACCTGTACAAATGATGAGCGACTTCGTGCAGGAGAAACCGCTGCCTTGACCTCAGTGAGACAAAATGCTCAAATGGCATCCGACTACCTAGTCAAAGCGGCCCAAGACGCCGAGACGTCCATTAAGTACGTTCATAAAAAATGACGTAAATTATACACCGTAGTGGTATGATCTGATCTGACTAAGTGTATTTTTATTCCCGCAGGCAGTTGCTGACAGGAAGAGAGACTCTGTGCTTCGTCTCGGAGCTGCTGAAATCAATAGACAAGATCAGCGAGATTCCAAAATAACACCTGTTTAAGTACGTCCCCCGTGTAGTGCCTTAAACACCTCCCTTATTGATTTTATATTAAAAATCAGACGCTTTTAGTACATATTTTACCGCCATTAAAAGCCGCGCCATTCCCTCTGGTTGATCTGTACTAGCTAATATCTTGGTTATCTTTATTATTTGTTGTAATAAAGATAAATTAAGATTCGCCAAAGTGTTGGAGGCAGAAACTCGAGAGAATTTACGCAGGTTATTGCATGTAACTGGAACGAACACTGCCACCGTTTAAGTGCAATGGTACGTCATGCGCCAAGTTTATTTATAATGATGTCACCACGTTTTAAAATATTTTCTATAGGTGACGCCTTTTCATTTACTGAAAAAAAAGGAAAGAAAGAAAGAAAGATTGGTTAGGAAGTTAAAAGAAGGAAGATTGTAGGTTTGAATTTTAGCACAACCAAGTTACCACCGCTGGGACCCTGAGCAAGGCCCCTAACCCCCTAATTGCTCAGTTGCGTAAATTAAATAGATGTAAGTCACTCTGAATAAGGGCGTCTACCGAATATATATGTGACAAGATAAAGACATTTACATTTATACAAGTTAAGGATAGTCATGGCGATGGACAGTGGCACAAAGAGCTGGTTGTGATGTTACCAAATCGAACCAAGCAGAAGCCAGATCATCTGATTAAACAGATTTAGACTCAGGTTGGTCTTCTGCTTGACTGTATATACACACACACTTGCACACACTCTCCCGTCATATATATGCCTTTATTTTATTTTATGGTAAGTTGGGGGTCAGAGCGCAGGGTCAGTTATGATACAGCGCCCCTGGAGCAGGAAGGGTTAAGGGTCTTGCTCAAGGACCCAACAGTGGTTGGCTTGCCGGTGGTGGGGCTTGAACCCAGGTCTTCCTAGTCTCCAGATCAGCAACTCAGGCATTTAAGCCACCACTGCCCCTTCTTGAGCCACCACTGCCCCTTAAAGAAACGACACTTGGCAGGATTCTAACCCACGTCCCAGAAGAAACTGGAGCCTAAATCCAGCGCCTTCGACCGCTGGGCCACGCTGCTGTATATGTACCGTATAACCGTATATACCGTATAACTTGAACATACAACATATAACAGTTTTAATCATTTTTATCATAGTACTTTTTGGGGGAAAGTAGTGGCTTAATGGTTAGGGTGTTGGACTGCCAATTGGAAGATTGGGGTTTAATTCCAAGCACCACCAAGTCACCACTGTTGGGCCCCTGAGCAAGGCCCTTAACTCCCATTTGCCTCAATAAAATAGATAAATGTAAATTGCCTTGGAAAAGGACGTCTGCCAAATGCCATTAATGTGCTTTTACACCAAGGTTGAAAAAGTCATCAAACTAAAATATTATACAAAACCTCATATAAAGTTAAATAACACTAACATATTAAATTATTTAACAACAATGAAAAGCTCCTTACATTTGTGGGCGGAGTTGGCGTGTGGGCGGAGTTGGCGTGTTTATCATGATGCATTAAATCTCTCTTGTGTTTTTGTTTTTGGGAATAACTGAGGGGTCGCTCATTCCAGTGACTGTGGGGAGTTTGCATCTCTCTCTCTCTCTGTGTGTGTGTGTGTGTGTGTGTGTGTGTGTGTGTGTGTGTGTGTGTGTGTGTGAGAGAGAGACAGAGAGACAGACGAGGGAGCTAAGTCCTAACTTCTACCCAGTCTGTCTTTATCACTACTCAGACTTTAATCACATGTTGTAAAGCTTGTGTAGTGTAACATTTTTGTGCAATTGTGTGTATAGCATTTTTTACTTTAGTGGTGCTTTTATCTTAGAAATCTGTGTAGATGAAGTTTGTGTTTATGGAGATTTATCAGTAAACAATAACAGTAGTTTACTGTTGGAAAAACAAAGAGATGCTGTGCAATTTTCAGGATGATTATTGATTCGAGTCATAAGTTAAAAAAAACCAACTTGTAGTATAAAACTAAACCTACTGCAAGTTTCATCACAGGGTTTTATGTAGTAACTACATTGTAAAATGTAAAAAAAAGAAACATGTTGTACATGTTGTAATTTAAAAAAATGAACAAAACAACAACAGACAATATACTAAGAACAGAATCTGGATGTTATTGATATGAGAGGGGAGGTACACACACACACACACACACACTTATTGACCAAAAGCTATTTGGTAACCAATGTACTAATTGTATTCTTATACTAATTGTGGATCTATTGTAATGCATTGCTCTATTATTATGCAGCAGATATTTATGTGTTTATAGAAGTATAGAAGTTTAGTAGGACCGATGGAAGGCTTGCATATCTTTATTATTCTGGCTTTCATTTACTGCCCTTAATAAAGAGTTGCTTTCTGTGTTGAAATCACTAAGCTGTTAAATTCTTCATTTGATTGGTTGACTTTGCTGCCGCTACAATACAAACGCATTACATTATAAATGTTATTTTCTGTAGTTGGCCTAAACTTCACATAAACAATTTAAAGTACATCGACAGTAGAAATGGACAGGAGAGTATGACAAAGACACCTAAACCTTCATGTAGTCTAATTTATTATCATTATTATTATTAATTATTGTTTGTAGTAGTAGTAATAGTAGTCATATTCCATATTGTCTGTCTAATAATAAACAGATTCTAGAAAATGAAGGGAAAACTTTAAATCAGTGTTTATTATTATTTAAGTCTGCACTTTTACAACAGAGGAACTAATGAAGACTAATACAAACACCTGCGATACAGTAACGTGACATTATAGTGTCTACCATAAATAAACTTTATTTATTTGTAAAGCAAAATTAAAAAGAACTTTTGAAGGGAAAAGAGTAAAAAAAGTTGTAATTAATTAACAAGATATAAAAGTAACGAACAAAAAAAAAAAATTTTTTATAGTCATCATTGGCGGTCGGTCAATAGGGGGCACCGCCGAACCAGAGACGAAAGCTATTTATTACGTTAATAATAAGTTGAACACTGTACATCTAGTGGACAATATTAGTATTGTGGGCTTTATCCCTGATTTTAATTGATATAGATAGCTAAATTATATGAATGATTATTTGATTACTGATAATCGACCCACATTGAACTCATTCACCGATTCGCGGTATATTTACAACATTCTTTAACAGATGACTTTAACATTAACATTTACAATATTTTAGCTAGCAGTAATAATACATCACTATTGGCAATTTACAGTCCTGCATTATTAATCAGTTCTAACATCTAAAGATGGAGGCCGCTGAATGTGAAAGCTCCATCACCTTTTGGGTAAGAATGAGGAACTGCCAGCATTTACAACCCAGAGCCTTGACTGTTTGAGCTACCATTGCCACTTGGTAGCTCAGTGGTTGGGGTGTTGGACTGTAACTGTTGACTGCCAAGTTACCACCACTGGGCCCCTAAGCAAGGCCCTTAACCTTTATTTGCTTTGTTTAGTAAGTCACGTTGAATAAGTGTGTCTGCCCAATGGCATAAATGTAAATGACAAAACAATAATAATTTATAATCTCAAAATCGATCATATACTAAACCGACAGAGAGAGAATAATACAGGCGTAACGTGATCGCTTTTTTGAGCCAATCAGAAGTGGCGTTTTTGTACCAGCTGCAAACGAGATAGTAATCTGACAGATTCCTCTATAGGGAAAGTTGCAGTAATCTATTCTCAATGTAATAAAAGCATGAACAACAACTTCTAATCTAAACAAAACAGATTCTAACTTAGAGATCCTTTTAAGCTGATTCAGAACAGATTTTGCACACTGTGTACACAGCTAGAAACAGTTTGTCTTGGTGTGTGCTGGCGGTTGATATTACTAGTAAAAAATTATGTAGAAATAATATAAAAATATATTAATATATATATATATATATATATATATATATATATATATATATATATGTATATATATGCTGTGCATAGTTACACTGTGCAAATATGGGTGAGTTTAAGAGTACAGGGCTAAAGATAAGGTGCAGTATAATAGAATGTGTGTGTGGTCATGTGTTCGTTCACATAAGAACAGCAAAGTGACGTGTTGGTTGATTGATTAATGCTCGAAAAGCTGAATAAGACACCGTGGTGTGTCCTGTACAGATGTTTATAGTGTGACCCTAATGCACTCATATACAACAAAAAACAACGTAACAACATATAAGAATTCTAAAAAATCAGTCGTTTGTAACATCATGGCAGTGTTTTTTATGGCAAAAATTAGTGCTTTCCGAGGTTAAAAATCTGTGTGTAGAAACACAGAAACAAAATGACCGAGAAGAAATTTGTTGCTTGTTTTTTTTTTTTTTTGTAACAACACGGTTAAGTATTCACTTATGTGTAATTATTATTTTTGTTTATTTTATTTCCCCTTTTCTCTTTTTTGGCGTTAACAAAATTAATAAATAATAATAATAATTAAAAAAAAAAAACCTATATATAACGGCAGCTCTTAAAAGACTTTTGTTTTGAAGCCGAAGCGCGCGTTAGCTCGGGTTGTGTCTATCATGTCTGCTGCCTTAACGTTTCGTTGACGTTATACGCTGGAACTTATAAACACGGTCAGTATGTCGCTTCTCCTGTCATTCAAACATATAGCAGAAAAAACTAGAATATATATTATTAATATAAAATACTAAAACTAATATTTTAAATGTTTTGTTTTATTTCGTCGATAATTTTTTGGCGAGTCGCTCGCGTTGCACTCTGGGTAATATACTAACCACATGATAACAAGGCTGTCCGGAAAGCCCAGCCCACTGTTATAATAATAATAATAATTAATTATTATTATTATCATCTTAAAATCGTATTTAAAGTGTAATTTTAGTATGTATAAATAAATGTTAAATAAATAAATGAGTCTGCGTTCAATTCACACAATGAGGTGTGTAACAAGAAGCTAAAACCGCCAATTAACATCACCCTAATAAAAACAATGTCCAGTTTAGGACTTTAATGATAATTAGATTAATGTTATTATTGCACTCACTTTATGTAAATTCATTATATTTTATGTTGAGACAGAACAATGGCGTGTTCAGAAGAGCTTCTGGCTCAGAAAAGTAGATTACAGCAGGAGATTCTGGCTCTGGAGAGCTCTCTAGGAAATAGCAGGAACATTGCAGACTTGTTGTCTTTAGACACCGACAGCAGTGAGTCTAACACACACACTAACAAAACACCCTCCGAGACACACACACTGACACTAACTTCCTCTCTCGTCTGTTAGATGAGGACTCTGAGGACAGTGGACATGAAGGAGAGGAGGGTGTAAGTACAGTTCTAATAAAGATTTCCCTATAAATAAATGCAAATCTGCAGCCGGTCACACTCCTGATTGTGTGTGTGTGTGTGTGTGTGTGTGTGTGTGTGTTTCTCCTCTGCAGGTACATAAGACCCTGGAGGCAGAACGACAGCAGATACAGAGGGAGATTGAAGAGTTAGAGCGAACGCTGGGGGCAGATGCGGCTCTGGTCGACGCCCTGACAGGTGAACGAGTGTATCGTCGTGACATCACAATCAGTGCACGATGTGTCCTACAATCTGCTTTCACACACACCTGCAAAAATATCAGTCCGTGTGCTATGGATTTGCCAGTGGATGTTTCTCATAGTAACAGTGTGTACCGACGCAACTAGCATTCATCTCAAAAACAAATAAATTTTTAAATAAAACATTAGAGAAATCGATTTAGAGGTTTAAAAAAATCAGCAGAAATTCTGTGGATCATATAGGTGATATAGGAGAAGCAGTGTGTGCTGTTCGTTATAGCTCACACACACGCTATTGTCTTTACTACCGTTAAAAGTCAGAAATTTGTTACGCCGCTGGACGAACCTACATCTAATCGGCAATCGAGTGAAAAGATGTTTTAGAAAGACAAATTGACCATTTTTTTTTCTTTCCACACCATTTTGGTTTAACCTCTCCGAGCCCATCAACTTTCCTGCAATTAAAGTCACTGCATTTAGTTGCAATTTTATCAACTAAAGCTGACCTGCATCTGCGTCAGGGCTGCCTGATATTGAAGGGAAAAAAACGAACATTGCGATATTTTGTTTTTCTTCGATACATACGGCGATAAGAAACAAATTCACCAGATAAAATAAATATCTCTATTTGGACATAATTCATTATTTTCTAATGATTGTGTTAATTTTTTAAGGAAGTTCATCTATAAAATATAATACACAAATTATAATAATAGATAAATACAATAGAACAGAAGATGTAAATGAAATAAGTTTGATGTTTGATGGTTTTCTGGAGATTCAGATACAGAAATTAAATAATTAAATATAAAATCGCACTGTATCGACTCCACTGTATAAATTAAACACAATTAATCTCTGATAAAGTTATAAAATGACTTAAATTTGTTTGAAAATTGTAGAATTTTATTAATAAGCAGGAGTCCGGGTCTTCCTGTAACATTAGAGTGACCAAAGGCGTGTAAACTGGTGGGCCATGTGGGGGGGAAATAGCTAAAATTAGCCTATACCTCAATATAAAAATTAGGGATGAACGATATGAAACATTTTTAACTGATAACCGATAGTTCTATCTTTCTCATGGCCGAATCAGATAAATATTATTAAATTATAATTTTTATATAATCTGCAGTTTGTGCACCAAGAGAATAAAAAATCTGAGATGCACTAATGAAACTGATATTTTAGTAACTCTGGACGAACTATAATAACACACATCAGTCCTGACTCTTTAATTTATGTGTGTGTAAAACACCAGTAATAATTTATTGTAAATTGTAATTAAAGAAACAATAAAATTACATGTTTGTAGTTTAAACTACACACCCGCCAGTTTAACCAAATCTTATCGACCAGCACAATGCGTTTATTTATTTATTTCCGATCCAATTAGGTGGGAACCTGCTCAATCTGGCAACACTGGCTGCAGTCACTTGCATTTGGAAAGCGAATAAATCACTTATAAGGTTGATTAATTTACCAGCAAGCTTTATTAAACTTTATCGGATCTATTTATCAGAGTTTGTTAATTTATCGGAGCAATAAAATTACACAATTTTCATCCATATCGCCTGATAATTTATCTGTCCGATAAACGTTCATCCCTAATGAAAATGATTAAAAATTCTTTAACTCTCCCTAACAAAGTATGGACTTAACCTGTGTGTGTGTGTGTGTGTGTGTCTATGTGTTCAGACAGTGAACATGGCAGTCTATTGGATTCTGTAAGTATTTTATTATATAGCTGTATATATATTTATTCACTATGTGTTCATTTTTTTTTTTTTTTAATTTAACCAGTATTGTTGTTTAACAAATTAGAATGGTGAGGATAGCGATGAGGATTTAGATCTTCCTCAAGATTTGGAAACCTGTCTTCAGATGAATTTGGTTTATCAGGAAGTGCTGAAAGAAAAACTTTCTGACTTGGAGAGGCTTCTGAAAGAAAACCGTGAACAGCAGGTCAGTCACTATGATACACATCTTAGTGAGCTTTTCAAGAAAGATCGAACGTTCTACACTGAGACAAACAACTGTAGATTAAAGAGTAAGAATTTTCAGGGTTGTTTATGTTTTCTAACAGAAAGACCTTGAAGAGCAGCTTTCCGGTCCTTCCTCTACCTCTGCCGGCGTGCCTCATCAAAGACTCTTCCTGGGTAACTTTATGAAACCTTATTTCAAAGACAAGCTGACTGCTTTGGTAAGAACGCTACGGAATTATTTACAACAATGTTCATTTTTACTCATTTAAAACCATGCATTCGATCATAATCTCTGAAATATTAATTAATTTTTTAATTATACGAATGTTAATCTTGTTATCTGCACACCTTAACGTCTGTTGTGTTTTTACAATTTTTTTTTTTCGTATAGGGCCCTCCAGCCAACGAGGAAACGAAAGAGCGATTGGCTAATGGGACCAAGCCGTGTGATGAGAGAAAGATTAAAAGATGTACATTTCAGATTTTATTGAGACAGGTGTATTTTGGCTTACGATTATACAGATTAAACGGATGAATATTGGTTCTGTTTTTCAGGGGAGCCGTGGCAAAAAACCTTGCTGATCAAGTCGGTTGTCACAGACACTATGAAACGCATGTTGCAGCCCAAACTGTCAAAGTATGTTAAAGAAATATGACTCAAAAGATCTACACATTCCTTTGGATAATAATAAAGAAAAAGCATGGAAAGCTTATGGAATAAACGTTTTCTCGTGTTTTACAGATTGGAGTATTTAACTACAAAGATGTACAATGCAAAAGATGCTGAGAAACAAGAAATACAAAAACAAATTATGCTTTTGGAGCAGGAAATCACCGAAATAAGGTTCCCTTAATGAACTTAATGTGTTTTTAATTGAAGAGTTAATTTACAGAGTAATTCATTGCTTATCCACAGCTTATTCTAGATTCTGCTGACATTCGAATAGTGATCTCACTCAAATACACAATATATGGCTAAATGTTTGTGGACACCTTACCAGCAGACCCATAACTGTGTAGAACAACTCAAGTCTTCTGCACAGAGCTCTGATCTCAACTCCAAAAACAAAACACCTTTGAGATGAACTGGAACACCGACTGCACTCCAGATGTCTAAACTCACTAATACTTTCATTACATTTAAGGCATTTTATGTTCTTATCCAGAGCGACTCACAGTTATCTCTTTTATGCAACTGAGCAATCAGGGGTTAAGGGCCTTGCTCAGGGGCCCAGCAGTAGCAACTTGGTGGTGCTGGTAATTGAACCCCCCCAACACCTTAACCACTGAGCCACCACTTCCCCCACCTCTGTGGCTAAATGATCAAATCCCCACAATCCAGTGGAAAAGCTTTCCAGATGTGTGCAGGTTTATTATAGTTGTAAAAATGGGACTAAATCTGGATAGAATGTTTAAAATAGAATGTTAAAACATCACATATGGATGTGAGGGTCCGAATACGTTTGTTTTTTACAGCGTATTTTGTTTGTTTTTAATATATGAAGAAGAAGTAACTCTGGGGAAAACTGTGGGAGTTTTTTGGCTTGTGGAGGTTCTTCATTTTCATGGGCGTTTTGTTTTGCAGGTCATTGAGAGAAGATCAGCTATATGGGGCTCGCCATGACTACCACGATTGGGACAAAATAGCAAATACTGATGTAAGTCTTATACAATTTCTGTAACATATTGTTTTTTTCTGTGATTGGCCATGAAACGAATCTCATCTGTTGTAGGATTTTTCTCTATGGTTAAAAATACTGCAGTTTCACCGGAAGTAAAAGCTAAATACAGAAAAATTGCAAAAAAAAAATTGCCCCCCCCCCCCCCCAAAAAAACAACCCCACGAATAAGTATATCTGGAATCTGGAATAATCGATTAATCGATATTAACATCATATAATCAGTATTTTTCACCCTTTGACTTCCTGTACTTATTGTCTAAGCTTCCTGAACCTATTTTACATTATTTACTCCATAGCCAGGTAATCATCTATCTACATAAACCACAATATCAACAGGCCTTCCTCTTTTATCCATATACCAATTATACCTGGGCATATGGTAGTCAGAACTAAAACTGCTTCTAGGATTTTACAATCTCGATTGCACCTCATTTCTGGGAGACAGGTTTACACACTAGAGTCAATAATTTGCACGACTTCCTTAAACGAATGATCTACGGTTGCACGCTGGTTTATTACTGTAGGGACCATCGGCTTATACTACTAAACCCATAAACTTGATGCCGAACAAACCCAACTGTGATTGGTTGCTTTACCTGTGAGAGCTGCTATGAATTCCAAAACTTCCATTAATCTGAACGTCTGCTTATTCAGGACTACACAGGAGTCAGTGTAACTTACAGACAGCAACAGCCAATTTTGACCCAAGCCAACAGATGGCTGGAAAAAAAAATTACACAAAGTGCATTTTCATCAAGAACTGCAGCCAACCAATCAAATCCAAAATAAGAACGATGGTGGTTTCCGAAACACGATGAAATCAAGCCGAAACACAGCGAAACAGTCTTAACAGTCGACACACAATTAAGTTAAAACACAACTGAATTTGCTAAAAAAAAACAACAAATTTAAGTAAAAACACAACAAAATCAAGTAATAAACACAACGAAATTAGCCAAAACACAACGGAATCAAGCCACGGCATAACACAATTTTTAAAGCAAACATAAGTTTACAACAAAATGACACCAAAACACAATGAACTCAAGTCAAAACACAACAAAATTCAGCTAAAACGTACCTGACTTTATAAAGCAAAGCAAACATAAGTTAACAACATAACGGAAATGCTCCCGACCATTAGGGGACAGTATAAGCACTGAAAAAAACAATATATCCTCCGGGCATAAGACAATAGACGAATCTATTTAAGTTATGTAATCTAAAAATAAACATATATTTTAGTTAGACTTACATTCACTTACTTCTCTTTGTGTGCGACTGTAAAGCATCCAGAATGTCTGCTTAAACACCTGCATGCAATTGCCCGTTCCATGGACCAGCAGCCCCTATTGATCAGGAGCATTTCTGCTATGTTGTAACTTGATTTTATTGTCTAGTGAAATTGTGTTGGTTTTTAAAATTCCGTTGTGTTGTGCACTACCGGGCCACCGTAAAATGTAGTGACACAGTGACATATGATAAGACTTAAAGCGTCTGGGACACTAGTTGCCGAGACCTGCTTTAAGTTTTGTGTATTAAAACTGCGTTTATGGTCATGATGCAGTTTGAGTGCTTTCGACAACCTGACGATTTGATGAGATTCTGGCAAAACTACTTGCATCCCTCGATTAACAAATCCACATGGAGTCAGGACGAAATCGGCAAGCTCGCGGACGTCGCAGAACAGCACATGAACTGCCACTGGGAACAGATTGCAGAATCTCTTGGGGTAAGTTCCTGCTTGTGTGGTCAATAAGGCGGTTAACAAAAACATGTTTTTAGATGATTATCAAAATGCAGGCAGAGGAACTTATCACAGAGTAAAAAAAACATCATTGTTTAAAGTATGATAACTTCTCACGCTTTTTTTTTTTTTTAGACCAATAGGACGGCGTTTATGTGTTTCCAGACATATCAACGTTACATTTCCAAACGATTCAAAAAGAGAGAGTGGAACAACGAGGAGGACCAGCTCCTCAGAGAGCTTGTGGAAAAGATGAGGATCGGCAACTTCATACCGTATACTCAAAGTACACAGATCTTCCTTATTACGAAGCAGCAAATTACGCTTCTCAGTTTTCAAAGTCTGTTCTGTTGTACTTATATAACACCACCATGCTTTTATTTGGGTATTTATCATTTGTCCTCAGTCTCATACTTTATGGAAGGTCGTGATAATTCCCAGCTCATCTACCGTTGGACATGCGTTCTGGATCCTTCCCTAAAGAAAGGTCCTTGGACAAAAGAAGAGGATGAGGTATGAATAATATGAATAATGTGTAGCACGTTGCACTGAGCACAAAGTCAGTCTGTTTGCTTTTGATGCAGTTACTGCTGAAAGCTGTAAAGAAGTACGGCTGTAAAGAGTGGTGGAAAATTAAACTGGAAGTACCTGGAAGGACAGACAACGCATGTCGTGACAGGTGTGCAAACAATTCTCTAGATTATTTTGAAAAGGTGCAATAATATAATAATATATAATATATATAGAGAGAGAGAGAGAGAGAGAGAGAGAGAGAGAGAGAGAGAGAGAGAGAGAGAGAGAGACCCAGACAGATTAGGGCTGCACAATATATCGTTTTAGCATCGATATCACAATGTGTGTATATCTGCAATAGTCACATGACAGGATGTGTGATGTCAGGTTTGGATTATATTCGACTGCATTACAGGTCAGAACACGTGTGATTTGTGGATTAATTGTAAAGTTTAACAATCGAGTGAAAGTTTATTATTTGTTCTTTGTTTTCTGTCATTCAGACGCAAAAAACAATCACTTTTATAACTTTATCAGAGATTAATTGTGTTTAATTTATACAGTGGAGTCGATACAGTGCGATTTTATATTTAATTATTCAATTACTGTATCTGAATCTGCAGAAAAACATCAAACACTGTTTATTTCATTTACATTTTTGTTTTATTGTATTTATTTATTATTATAATTTGTGTATTATATTATCTTCACTTCTTTACAAAATCAACACAATCGTTAGAAAATACCACAGAAAAAAACGAAATATTGCAGCGTCGGTTGTTTCCGATATTGTGCAGCCCTAATATATTTATGATACTTGTTTGAGTATTAAAACTGCAGCATTAAGTGTATATCTTTAGATATCTGGATTGCCTCCAAGATGATGTAAAAAAAGGTGCATGGAGTGATGAAGAAGTGGAACTGCTGAAAAAGCTGGTAGAAAAATACGGTGTTGGTGAGCGTTTTTTTTTTCCCTCCAGTCGTAGAACTTTTCTCTCGGTAGATAGAACTGAACTGTGCTATTGTTTTGTTAGCAGACTAAAAAAATCCACCTGCTTTCTTCTTTTATTTGGCTGATTATGATTGCGTGATTTTATCAGGGAAATGGTCTAAGATCGCTGCCGAAATTCCAAACCGGCTCGACTGCCAGTGTTTGCACAAGTGGAAATGGATGCAGAAAGTCGCAGTAAGTGTCTTTCAATATTGCATTTGATACCGTTTTAAATGTTCAATTCTGATTGGTCGGGAGGTGTTAGTCACTCTGGATAAGGGTCAGATGTTGCTAATGTAATTGTAAGAAAGCCACATTCCTTTGTGGGAGGTTGAAGCTCAGTCCGTAAGGTGTCGGCCTGGTGATCGGAAAAATCACAGTTTTAATTTGCAGCATCACCAAGCTGCTAATGCTGGGCCCCTGAGGCAGGCCCCTAACTTTTAACTGCTCTGTTGGATAAAACAAGCTAAAATGTAGGTCAGTCTGGATAAGGTTGTCAGCTAAATGTAAGAAATGCTTATTTTCATATTGGTTTCTATAGTAACAGTGTGTTTACAGGGGCTTTCATTGCATGTGCTTCACTTTTAAATAAAAACGTTAAACATTTACAACATTTGGCAGACGCCCTTATCCAGAGCGACTTACATTTATCGCTTTTATATACAGCTGAGCAATTGGAGGTTAAGGGCCTTTCTCAAGAGCCCACATGAAAGCAAAAGCATGTGTTAAATGATTCACATTTACATTATATTATACAGCATTTATATAACCACGCAGTTGAGGGTTAAGGGCCCAGCAGTGGTGGTTTGGTGGTCCTAGGGATTGAACAACTGAGCAATCCCTGCCCACCCTGCAGTTTCTCTGTAACATTTAAACATTTTTGTCGTATTAGCTTTAAAGATAATAAAAACTGATAAAAAAATAAAGTGTAACTCAGGACAATATGTCACTCGTTGATGTAATCGTTGGAAATTGCTTTGGTTTAAAATAAATATTTTTGGAATGTGCTGTCTTTGGAAAAAACATTATTAGTAATACCACTTCAGTAGTAATGCCAACTTCTTACCTATGCTCTAGGAACCACTGCTACGATATATTAACACTATATTTTCTTTCGTACAGAGAAAAGGTATAAAGAGAGGAAGGGGTAGATCTGTCAACCGTGAGCCAGAAATGAAGAGGAGATGCATGAAGCAGACAAACCTCCGGAAAGTCAAAACTGAAAGTGACGCCTCTGGAGATGAAGAGAAGATAACCTACACGGACAGTGACGCCGAACAGCCAGTAAAAAATGTCTGTGTCCATCCAGTTGAGGATTGCACACGTGAGTATGTCCAGCCAGACATGAAGAAATGGATTCCTGTACGTGGGAACATGCTGGCACATTCATCAGTAAACGTGAATACCACATTGGTAAGGCTGCCCACCGAGGCGGAGGAGAGCGGCACGGATCGCGTACGGAACACCGTGCTGGATAAATTGGGAAACCCTGTGAAGACTTACGTCGGTATGGAACCACCCGCTTTGCAAAACCCTGTAAGTTAAAAAGCTATAAATTTTCATTTTTTTTTATTATTTTGATAAATTCTCAATAACTTGAATTGAAGAACTTTATAGCAAAAAATACTGTGAACTGTTAAACCTGGTGTTTATATCCTGATTTATTTTTTTGGTATTTTACCTACAGAATTTGATCGATGAGCATACTATGATCATGGTGTCTGAATATGACGTTAAACACTTGCTGATTTGCATGAGGAAATCCTTATTCAAAGCGGTAAGTTACGTTTTTTTATAAGAAAACCCCCCATGACAATATGCTATAAAGCTCTATAAAGATTCAGGGGTTTTTCGCAGAACACTCAATTTCATTTTTTTATATCATGAGCAATTGTGGGTTAAGGGCCTTGCTCAGGGGCTCAGCAGTGGTAAATTAGTGGTGCTGAGAATAGAACCCACAATCTTACGGTTAGAGGTCCAAAAACATAACCACCACGCTACCATTTCCCCATTCCAACTCTAGCACATGTCTTTGTGGAACTCATGAGCTTTGTGCACAGGTGCATTGTCATGTTGGAACAGGGTTTGAGCTCTTTTGACTGGAATGAAGGAATAATGCAACGTTACCAAAAATATTCGATGATCACTGGAAATTATTTGATTATTATATCGAAACAACAAAATGTCCAAAACTCTGGATACATGAACGCGTCACCACTGCATAAGCAACAAAAACATTTTTATTTTTTTTTAGACAAGAATCACACAACCTATCCATTTTTAAAATTAGGCAACTATATTTAGGATGCTTTTTATATATTTTATAATTATACTATACGAACTACACAGACATCAAAGACATTTTCCATATCTTTGTGTCAGTAGATTAGGGAAGAAACACGTTGAGCTGGCAAGCTGTCCACATACTTTTGGGCTTATAGTGTGCTTTTTAACTGTTTAGTCTGACATTCCTGACATCAGTAGATCTTTATATTTATTTGTTTTATTCATATTCATTTGCTTCTTACTGTAATGATTATAAAGAGGTTATAAAAGCTTAAAAAGGGTTTTTATCAGCCAGTTAACAAACAATAACAATGAAATAACTGAAATAACACAATTGTTTTTCCACCAGAGGTCATCGAAAATCCAAACACGATTGGCTTCATGCACAAATCAGAATATTACTAAAAATGACCAAAAGGAGGAAAAGCAGAAAGCAGAAAGTGGTAAGAGAAGACGTCCGGCTTTAGCAGTCACCCAGAAGAGCTATGACCTCATGTTAGCCATTACTCCATGGGTTGGCAATGTGATCATGCATATACCTTTCAGCGGTAAACGGGTTTGTGAAGGTAATTTTTAACTATAAATATAAAACACTAATTCTTCTATCAGTAGTATTATAAGAACTGGTTTCTTTCTTTAGCACTGAAGTAATCTTTTGTTCCATACAGCGGACATTGTTCAAAAAAGAGCAGCAGATGTCCCGCTTCTAAAGTCACCCGTGTTTTTACTTTTCTTGCAAGTGAGTTAGATTTCTTTTTTGTTTTTTATTTCATTTTTCTTAGTATAAATGTTTTGTTAGTATAAATGAGTTTTTAAAAGTGGCTGAAACTAAAATGTTTCACATTGAAACAGGCTCTTAAAGTCGACGCTGACGGTTGCAAGAAAGTCATCGAGTCCCGAAAAGGCAACGTGTCCTTGGTAACGTGTATCTACATGTCGTATATTGTTTGTAGGTGTTATAGTCCTGCAGATAATAAACTAATAATATAGTGTAGGGCCAAATGATTCAGACTTTTGATATGTGCAAATAGTTTTTTAATCATTAATAAAGTATCAACATTAGCATAAAATCAGTAGCTTTTTTTCCCTTAAAGTAACCTTTAATAACCAAATGTGTAAATGAAATTGAATTCTCAGACTGAGCAAATGCTGGAAAAATCTTAATGCCACTTATTTTTTTTTCTGCTTAGATGCCAGGATCTGGATCTCTGCCCTATTCAGGTATTTGATGTTTCATTTGTGTATTTTTTTTTTTTACATTCAAGTCTTTAAATAAAACCTTTCAAACTAAGATCTAATATGCTTCAATATTTTTTCCAGTAATTGCCCAAAGAAACAAGAACAGGAAACAGTCCACCCTCTTGCAGTTTCCTGAGATGTTCTATTCCCATCTACTTCCACAGTCAGCCAAAATTGCAATTCCTACATTGCCTCAACAGCAAAGAAAAAAGAAACAGGCAACTAGAAAGGCCGTGAAGCCGGCTAGTCAGGCGGCCGTGAAGCCGGCTAGTCAGGCGGCCGTGAAGCCGGCTAGTCAGGCGGCCGTGAAGCCGGCTAGTCAGGCGGCCGTGAAGCCGGCTAGTCAGGCGGCCGTGAAGCCGGCTAGTCGGGGGCCGTCAGGCGGCCAGGGGGCGTGAAGCCGGCTAGTCAGGCGGCCGTGAAGCCGGCTAGTCAGGCGGCCGTGAAGCCGGCTAGTCAGGCGGCCGTGAAGCCGGCTAGTCAGGCGGCCGTGAAGCCGGCTAGAAGACGGCTAGTCAGGGGGGCCGTGAAGCCGGCTAGTCAGGGGGGGTGAAGCCGTGAGTAGCCGTCAGGGGGCGTAAGCCGGCTAGTCAGGCGGCCGTGAAGCCGGCTAGTCAGGCGGCCGTGAAGCCGGCTAGTCAGGCTGCTCTAATTTTTCCACAAGCTTTCGTTGTTACCCAGCCAAACACCGATAACAAGGGTAGCACTTCAAATAATGCAGGTACACATGATTCGGCTGTACCAGTAGAATCTGAAAGGGTGACGCAGTCAGAATCCTGTCCCACAACTCCAATGTCCACAGGTGATCCACCGGGAGAAACTGCAGAGGAAGTGCGTGCTTCCAAACGCAAGCTGAAACCCACAATGAAAGCTCAGGCTTTGTTGGACATTAAAAAATGCAAACAGTCTAAAAAACAAGCGACTAAAAAACAACAACAAAGTAGTGTCGCTCCAACAGTAGCTGTGCTACCTCAAACTACAGCCTGGATTCTCACCCCTGCTGGTTTAGTGCCTGTTGCTGAAATTCAGTTCGAATCTCCGGGCATCCCTGAAAATCAAAAAACTGCAAAGCCAAATAATGTTCAGATGATATTTCAACAACCAATCATTGTTAACCAGAGTAGTTTTGCTGTACCAAATGACACAAGACCAAGCAATTCGGCACCTGATTTACCTGCAGATGATATTAAATCGCTGCCTGCTGGATCAGATCATGGTCAGAATCATACACCTTCCCAAATCTTACAAAACAATACAGCTTTCTTACTTCCCTCTTCTTCTAATTCTACCAATGTCCTATCAGCTTCTGTTAAATATGTTCCCCAAGTTCCACCTGACACAAATGCGCCATCATCAAATTCAGGATCCATAACCCAAGACCCCCCTTCCAAATGTAATCAAAACAAAACTTCTATAAATGTCATGTCAACTCTTGTTCCTGGTTCATCAACCCCTGTGGGGACTAACCAAATAAATTTACAATCAAGTAGTTCGGATGCAACCAACAACGTTCCTAGGGACTCTTCAGTGTCTGCTCTCACAAGCACACCATCTAAATCTCCTGTCCTGTTAAACAACTTTGGTTTTGGAACTATCTTAGGTGCTCAAAGCCAAACATTGCCACATATTGTTCCTCAGGTTCTGTTTCAGCAACCAATCATAGTCAACCAAAATGGCTCTTTGGCACTAATCGACGCCGCAGGACCCTGCACACCCAATAATTATTTAACTATCACTGCAAATACTAAAGCAACTGATATCAATAAGAGCCCACCAACATCTACAAATACCGCTGCTAAATCTTTAGATGGGTGTCTGAACCCTGTTTCTGCACAATCCTTTGTTTTGAATAAAGCTTCACTTTCAAATCCACAGTCTAGTTTTGTAAACAGTCCTGTTGGAGTTAGTGTAGGCAGCCTTTCAACAGATCAAACTTTAAGTTCTAGTAGTGAAATTGGGCGTCAGGTTATGATGCAGCAGATGGCTTCCGAAGGCAACAGACAAACGTTCTGCAAAACCGCTACCATGCCTAATTCCAGACCACAAGTGACTTTCGACCCTAGCTTGATGTTCTTTGAGCAACCTGCTCAAGTGAAAACCTGGTTAAATGGCAATGATGGAATCACTCTGCCTGGACTAAAAGAAACAATGCCTTATCTTCCCCCGTTTGTGAGCAGTATTAATACACTGAGCACTTTGCTCAAAGGAAGAGATTCTTTGTTGAATTCAGCAGTACAGCTGCTACCTGAAAAACACAGAGAGAACAGCGAGGAAGAGGCTAAGATAGCTGCTGTCCGTAAGATGGTGTCTGAAAGGTTTCAAAACAACAAGGCCTATATGCTTCTAAAAGCTCGCTTCTTATCATGCTTTACATTACCTGCCCTCCTGGCAACTATAAATCCGGTCACAGGTGAGTCAGCAAATGATCTGGCTCAGGAAGACAATAATGACAAAGACAATGAGCCAGGACAGTTTGAAGAAGTTGATCAGCTTGAACCATTGGTGAGTTTTGTACAAGTCAAAGTCCTAACAATTTTGTTATTGTGTTAAAACTGACAATCCTTGTTTTTTTTTGTTTTTTTTTACAATTTATTTTCAGGAGTCTCTGTTCAACACAAAGGAAAGCGATTTACCAGAAACAGAACTTTCCGGAAGTTAGCCAAAAAAAAAAACAATCAACGCATACTGTAGTAGCAATGTGTTAATATTCTGTTTTTTTTTAAATGAAAGTGTATTTAATATGTGAATATAAGACATTGTAAAACTGTAATGTTGAAATCATGTACAGTAATGTATAATTTTGTTTACGGAGAAATAAAATGCCACTTAATAAATAAAAACTATTTTGGAATAAAATGTTTTAAAATGAATCTTCTTGTATTGCCTCGTTGCCTTTATTTTCAGCTGAAAAGATTTTTTTTTCTGATTTTTAATGATTGTTAGTAATTTTTTTACTGATTCATGATTAAGAGTTTGAAGAAGATGAATACAATGAATGGGATTAGTACATGAGAATTTGCGTTGCAGGTCACGAGTTAGGCACACTGGCACAGTTGAATTGGGAAATAGAAGGAAATGAAAAAAACCTCAAATGACTTTTGAAAACAGGAACTGCGATTTGGCTTGACCGACATTTCCTTATTGCCTCTGATATATTGTACTGATTCAGCCCGAATACCAGTTTCAGAAGTAACATCCATGAGCAATGGCTGATGAACATAGCGCTGTCGAGTTTGAGGACGATGAAGAGTGTTGGATGCGGCTGGAGGACCACAGAATGATTCTCATCAAGACCATTGAGCCCTCGCGTATAATACCGTACCTGAGACAGTGCAGGGTGCTTAACAGTGAGGATGAAGAACAGATTTACAATGACCCAAATCTGGTCATTAGACGGCGAAAAGTAGGTGGGTAACCGTCATGCAACCACACATTCCACAATTTTTTCTCTAGTAAATAATTTTAGAGACTTGGCTTTTTTTAGGTGTACTGCTTGATATCTTACAAAGGACAGGTCATAAGGGATATGTTGCATTCCTTGAGAGTTTGGAGCTGGACTATCCTCAGCTGTATCAGAAAATCACAGGCAAAGAGCCGTCCAGGGTCTTCTCCATTCTTGTGGGTAGGTTTGCTGTCAGCTAAAATGCCATACTAGTGAGTACAATTATAATTATATAATATAAAATGAGTCATGTTTCCAGCAGGAAATGTTTGCAATAATAAAAGGCACCATCTAGTTTGAAAAAACTTTAATATATGTCTCTTTGATTCTCACCACTAAGATACGGCAGGTGAATCCGGTTTAACTCAGTTTCTCATGAACGAGTTGACTCGGCTCCAGAAAGAGCTTCAGAATGAGCGGCAAGCAAGACTGGCTGCGTCTGCCCATGTCGCTGAGCAATCGGACACTATTCGTCGGCTGCAGACGCGGGAATGCGAGCTACGCAAACAGCAAGAGCGCGTTCAGCGTATGCGTGAAGAGAGGGACCAGATGTGGGAAAAGGCACGCCACTTGAAAGACGAAAACTACAAACTGATGAGTGACATGAACCGACTAAGCGAGGAAAAGAACTGTGCTCTCATGTGTAATCGAGACCTACAGCTAGAGGTTAGACCAGTTCACAATATATGACCCAGTATGTGAAATCGGTATTTCCTTTTTTTCAATTTATCAAACTGAGAAGTAGAAAGTTAAGCGCCTTGCTCGGGGGCCCAGCAGTGGCCACTTGGTGGTCCTGGGTATCAAACTCTAACCTACCTGTCTCATGCATCTACAGAAATGTGGGGTGCGGTAAACTGGTAGTGCAGTAGTTAAGGTGTTGGACTGCTCACCTGAAAATTGTGGGTTCAATTCCCCGCAACACCAAGTTACCACTGTTGGGCCCCTAAGCGAGGCCCTTAACCCCCATTTTCTCAGTTGTATATATGAGAAAAAGGTAAGTCGCTTCTGCCAAATGCCAGAAATGTAAATAAATTTAGTGAGATATTTTGTTCTGTTCTCGATTAGATTGAGAGGCTGAAGCACAGCCTAATGAATGCAGAGAGTAATTCAAAGATCCAACGCAAACGTACTATCACTCTAAAAAATGCTATGGAACAGAGACCAAGCCAAGAAATGGTGCTGGAACTTCAGAAAGAAAATGATCTTCTTCAAGCCCAAGTGCAGGAGCTTCAGGGCTCTCCTCAGGTAAAATAAATATTAAAAAATAATAATAATAATAAATATATATATATATATATATATATATATATATATATATATATATATATATATATATATATATTACAAGAGTTAGAATTCAAACTGACTACCTGCTCCAATAAATTTTAATCAGGTCCAAATCTCGACAAATGATGATACTAGTTTAATAGAAGATTTCCAGAAGCAAAGTCAAGCACATCAGGAGCTAGTCAAAAAGCTTCATGTATTACGCAGGGAACTTCATGATGCTGAGGAGCTCCGAGATAAGGTTTGTGTTTGATAAACGTAGCTGTCTGTATCATATCAGTAGCAGCAAACTGTTTACCTGCTTATTATTTCAAATTTTATGTCTACAGTACCTGGAAAAGAATGATGAACTGGAACTAAAGTGTGAGATTTTAAAAAAAGACTCAAAAATGTACTGCAATCGCATGGAGGACATTTTAAAGCAACTGGATGAAGTCATTAAAGAGCGAGACAAGGTAATTAAATGACCTGGACACCACACAGAAGGTGATCAAATGATCCTGGTACCACAGAAAAGGTGATTTAATGATCCTGGTACTATAGAGAACGTGAATCATGTCTCTTATGCCGTAGCCCCACCTTTTTTTATTTACAAGGCAATTTCTTCACGAGAGGAGTTTCATCAGGAGAACTGTAAAAACCTCCAGGACAAGGACCATTACCGCAAGCAGCTCCGAGAGATGGGAGAGCGTTACGATGAGCTCCAGGTCCACCTGTTCCGCACTCAAGGAGAACTTTTGGCTCTTCAAGCTAAATTCCGGAGACAGAAACACTTACACAAAACACTAGAAGAAGTAAGCGATCATGTTAGATACAGAACTCGATCTCTCTTTTTTCACGTAACAGAACATGGCCTGGTCAGGAGTGGGAAGTGAGTCTGAATGTGAAAGTATCTGTACTTGTGTGACATGAAAAACATCTCTACTTTCTCTTAGCACATATTTGTAGCCGTAATGTTATTAATTTTTTACTGTAATCAGTCAGTATCAATGAGTTGGGGTTAAAATTATTTAAGTAAGGTTAATAAAAAATTAGTAACATTAGGAATGAGATCTTAGCGTTCAGCTAGTCTATTATTTACCTTCTTGGTTCATCCTAATGTAACGTTTAAGGAGTTTAGCAGTAAAACTGTTATTTAACTAAAGCTAATAGTTTGTTATTAGTAAAAGTCAAAGTAATTTACTATTAGTCACTAACGTTGTAAGTTATTATTTTTTTTTTACATTAACATCATTTGGCAGCTGTCCTTATTCAGAGTAATTTACATTTACCTCTTTTAAACAAATGAGCGACTGAGGGCCCAGCGGTAGTGCTGGGAATCGAACCTTGAACTTCCAGTCCAGACCAAAATTCCTAACATGTTTCCATCTGTGCCATATGCAGCAAACAGTTGTGGACATGACGTCTGAGGATAAAACTTGTAAACGTCAAACATGTCTACTTTATTTTTTTAAATTTATTTAAGTGGGTAGCCAAATACCAGCGTATTCCAGGTACCATCGCGTGTTTAGCTATCTTTATAGATGACATTGCATAATCTTTGTATGGTCACCCGGTACTTAGATAATTGTATAGTATGAAAGGATCTCATTGTTGGTTTTTGTTCTCATTGTTGGTTTTTGTTCTCTCGCTTTCTTTCTTTCTTTCTCTCTCTCTCTCTCTCTCTTTCTCTCTCTCTCTCTCTCTCTCTCTCTCTCTCTCTTCTCTCTCTCTCTCTTTCTCTCTCTCTCTCTCTCTCTCTTTCTCTCCCTTTCAGACAACAGAAAGAAACACTTTTGGGAGCACAACAGAGGCAAGTTTGACCTTTTTCATTTGGTTACACTATTAACCATATTGTCTTCCTGCCAGGCTTGTTGGTTGATCTGTTTATAAAGCGTAAAATAAACCATTATAACTCATTTCTGGGTTACACCATGTTTATTTCGATGGGTCAATTGTGACCCAATTCCAACAGGAAGGTTAAGCCGCGCTGCTCAAAGAAATTAATAGGTTTTTTATTGTTAATGAAATCGTTCATCAATACAGACGTTTGTTCCTTTTTTCATATGGATGAGAAATGATTATGTACATTTATTTCAGCTAATTGTAATATCATTAAATCTAAACAGCTGTTTTCAGTAAAGACAGACAAAATATATCGGTTCTTCTTTTTTTTTAAAAAAAAAAAAAAAAAAAAAAGTTCTCACATCCTGGTTACAGCTACTGTACTTGTTCCTTGTTTTTTTTATTTAGCTTTTGTTGAGAAACGGCTGTACATTTTGTTTTTCCTCTTTAGCTGAAGAGCCAAACAAGCGAGGAGGATTTCAGGGAGAGATATGAAAAAGGTGCTCTCTTTTTTTTACTCATTTACTATTTACAATGATTTTCCTTCCCTTTCAGTATTTATTTTCTTTATTTAGTTTTTCCTTTTTCTTTTATTATTATTTGCTTTATGTTGGTTGCTGGGATTTATTTGTCCCCTCCCATTTTTTTCAGTTCTGTTGACAAAGCAATTCAACCGATTATAATGTGAAATTTATCAAATGGTAACCACAGTTGCGTCACTGGTGGAACAGTCAGGCTGGACTTGGCAAAAAACTTTGTTCCTGTTTCTGGATAAATGATTGGATATTTGTTTATTGGCATTAACCTTTCATTTTTTTAACCAAAGGTGTAAGCGATGACTCTCAAAGCCCAACCTCAGGGGAATACAACGTCTGCATAACTATCACGGACCCGTGCGCCTCAGATGCCAAGGTAACTCATATTCACTCAACATCTGTATTTACATTAATGGCTTCATTAAGAGCTCTAATTATTACATAATATTACCAGAGGAAGTGTATTTTAATATTACCTAATTTACAGGAGAGGATGTCCACTGAAGAGGAACTGTCATCCAGCTGTCCGCCCAGGCCCAGATGTAATTTTTACTACAGAAGGTAAGCATATGCATTTCCTGTAATGTCTCTGTGCATCCAGGTAAACATGGTTACGCCGACCTGACTAACCCTTTTTTTTTTATTATGACAGGAAACGTGCCCTAAGAACAAAAGGCACGGTTAAAGACTGTGCTAAAGAGTGGACAAAGTGTATGTTGGACAACTCCAGCGGGAGTGATAACACAGACACAGACGGGATTTGATACAAAACGTTCTTCATTGTCAAACAGCTCACATTAACATACAGAGGAGACTCAGGCTTGATGCAGGATGATATTTATTATGAGATGATGATGATGATGATGATGTTTATTATAATTGTTGTATTAATCTAATGCTAATCTAATAACAGTAAATCCTGAGAAATGTTTTTTTTTTTTTTAGAATTTCCTATAACTAACACATTTAGCTAACTGAGTTTATACATGTTCGATATTTGGTGTATTGGTAGACTCTCTTGGATTCTCCTGATCAGTCACAAATAGAAAAATACCTCACTGAATTATTCTTAGTTGTCTAATATGTCTAAGATCTAATAAACAATTAATAAATAATTAATAAACAATTCAATAACGTTCGGACTCACATTGACAGGTGAAAATATGATCCGTCTCTTTACACTGCACACGCCAATGAACGCATCTGATTCATATTCCATTCATTTATATGTATGAATGAGGCCTGAAACTGACTAAAAATAACAGAAACCATGTGATTTTCCTGCCTACATGGCCTTCATCCCATCTGTACAACATTAGAGGCCCTGAAATAGACTTGTCCGGGGTGACCCCTGCCTTTCACCCAATAACAGCGAGGAAAGACTCCAGCAGATTCCTGAGATCCTGATTAAGAATAAAAGGGTACAGACAATGGATGGATGGATGGATGGATGGATGGATGGATGGAAGGACGAAAGGATAGATAAATGAGACCCAACTAAAGATATCTTATCAACTATGTGAATGGCAACCCATAAACCACTACACATCAACAGAAGCATGACAACAAGCTGCACGCTATAGCTGCTGATGAGAAAAAAAGCCTAAAACGGGTAGGAACCCCCTCAGACAAGACATGCAGGGTTATGGTAGACGATGTAAAATCAAAAGTGGATTTCAGCATACACTGGGACATTGGACAGGGTATGCTATAGCACCTTCTATTGGAAATGAATGAGTATGATTGACATGTAAAGCAACCAATCACAGTTCGTTTTTGTTCAGCTTCATGTTTAATGGTGTAAAAAACAATCATGCAACTATAGATCAGTCATCGTTGTGCATATTTGCTGTAATGATATCACACCTTTTGCAAAACACCTATGATTCGAAGTGTGTGTAGACTTTGGAGAATTTCAAATCGAACTGATTATTTTAAGATTTAGAATAATATCATTTTGATGGCAAAAAAAAAACAAAAAACTTCACACACTCCAAAAACTCTGGTAGAATTCAACCAATCACATTTTCTGTGGATGCATCAGACATTCAGTCAGGTGTGAATACTGTGAATATGTATACGATGCCCTGTGATTGACAGGTGTCCTAATTACCATGTTACCTGCTTAAGTATTCCTAATCTAATCTAAAATGACCTCAGATTAATGTTCACCTTTGTTGGTCGTAGAATATTAAGAGAAATATTTATGATTATTCAGTTAATAATGTCTCTGTTGTGGTTCGATAAGGAAATGCAGCTCCACCTGCAGGCGCGCGAGCTTACACTTTTACTCACCTGGCCGCGTTGTCACTATAGCAACAGGTTGCTAGCAGAGCTGTTAACCTGAAGAACAGGAAAATTTCATTTTAAATCACAAAAGTTAACATTAAGATCATTTAATAGTAAAAAAAAATCTGTACTAGAAGCTATTTTCGGCCTCACACTTTAAAATGCAGCCTATTTTTATTAGCATGACGTATCTAACGGGTTTATTCCGACCACACTGTGTTAGCAGATTAGCTAATTTAACTAAAATTTACTGCAACACAAGGTATAAATAAATTTTAAAAAAACAAATAAATTAATAGGTCTATAAAATCATTTATAACGAATTAATACCTGTAAAATTATTTATCACTTCAGCCTTTTTCCACAAGGTTTTGTCCTGGTTCTAAAGCTATTTTTAACCAGCAAAACGAACGGGTTTCTTAAGAAACAGGGCTCTTTTTTCCACAACGTCCTCTACCTGTTATAATATTTTTCCACACAGAATTATTGACATGTTTTTTTTTATTTGTTTTCATTGCCAACACTTAAAGTACATTCGACACCTGCGTAAAGTGCTTTACGACATTTTCAAACCAGAATACGACGCAGTCACGTGGTTACGTAGGGCGTCACTGTTTACGTTGCCATGGCAAAACGACTCAAGCGCCTCTTACAGCGCTTATTGTGAAATGATTCGTTTTTCGATAAGAGCCTCGTAAAATCGGAGTCGAACTCATCACCACTAATAATCATGGACGCGACCCGTGTAGTTCCGAGCGGAAAGGTTTACCGACAAATGTTTGACGCACAGGTAAGAAATGTTGGAGGAATTTAAAGGTAATTCATTCTATTGTAATTGCTTTTTACGTACATTTACGTACCTGACGTACCTTTACTACCTTTACGTAGTGTGAGGGCAAAGTTAGTTTAAACGGTTAAGGCAATGGGTTGTTTATTGGAACCTTGGATCAGGGTTCAAGCTCCACCGCTGTCACTCTACAGGCCTTCCACTGAGCCCCTAAGCAAGACCCTTAACCTTCTACACTCCAGGGCCACAGTATTATGGCTGACCCACTGCTCTGACCCCAACTGTCCAAGCTGAGGGTATGTGGAATAAAGAATTTTACTGTGCAGTAATGTATAAGTGATAAATTAAGATTGATTGACTGATTGGTGAGTAAAGTAAAACCTTTACACAGAAATTTCTATAAATATAAATATCTATAAATATCGCCAAATTATCGTGTAAAATGATATTTTTCGTTTATGATTTTTTTAATACTACGTGGCCAAAAGTTTGTAGAAACCTCACCAATCAGAGACAGACGTCTAACATTCATCTCATTAATCCAATTGAGCAGCTGAAGGGTCCAGCAGTGGCAGCTTGTTGGAAACCCTTTCTGAACCCCTCTTAACCATTAAGCAACCATGCTTAATTCATAACCGTACAAAGTATGTACCTTCAACAGACCTTCAGCTATATATTCCTTTCTCTCTCTCTCTCTCTCTCTCTCTCTGTTACTGCATCACTGTTTGTGTCATTAGCTGTACAATGAAAATGAAACGAGTAGATGTGTATAAATGTTGACTTGCTAATATAATAAAATATTGTTTTTCTGCAGGCTCACTTGTCGCTGTCTCTGCATGAGGGGAGAAAGAAGCGTCTAAATGAAGACAACACCATAAGCAGGAACACAGATCAGTCTGGGGCTGAGCAGTGCTCTGAAGACATGATGAGGTACAGCGGTAACTGCTGAAAAGGGTAGAATAGCAAAAATCATACTTCAATCTCTTCATCGTCGATTATAGATTCTCTCACTGTGGACTGTCTGGAAAAAATTATTGACTTTAATGGCAATAGGCAAATACTCTAGGTTAACAAGGACTTTTAATTGGTTGAATAAACCCTTAATTAGAAATAGGACACAATGCAAACATTCACACAAGTATTCACACCTACATGTATATGGACACCTCACCATCAGATAAATATGTGTTTTTGCTAGAAAATTTGGTAGCACACATTTGTCTGGAATGTCTTGGTATGTTCTCGCATTGCATTATTCCTTCACTGGAACTAGGAGACCCAAACACTGTTCCAGCATGACAATGTCCCTGTGCACAAATCCCCTATTCTATTAAGACATGGTGTGTTATGATTGAAGAGACCCTAACACCACTGAACACCACTGGGATGAACCGGATCCCCGACTGCACCACAGACCTCTTTACCTGACCTTAGTGTCTGATCTCACTGATAATACTGTAGCTGAATAAACACATCTCACATATAAGCTCCAAACTGTAGCCGAAGGCCTTACTAGAAGAGAGGAGCTTAATCGAACAGCAAAATGGGAAGTAAATCTAGAATACAATGTTTAAAACCAATATGTCAGTGATGGTCAGGTGCTTATAAACTTTTGGCAATATACTGTATGTGTATTGCCTATATTTAGAGTTGTAATATGCTCTTTGGCAGAAACCAGCTGTTTTCAGGAATGAAGACTGTATTTAGTGTAGACCAGGACGATCATGACGAGATCAGAGGACTGCCTGATAATGTCGGTTGGTAGAGTTGATAAATAATTTTAAAACACAGATCATATTAAACTTGTTAAAACAATAAAATGATAAAAGTCTACTCTTTTGCAGTTCCGGCAAAGACCGGCTCAGACATCATTGAGCGACTCACGGAGAAAAAGCAAAGGGAGCACATGGAAATTGTCACTCAGCTTCAGAGGGAACTTACTGAGCTCAGTGTGGTATATATAACCTCAGTACTGTACAGACAATGAAGATTATAACAGTTCTACTGTTTGTCCCATATTGTGAATCTGATTGCAGGCTCTGTTTTTAGAGGTATGAGTCCTTGTTAAGAGACACTGGAGAAGATTTCCTTCTCAGACTGTCAGAATATGATGAGGAAGTGGAGAGTTTGATGCAGAAAACAGAACAGGATGGTAATTTACCAGCCTTTAGCTATCAGGTAAATGGATAGGGGTGAATTGCAATCTTCATGTCGATATTCTTGTTGGAAAATTTATATAATTATAATTCCTACTCAGGGTCTACAAGAGTTTTGGACGTCTGTGAGCCGTACGTTTGCTATGAGAAGAAACTGTATCCAGGAGCTTGATGAGCTGTTTGTCAAATATGAGATTCAACGAGCAGCAGAGGTGGGATAACAAGTTGGCGGTCTTATCAAGTATCATAAATCTTTTTGTATTTACAGTTTGTGTATATACTTTAAAATCTGTGTATGTTTTCCAGATTACGGCAATCCTAAAGAACTACACAATAATACTTGAAAAAATTAACTATGTGATGCCTAGTGATGTCCACCGATTAATTAATCATGAAGCCATGGTGGGTCATTTTATGTAGTTTGTTTAACTTTTTTAGTAAAGAAAAAAATGGGGTTTTTTTACTCATTTTGTATTTTTTTATTAGCTGATTAATCAGGCATTACTGGCTAACAGACAAGCTTTGGCCAAACTTCATTTAAACCTGATGGAGAAGAATTTGCAGAAAGAGGTTTTGTACCATCTAAAGTGGGAGACAAAGTTTCATGACTGGAAAAAAATCAAGTTGGTTGCTGCAATTAGCCAGTTTGAGTAGGTTTGCTTGTAAAGCTCATTGTAGGATTTGGGTTATTAAATCTAGAAGAAAAAAACTCTGATATGCTTGCACAAATAAAAAAACTCACAAAATATTCTTTATCTCCAGAGAATTCCTAAACAGCCCTAGGATTCAAAATCCAGAAAATGTCCAAGACACTTTAAACACCATGCGGACAAAACAAAAAGCCTATAGTGAGCAACGCCTCCAAATTCTTGAGCAAGTCAGGTTAGATTATAAATTAAAATTATTATTATACTAGTTTAAAGTGAACATCATTAAAAATGTGCTTTTTTTTCTTGTACTTAAAGAAATATCACCCCACCAAACTGCTCAAAGTCATCAGCTGCTGAATGGTACTCCTCTTTATCTGAAGTTAATGAGCAAATCGGTAAGAATATACTAATCTCCACACAAAGAATAGCTTTATTATTTAATTCACTAACTTTATAATTGTATTGTGCTTTTTTAGACCGCATGCACAATGAGACCATGACAAAACTGTCTGACTTTTATGAGAATACCTGGCAAGGTTGTTCTGAGGAAATTGACCTATTTAAGGTTTGTAATCGTTGTGAATGTACACTTTAAATGTGGTTTTACAGTATGATTTAACAGCAAAATAAAAATTGCGTTATGTTCTCACACAGAACAAAGTGTCTACCTATGGTTTCAGCTCCGAGGAGATCAAGGACATTGTTAAACGTGAGATAGTGCCGCTTATCGGCAAGTGCCGGACTCAAAGAGAGGAGCGGTTAGCAGCAATGAAAGTAAGTTTAAAAACAAAAAAAAACCATCCTCTTTGTATCTATATATAAGGCTGATTTATTATATATCAGCGAGAAACTATAGTTTATTCAGGTCCTCTTAGGTCATCAAAAAAAGATAAATACCTTCAGGTCGACTGCCATGTTTCTAAGTTTACATTCGGCGTTAAAGCTCTGTTCTAACTTCCCTGTCTTACCATAAAAAGTCTAGACAGGGAAACAGCAACATTCTCAGGGGCGACCCTTCCAGTTTAAGAATAGGTGAGCAGCACGAAATTCCCCTAGAACAGAGCATGAAACAATGACAACAGAATGATATTCTTTAAGGTGAGTTGTGAAGCGGCATGCCAAGGAAGCAGCAGAGCCAATGTAAAAATGTAAATGCCTTTATTTTGTCACATATACTTTTTACAGCAGAGTGAAATTTATTTCTTCGCATATCCCATCTCAGTAAGTTGGGGTCAATTAGTCAATTCAGCCCACAATAGAGTGCTCAGAACCCGATTAGTTGATTGGTGTAGGGTTACCCTTCTCCAAATCAGCTGATAGCAAGCTTGTCTACGAGGCCTGAACTGATGCAGATTGCTTGATACATCTATAAAAATCCATACTGTAGTGCTCTGTAATCCTTAACAAAAGCCACATGGATTTATATTACTCTTTATTACAGACAGCATTTAAGGGCTTGGCCCAAACCGCTGCATTCTTGAGTAAGTCTTTGTTCGAGTTTGTGGAAGGGGTGGTTGATGTCTGGGAGGTGCACGGTGCAAGCCTGCAGAGGACAGAACAGCAGCTGCAAGATTCTCTCGAAGAAATCGGCAAAAGCTACGAAGAAAAGAACCAGGTAATATTAAACCTATTGCCTCCATGCGAGATAAAGATCAGTAATCGTGCAAAGATGCAATAATGCAAATTCTTTCCTATGGTTTGCTTGATGTTTGTAGAAAAAAGAGGCTCAGCTGGATGTCTTCATGGACAAACTCAGGCAGGAAAGCACAGAGAAGGCCCTCAAAGCTGCACTGGAGCAGACTCTTAACTATTTAGAGGAGATTAAGGAAGGGTAAGCAGTAATAGATTGATTTAATGTGTTGAAATCGCCATAGCTTTATCTTTACATCAGACTTTTCTACATTCACAGGTGTGTCTATTTCTATAAGGAAGGAGTTAAAATAGTGGAGAGTTATCCCGTAATAGTCATGAAAGAAGTATGCGCATACAGTATAGCAGTCAGCCGATACTTCAATGTTAATGAAATATACAGTCAGGTACAGTTTAGGCTATAATTAATTACAATTTTAGCATTAAATAGGGTTTTATGTCTGTATAATAAAATGCCTATATACTCTAGGACCCAGAGGAGCTTCAGACACTTTACCCTTCACTTGTCCTGGGTTAGTTTGAAATTCTTAGTGTCACTTTTTTACTATTCTATTAATATTTTATTATAATAGTTATAATAATATTTTTGTAATTGACCTCTCACTGTTCTAGGTGAAAGTCAGATACTTTGCATAAAGAAGTCTTCACCCTCAGTAAATCTTTCCCCCAGCACATTCCAGGATGTTACTTCTCAAGCACACACTCCTGATTCAGCCCACACTGAGGTAAATCTCTGTGCACACTTCACTCCATCTTTAGCCCACTTTACTCTATTGTGGACGACCCCACACACTCCTTGTGTGGAAACAGGTATAGCAGTTTCTTTTATCAAGTCATCAGGCTCCTCAACACTCAGAACTGAACTGCCTTAAACTGACACACACACACACAAAAACACACACACACACAATATAAATGATGTCTACAGCACCACATAAACACAAAAAACATCCTGTTTAAGCACAGACACGTTAATGCTACTTTGCACAATAATCTTTGCTGCCATCATTTACTTACTTGCACTTTTCCTCCTTTATCTGCAGGTCATCACTTATAATTTGGTCAGCACTATTTAATGTACCTGTACAAAGTGTTTTGATTTTGTGTTGTCTATTTTTGTACTGTCTGGAGTGTTGTCTGTATTGCTATTTGCACTGTTTGCACCAGGTTGCACACTATGCACTTCACTATGCTAAAACGCTTAATCTTTAGTCCTTAGCTCTGGGTTGTTCTTCTGTTAAGTAGCTCTTGTTTTGTTTTGTGTAACTCTGTGTTGTTTTATGTAGAAGTGTTATTTTATTCCACTGTGAGAATATTAATTGCATTTTACAGGATAAAAGAAACTTTCAAAACACAGAAACTTTTACAACGTTAAAAGGAAACGTCTACAGCTGCCCTGTAATACGATGCGACGATGCCGAAGAGCGTTGGGATGTTCTGGATGTGGAAGCAGCTTTGTACCCAAGTCTCATCATATCCAAAAGTCTCATCGTTGAATTGCAAAGAAAGTAAGTTAAAGCTTTTTTTAAAGCAACATCTACTGTGAGTGATTTTACTACGTCAGTCTGATTTGTGTCCCAATGTCCTAGTGTAAGAGAGAACTTCTTTAATCACCTTGAGACAAGGTATCAGGAGGCTCTGAATTACACCACAGCCTTTATGGAAGCTAAGAAAGACAAGCTGAAGTCGGAACTAGATCTCCGTCTCCATCTCCATCAGCCTCGCGCCAAGAGGATTGAGATGGACATTCACAATGTCCGAGCAGGTGTTGTGACAATCTGTCTTTTCTTTAGTTGTGTGTTTAGGGGAAATGGTAGTTCAGTGGTTAAGGTGTTGAACTGCTAATTGGAAGATCGGGGTTCGATCCCCAATTGCTCAGGCGTATAAAAGGAAATAAATTTAAGTCTCGCTGGATAAGGATGTCTGCCAAATGCTGTAAATGTAAATTGTTTGGACCAAATAACCACCAATATCAACAACTAGTAGTGAAAACCCGGTGGTTTACATGTTGATCAGCTGATCAGAACTTTAATTCCCAGCACCACTAAGCTGCCATTTAACTGCTCAGTTAGGTAGATATAATAAGATAAATGTAAATCGCTTTGGATAGGGGCATCTGCTGTAAACTTAAAACACCTAAAAATAAATATTTGCTCCTCAAATAGAGACAATTAGACAGCTAATTTCAGTTCCATAAACTCCAGATCATTCTGTTATGAAAGCGAATAGTTAACCTGTGTATCTGTGTCTGTGTGCTTTCTATATGCTGTTGCCAGCTGAACTGATCTTGCATCAGGATCGTGTTGATAGGCACTGCAAAGGTATCCTACAGGCTCTTACTGATTTCCGAACCGAATACGACAGCCTCCAGGTTGTGCAGCGCAAAATAAACGAAGACTTCCGTGTGAAAATCCACAGCATGGAGGATACGCTATACACTGCTACCAAGTCTGACACGTTAGTGCTAACAACCATTATTAAACTAAGTTTTATTTGATGGACGTAATTTTGCCAAATTGGATGTGATCCTGGATTATTAAAATTCTATATTAATCCTGGATAAACATTTCAATCAACCAATCATACCCGTCTGCTGTCATCAGTGTGTGTCGACAAAACCCGCCTCAATTTATTTTCGAATCTTTTCCTGTATGTAATATTATGAATCTTGAAAATGTTATATTACAATATTACATTCTATTTATTGAATTAAAAACCTAAAATATTTAAATGATGTCTGTAATACATTCCATGCTGTACTGAACAATTCAGTATCCAACATGTATGTGCAGTTTAGTTAATGTGTGAACATTACATTAGATGTGTGTGTGTGCAGTAAAAATAGATTTAGGTGTGTGTGTATGAATAAAAAATTGAATTCATAGATATTTCTTCAAATTTATGGTTATAAAAATCAGTGTTGTGATTGTTAAATGTTAAAAGGTTGTGATTGAATGAAATAATCCTAAAGCCTGTTTTATAGTAAGAATGTTGCTCTATTGCGGTTCTACAGGTTCACCCTTTCACAACATTTTACACTCAGTTGTTCATTAGTGATTGTTTATGATTCAGTGTCTAAATTCATTCATGTTTATTTTGGATCATTAGAATCAGTACAGTCTAAATTCACTAATGTTGTTTCCTGATTATCAGCAATTATTTTAATATCGTTTATAGTCTAATTTCATGTTGGGATTTAATGTTAATCCAGGAATCGTCAGTATCAGTCAATTGTTCCAGAATCAATGAATTTTTTGTCTCAGATTTTTTAATTTATTTTTTAGTTTCAAAACTAAAAGATTCAAAAATGGATTGAGGCGGATTTGGTTGACACACACTGATGACTTCAGATGGTTATGATTGGTTGATTGAAATGTTGATTCAGGATCACATTCTAGTTGGCAAAATCACATGATTTTTTAATTAATCTATTTCTATTTGTTCTTGTGTTTTATAACAGTCTGGTGAAACTCAGCACTTCACTACAACTCAGCTTGTCTAAACACATAAATGACTTTAAGGAATTACAGCGAAATGTTCGACAAAATATGGAGATCAAATTTGAAGGCCTTCGAGAGGCTAATGCACATTTAATGAAAAATTTCAAGTAAGTTTATAATATTTTTCTTCTTTTACTCTGAGCACATCAGGAAACACATCAGTGATCATTCTCCCATCTCTAAAGGCTGTTTGCTGAGGGAGGTAATTTTACCCCAAAAGAGATCAGCCAATACAAAAAGCATTTAGAGAAGATGGCCAAGCGCATTGACTCAGCTGACGATGCTCTGATGCAGGATATGGAAGGCACAGAATCCAAATGTCTGGAGAAGGTAAAGTGCTCAATATGCAGCATCCAATGGTAGTATTAATACTAGAAATAAATACATGTCAACTAAATGATATTTTTAACCTGGCCAGGCAAAAGAGATAATCAATAAATTTGAAGAGAGGCTCCAATTTCTCAAAGTGGATCTCATGTTTCTTGAGAAAATCCAAAGTGTACTCACAAACACCCAAGTCCAGATTAAATCAGAGGTACTTCACACGTTCTGTTAGCTCTTAAATATTCTATACTACCAGCAAAATAATAAAATCATCTGTCTGCAGGTAATGAACAGCAACACTTACAAAAAACTGATCAACAGTGTAATGGCCGAACTGAAGGATACTCTCCATGGCTACACCAAAAACAGTCCAGATAACAGGGTACAACAGGGTTAACAGTGATCATAAACATACCTTATGTATGGACATTATGTGCAATTCCAAAGTTTATACTTCAAATTAATTAATTACAGATAACATCTGCTGATATTTTTGATTTAACATCTTCCCTGATTGAAGAACTCAGAAAGAGATGTCAGTATCTGGACTGTTATCTGGTATGTGCACACACGACTACTCGTTAGTTAATGAATGACATCATCATCATCATCATTATTATTATTACTATTTCCTGCCTGCAGGACCCTTCTATGGCTGTTCCACTGCCTGACTCCCCTCTGCAGGGGGCTTTTGCCGTAGCCTCTCGTCCACGGTCCCGTAAGCAAGAGAAGGTAGAAAGCCCCACTGCAGATGCCCTTCTCCAGCCCAGCTGCATGGGAACTGCCTTCGTAGATGACAAGGCAGTAGAGGTGATCAAAGGACTGCTGAGGTAAAGACCACTGCAAAAACAGCTCCACAAGAATTTTTCCAAGTGACTTAAAAAATAAACACTAATTCAACAACACGACTCATTTTCACTTCTGCTTGATAAATTTTGAACTCTAGTACAGTTTTGGTTTTGTTTTTAAGCGGTTTCAACATTTCGGTAAAGCCCATCGATGGGGAATGCAATGGTTTTTTTTAACTCAAAATGAAACCGAGAAAAGGAAGAAGTGATTCGAGACACACATTTTCCTTTTTCTTTTTTTTTTTTTAAATTTCAGGATAAGCAAACCTCAAAGCGGCCAAGAGGTCAGCGAGGAGCGTAAAGAAACACCAACAGGAACAGGTACGCCGACGTTTCCTTCAGTCAGCAAGTAACAGCTAGTTTGGATGAATGGTTTAACAATAGTCAAAAATGGCATGTCAGGGTTTTGGTTATATCTAGCAATCAGATAAAATACACATTTATTATTGCTTCTTAACTGACCCACTAGGTCCTGTCCATCCAAGCAATTTGCCAAGGTCAGGGAAAAAGTCAGGGAGGAGTCGGAACCGGTCTGCTTTAGGGTCTGTGCACAGGAGATCAGCTGGATCAGCTAGCTCACGAGGGTTAGTTTACTGTAGCTTATTTAGTGCTCTGTAAAAATGCTTTTATATACAGTATTTATACTAATATGTTCCTTCATGTGGAAAGTTTTGATATCTGCTAATATTTAAACATTTCTTTGTTTGTCAGTGTAAGAAGGTTGACCAAACCCACCCGGTTTGATGAGAGATTTCAAGTCTTTGGTCCTAAACCTAATGTTCCAAAGGAAATGTAAGTACAAACATTTAATTCTAAATATATATCATGGTAACATCAGACTGTGTATAACTGAGTGAGTCATTTGTATTGTTTCAGCCTCACTTTTAAGGGTTTGATCACTAGAATTCTATGGGAAGCCAATGACAGTCTCCTTCAGGTGGCTGAGGTACACCAAATTCTTTAATTATAGCACAAATTATAAGTACTCAAATATTTTGAACAAATTCAACACCAAGAGCTGTCAGGTTAAGTTGCCTGATTTTCAGGATTTCTACAAGAAAAAAGATCGCCGCTCGATCAGCCGGCCTCAGTTTATTCAGGAAACTTTTGAGCTGTGTGCCGAGGACTTAAACAAAAGACTCCTTGTCTACCAGAGTCAGTCTCATGAGTATCACCGTGGCTGTGTACAAGGTGAGTGTCTCCGTTTTAGAAGGCTATGAAGAAGGACTATCGACATTTTAACCTCTATATATTTAAATAAAGTTTATGTTAGTGCGTGACGAATGACTTCCTCCTTTGCTTCTAAAGTTGTTGCTGACAAATTTGCCCATTGACTCAGAAGCAAACATGGCGGAAAAAAATAAGGACACCTCTGGCTTTGTATTGGTTGTATTTTGAGCTAATTGTCACATTTTTTTAAAGTATTGCAATATGTATTGTATTGCAATATATCGTGTTAAGTTGTATCGTGATCCATGTATCGTGATATGTATCGTATCGTATCGTGAGGCTCTTGCTAATACACAGCCGTACTAAGAAACTAATTTAGGCGTTTGTAATCTCTAGACCTTGGAACAGATCACTGACCAAATGCCTCTTTAATTATACATTAATTGCATTTATTTGCTATTAGGCAACAAATATTATTTTAGACTTACTCAATATGGACAGGTTGTTTGTGGCCAGGAGTCAATAAAAACACTCGTCCTCTGATACCCTGTATATTCAAAACATACTGCTCTCCTATAAAGCACATTTAGCAGCAGAGTGAATGTTGCTAAGTGGGAAATGGCAACTACAGCTGGGGGCCCAGAGTAGAAATTTACTGACATTAAAATCTAAACCGCAGCAGTGGTAGTTCAAACAGTTAATGCTCTGAGCATTACACTAACATGGCCTTATCCAGATTATCTTACATTTAACTAAGCAATCGGGGATTAAGGGCGTTGCTCAGGGGCAGCTTGGCTGTGTTGGGAATCGAACCCTGATCTTCTAATTAGCAGTTCAACACTTTAACCACTGCGCTACCAGTTCTTCCTGAACAAGGCTTCTGGGCCCCTGAGCAAGGGGGTGCTGCATCATGGCTGACTCAGCGCTCTAAGGGTGCTGCATCAGGGGTGCTGCATCATGGCTGACTCAGCGCTCTAACCCATCCTAAGATGATATATGTAAAAATAATTACTGTGCATTAATGAATATTCGTCAATGACTGACTAAAACATTATTTTATTGAATTTACTTTTTAAAAATGCATTATTTATACACGATTATAATCACTGATTATAAATACTTATTCAGCAAAAGGTCTGAAATGACTATGCTAAAAAACGAATCCTTATTGTCTGTATATAGAGTTCTGTAAGCAGCTGATGGCCATTGAGGAGATTGTCTGTGAGATACCTAAAGCACTTCTAACAAAACTGAGCGATCAGCATTTCCAGGAACTTAATGAGAGCTTGTCACTCATTCGCAAACAGTTCAAACAGACGCAGCAACAGAGTGAAAAAAAGAAGGTGAGTTCGATCACTTAGTCTGCTGTGCTGTTCATATTCCATGTCAAATGGTTTTATAAGTAATTTTTTTTCTTTTAGAAAGAACACAGCAGTAAACTGAAGGCACGTCTGAATCATCCGGCGTGTGAAGGAGAACTGAACAGACTGGTCACAGCTGAGGAGGACAGGCAGACGGAGCAGAGAAAAAGAATTGAGAGTAACAGACTAGAACTCCAGGTTACAGCCAACGCACGCTGCTATTTCCACCATTAGAACCAGCATTTGTGATTTTTCCAATGTTCTAATGTTTTTTTCTTCCTAAATAGACCTGTATACAGAAAAATGCAGATGAGCTTGTAACTAAACTGGCCACCCTGACGGAGAGCCTGCTCTTTCAATTCGACAACATCCTGACCGTCGATGAGATCCAAGGAGGATGTAGGTGGTCTGTGATTTGGGTAGTTTGGGGTTGTTTTAGAAACAGGAAGGCGAATCCATAACCCGACGATCGTTTTTATTTGCAGCAGAAGAACCAAAGCGGGAAAATATTATGACACTTGTTCGTCAAACAAAAGCTGGTGTTCTACAGGAGGAGCATGGGAAAAGATCGTCATCGGAGAGAGGGAGCAGGTTCACACTGATACAAGGGATCTGGTGTAACTGGTGCAGAAAGTGGTCCATGTAAACCTTTACAATGTTGTTCTTTTTTTTTTTTTCCAGAGCGTGGCCAGGCATTAGCTATTTCAGAATCCCCAATGGGTCGTCTGGCGAGGAACAGAAACGAGAAACTGCCACCATCACGACAACTAAATCCACAATGGCACAGCTTCGGGTTATGGAGGTGCGAAATCTACTGCACCAGGTAAATAATCAGTTCTGCATTTATAAACTGCAAACCACGATAATCCCAATGTTAATACCCATTAATTTGCAGCAAAAAAACATTATAATATAATTATAATATGGTAGTAATTTGGTGGGGGTGGATTTTGCTAATCTGGATTATTAACATTCTTTGTTAATCCTGGGTGAACATTTTAATCCATCAATCATATCCATCTAATGTCATCAGTGTGTGTTGACCAAACCTGCAATGTAATATTTTAAATGTTTTTATTAAATAAAAAAACCATGAATAACATTAATAACATCTGTAAAACATTCCATGCTGTACTGAACAATTGGATATAACATGCGTGTGCAGTTTAGTTAATGTGTGAACATTTCCCTCAGCTTCAGGACCAAGCATAGATGTGTGTGTGCAGTAAAATGGATTTAGATGTGTGTGTGTGTGTGTGTGTGTATGAATAAAAAGTATTTTTTTTAATTTATGGTTATAAAAATCTGTCAGATATTTTTCAGCATTTAATCAGTTAAAGTTTTGTAGTTTGTGGACAAAAAGAGAAAAGATTTAAAAAGGGATTGAGGCGGGTTTGATCGACACACGCTGATGACATCAGACGGATATGACTGGTTGATTGAAATGTTGATTCAGAATAAAAAGAAAAGACGTTAATCCAGAATCATATCCTACTTTTAACTGTTATCTGTTTTCAATCCCAGGATTATGAGCAAAGGATCACACAGGAGTTTAGGGGTGTGGAGAAATTCAGGAAGGAACAGGAGGCGGAGTTGATTCATTGGCAAGAGCACTGGAAGGG
The DNA here is from genome assembly GCA_005784505.1 of Bagarius yarrelli. Taxonomy (NCBI): domain Eukaryota; kingdom Metazoa; phylum Chordata; class Actinopteri; order Siluriformes; family Sisoridae; genus Bagarius; species Bagarius yarrelli. The sequence goes on from VCAZ01000050.1 coordinate 2,832,590, forward strand.
ACAACTGAAGACACTTGCTACACTCAAATCTGAATGACTGCGAGGGACTCTAGTGGACATCATTCTGTCTTAGAAACCATGTTGAAACTACTTCTCAGCTCCCCAACAAAAACAAGCACAATTTTAACACTAGATTAAAAAATATTTTATACAATATGATGATACAGTTGTACAGAAAGCAGCATTACTGTCTCTCAGCTCACAGGTCTCTGCGTCAATCATGGTCTCAAATGGTTTCAAAGTTATGCGTGTTCTCATGCAGGTCTAATTTGGAAATCCATACAGATGTTCTTTACCATGTTTTAAGGCCCGGCTAAGACACTGCTACACTATATACTGCTGCTATATGTTATTACTCTTTCACTGTGATTAGCTTTAGTATTTTTTTTTTTTTACATACACACTTTTTTACATCATTCTGCACAAATATAATTTTATATTATAATACAGATACTTTCCTACAGACACACTCCGCTTACTGATAAAGTTGTTAAAAGTACAATTTGCCATTATATTACTTAATGTTAATTGATAAATAAGAATTTAGTAAGAAAACAACATAAACCTATAGTTGAGGTGAAGAGGAAGTGGCAGCTCAGTGGTTAATGTGTTGGACTGATAACCCAAAGGTTGTGGGTTCGATTCCCAGCACCACTAAGTTATCACTGCTGGGCCCTGAGCAAGACCCTTAACTGTTCAGTTCTATGAATAAGATAAACGTACGTTGCTCTGGATAAGCACGTCTTTGTTTTTTGCTGCGGTGGCTTCCTGTTGATCCAGAATTGGAGGACATTTACAGCGTGGCCTAAATTTATTTTATTTTTACAACTAAGCAATTGGGGGTTAATGAGGCCCAGCAGTGGTAACTTGGTGGTATTGGAAATTGAACCTACAATGTTTTGGTTAGCAGTTCAGCCACCATTATTACAGTCATTTAATTTTTCTGAATTTAGTCAGAAAAATATATATTTTTTATTGTTTTAACGTAATAGCATTAATAAACTGTAGAAATATATTAGATTAACTTGTATTTTTTTCCCCCACTGCCTACCTGGAGGACCACTGAGGCTCCCTAGTGGGCTGAGGCTCCATCCTGGTTAAGAATCAGTGATTTAGACTGGAGTTTCCAGTTTATATCCCAATTTTACACTTTGGATTACAGAGATCATGACCATAAAAAGCAAGAAACAAAACAAAAAAAGACGTGTATGAACAAAATGTATACTTTATCTATTTAAAAACCAAGCCCATTGGCATGTACTAACAAAATAGAGAAAGATGCAATTCAGACTTATCTTTTTAACCACATTTTTTTTAAAATGACATAGATGTATTTTATGTCCTTATTTCTTTAGTGGTTTCTTTTAGACTTAATGCTACTGGTTATAGTGTTACTTAATACAAAAAAAAAATACATAAGGAAATACTGAAGTTACAGTTAAAATAAACAAACACTTATTTACTCTTTGTAATTAGAATTGAATTAAAGTTGTGCAAACCTTGAAACCTACAGCAGAAAATAAGAACGATTGATCCGTAATGCTTCTTTGTGCTGTTTAAACATTGTTAATTCACAGTGATAAGGACACTAGACTAGATTAGTGTAGATAATACAAAAAATAATAATCTTAGTGACTAGATTATGCTCAGATTTAGCAGCTCTTCTGGATGAAGCCCTTTAAATTAGTACATTAGGCACAGGAGTTTCTACGAGCTTAAAAACTGTTCTGGTGCTCTTATAAAGGTTCACTGTTGCGTTTGAACTTTGTACTTTCTTCTCAAGTATAATTTTCTAATTAAAATCAGAATTGTGACTTATCGACAGCTTTGAAGTTCATTACAGCTGTTATGGTTCTTGGGTAAACATCAGTGTTTGGAAAGGAGCTCCAGGGATCAGTGTTTATGGTAAAGTATATCCCAGCTGTCTCGCCATCGTAGTGCATGCAGCTGCTCTGAGGTGAGCTCAGGCTGACCGTACGTGAGGGGGACGAAGGTGCTGAAGCAAAGATACACCGAGCACAAAGCTGCCAGGATTACTGCACCGAATGCCTTCTGATACACTGGAGATCTAATGGATCGGAATAGAAACAGAGGAACGTTTTCACACGAGTCATTATATCAAAGCGAAAATGACCAAAATTATCATCGCGTCACCTCAGGGTGTGTGTGTACAGGTGTTCCACAACCACCGGGATCTGCAGAATCTGGAAAGTGAGTGCTGGGAGATAATGATACAGAAACAATGTCTTCTCCATCAGAAAGAAGGGCAGATAATTAACTGCCCATCCTCCAGAGCAAACTATACCCGCCAGCACCAGCTGCTCCCAGGAGGCTGCAAAGTGGACAAAACAGGAAGTAACAAAATCAGTCGTGATCTATAAGCGGTTCGCACAAAACCAGAGCTTTATATGAGTATAGATATATATATAGTATATAGTATATATAGTAAGAGTATAGTATATAGAGCTTAATAAATTAATATATTATATATATATATATATATATATATAAAAAAAATTATATTAACCAAAATATTATAATACAAGCGGTGGTGACTTTTATATAAAGCAATCTTGATATATTTATAATTATACTATTGGATTAAAATAGAATGTTTTCCTGTGATTTACACTGTAATAAATCACTAAAATGTTGTTTGTGTGTGTTACAATTTTTAAAATCAGATTTGCAAATAAAGGAATATAGATGTGATATTACATATTATTATACATATACATTATGTAAATATACATAAATTTTGTCTTAAATAAATTTCAGGGACAATAGACAGATTTTACATCATTTGTAAAAATGTTATACATTTATACTAAGTTTATCTGTGTTTTGTTCCTAATTAAGTAGCTGTGAGTGTATGATCGAAGAAAATTCCCGTACCGGGGCTATATATGAAAGTTATACTACTGAATAATGGAAGAAAAAAATTAAATTTATAGTACTTTTATATAAGTATTTTCTAATATTCCTTTTATTTATGGGAAATGAATATCAATATTAATATTAACATTTTTACCGGTGATCCCTGACCTTAAGTTCTGTTTTAAAGCACACACACAAACCACATACACACCTTCGGAAATGTCCTTAATATTCCGCCGCCGTCTGAGCAAATAAGTTAAAAACAAGACAAAGTAAACAAGTAGTGCAAAATTCGCAAGTGTCCAGGTGACGATGTTTCCTATTAAGTGGATTTGTGCCTGAAGAAAATGATAATAAAGGATTTTATAATATACACATGAATTAATAAATGTGTTCTTAAAAAACCCACATTAGTGGCCGGATGAAGCCAGTATGCGATGTTGGTGTCCATGGTGATCCATTCCAGGGGTGAGGAGCTGTATTTGTGTTCCGATTCTTCATTTCTTACAGTCAGCATCTTCCACTGTTACGAGCATCGTTCCAGAATATTTTACTAACTCAAACTTCCAGACAAAAAAAAAAAAAATCTTACTGTACATTTTACACTCACCTGCAGTTCCAAGAACTTAGCCATAAACGTAAGGTTTCTGCTGAAGTCGACATGAGTAGGAGACTTCAGTTCAAGTTCTCTCTCCCGCTGTTCCTGACCTGTGTACAGAACACACCACAGAACATTCAGCTCGAACCTGTCCAGCAATTATGCCATAATCACCCTCTTCATCAAGGACATTTTCCATGGTGGACATGCTTTCGCCAAGTAAGATGTGATCCTGGATTATTAACATTTCTTGTTAGTCCTGGATTAACATTTTAATCAACCAATTATATCTTTCTGATGTCATCAGTGTGTGTCGACTAAACACGCCTCAATCCAATTTTAGATCTTTCCCTTTTTTGTGCACAAAAAAACTGTACAAATTTTAACTGATTAAATGCTGAAAAATATCTGATTGTCTGAGACTGAAAGTTCATTGATTCTGGAACAATTTCCTGATACTGACGATTCCGGGATTAACATTCAATCCCAACATGAAATTAGACTATAAACGATATTAAAATAATTGATTCTAATCAGGAAACAACATTAGTGAATTTAGACTGTACTGATTCTAATGATCCAAAATAAACATGAATGAATTTAGACACTGAATCATAAACAATCACTAATGAACAACTGAGTGTAAAATGTTGTGAAAGGGTGAACCTGTAGAACCGCAATAGAGCAACATTCTTACTATAAAACAGGCTTTAACATTATTTCATTCAATCACAACCTTTTAACATTTAACAATCACAACATCGATTTTATAACCATAAATTAAAAAAACAAATCTATAAATTTACTTCATACACACACACACCTAAATATATTTTACTAGTAAAACATGTCTATACAGTAGAATTAGAATTTTTATGCCCACAATGGCTGACGGAAGAGGAAGGCGGACTTTTCCTGGAGTTGAAGTTGTAGATGGTGAGGAGAGTTCGGTTAACCCCGAAAATAACTTTGTCTCGGTGCAGGAAAGAGTTTATTCCCCACTTCCAGACCAGTGCCACTGACCGGTAACACAAATATATGATAGATTTTATTCATATCCTTAACGTTTTTCTGATGTTATATTAATATCAAGATAAATGTTGATTCTGAACTGCTCCAGATGATGTATGTGGTACAGATGTGGTTGTAGTGTAGAGGTTTTACGAGTCTTAACAGGGTTTCTCGCTTGAATAAAAACCAATAATATGCGAAAACGCCTCCGTCTTAGTAATGATACTGTGTTATTTTGTGTTTTTGTACAGTATTGATGGTTTCTATAACTGCGACATGAAAGTGGTGGTAGTATCAGTCGGGTAAATCCCCACTGAAGACCCAGCTACCAAATGCACCGCCTGCCACTGAAACCAAGCATTATAATCCGGTTATAAGAAGAACTGGGAGATAAAAAAATAACTTGTGGAACTGAGAAGTTTTTACTTTTACACAAGTGCAGGAAATACAGAGGCCGCCTTTGACGTGCAGTGCTGTGCCATTCATTTACATCATCCTTCCTGTTTTGCAAACAAAACTTTTTTATTTCAATGGAGACTGATTATGATGTTGAATGGTTTAGCTGGGTCAGAGCCAGATTCCTACACAATATTACTAAATCGAGAAGTTTCTCTGGTTATGGGTACAAATCCTAGCGAAAGACTCTCACTTCTGCCGTAGCGATGTTCCTCAACGTTCCACGCACCGCTCTGCTGGTAGCCTTTATAGATCTTATCACCCACCACCTCCAGCTGATGAAACCCCCAGTCTGGAAGAGAAGCTCCGCTCACCTACAGGAGAAAAGCAAGCGATTTCATTTTCCTGCTATCACAGCGAATAAATTCTTTCTAGTAAATGCATAAAAATATATATACACACACACCTTCAGCACTGCAGAAGTGTTGACATGGATCAGCCGCACCTCCGACAGAATGGTCTTCCAGACGTCTCGCTCAGACTCACGGTTTGTAATGTCCTGAAAACAGGACGGAAAAACGTTCTCTAATGTTGAGCGCCCAAAACGATTTTAGTTATATTTATTCATCTAAGTTATTTTTTTTATTATTATGAAAGAATTCTTTGATTTTGCCAGGTAGTGTGTTGATAAATCAGTTAAATAAACGCAATTTTTTTTTTTTTTAAAACGCTGGATATTTTTCTCACCACTCTCCAGAGATTCTGAGACGGCATAGACACATTGAAATCAATGTAGCCGGACACTTCCTGAGAGTGAGGGCTCATGGGAGCTGCGACATCATGCCTAGGAGGACGTGATTGTAATTATTACTTTCATGCAAAATAACTGTGTAAGATATTTGAGTCAGGATGTGAAGGTGGAGTTGGATTACGTGTTGAGGAATCGTGAGGTCATTCCGTGCAGCAGCTGTATGAGATCGCCGTGTCTGACAGGTCTGGGTGGACTGCTCACCACAACACTCTGCCTGATTCATTGAACAGCAAAATTACACAAAAAAAACACACACACACACACTTTAATGTTCTGAAGTTAAAAGTTATGCATACGTTCTTGGATCTTTGATAATCCACCAGTTGTTGACGTCTTTGAAAGGGTAGCAGGTCACCTGCTGCTGATGCGAGCTGCCACGCCCGTTTTCATACCTGTGCACAGTCAAGACAGGAATTGTTAAATGAATGAATGAATGAATTACAGTGCATGTAATCCAGTGCCAGTGTTTGATTGTATGCCTTTGCATGGTGCTAATAATTAATGTAGCAGACCTGATTGGATAGTTGGCCTTGTGAGAATGAAGCCAGCATGGAACAGGTTTGCTGGAACCGCTACGAAGGGTCACTTGGGAACCGAACGCCACCTCCAGAGGCTGACCCTGAGTGATCCGGGCCAGTCCACCCTGATGAGTCACAGTAATGCAAATACAGCCGTCACTGTAACTGTAAATTCTCATCCTTCAGCTGGAATTTAGCAACATTTACACCCAATTTTTTATGTTTTTTTTTTTTTTTACAACAAACAAATATTTCATCCGAGTACCAACACACACACTAACACACAGTCCCTGAATCGTTCTTATGCAGACATTAACTGACTTTTCCAACGTATAATATTCATTCATTTTCTATACCCGCTTATTCCCTGATTCGGGGTCACAGGGATCTGCTGGAGCCCATCCCAGCCGTCTCTGAAAGGGCGAAAGGCAGGAGGACATGTATTATATAATATATTTACATTCTGCAGAAGAATTCTACATTTCAGCAGTGTTTGTAGCTTTGCCTGATACATTTTAATGCTCACACTAAATTTTAAAAATTACATTTTTATTATTTTGGGGGAAAGTGATTGGTTTAAGGTTAAAATGCAGTGGCTGAGGTCAGGGTTTGATTCCCAGCAGCACCGAGCCACCACCTCTGGGCCCCCCAAACAAAGCCCCGAACTCCTATTTGCTCAGTTGTATAAACCAAATAAATGTAAGTCGCTCTGAGTAAGGATACCTTACTAAGTCAAAAATCCTAGAAATGTACCAAAGTAAAAGTAGATTATTTTTAGAAACTACATATTTTTAAAATACACCCCCCCCAAATGATGTTGACCCCCCCCCCCAACCACGGCTGTCTCTGCTGGAGACCCCTGAGCAAGGCCGTTACCGTTAACCCTCAACTGCCCAGTTGGATGTAATAATGATATAAATGTGAGTTGCTCTGGATAAGGACGTCTACCAAATCTAAATGTTAAAAAAAAAAGAGGACAAAAGGGAAAGAACCATTTTTGTTACCAGTACATTTCTTGTGTTTATTTAACTTCCCAATAAAGTATATTTTTAAAAGAATGATCCAGTGAATGAGCTCTTTTATGCTCTTCACACTGGCTGAACAGTACCTCTAGACTGGCTTGAAAAGCGCTGCTCATCAGCTGGTCGTGTGGTCCGCTGCGGTGCAGTAGAGACAGATGTATGTAGAAAAATCCCAAATACAGGAACACCGGGAGCACCACTAAAGACAGGAAGCGAGCCAGAACCTGCAGCAACACTTTCCCCTGCGGAGGAAGAAGAAGGCAGCAGCACACTGGATCAGTCAGAATCTCTTATATCAGTAGATTTCTCTGGGGGGAGGCGAGCCTGAGAATCTCACGTTGCTTAATGTTTTATCCCCGATGACATGCCAGGTGTGAACCGCCGCCAGACTGAGCAGCAGCAGATAGGTGAAGAGACCCATGTACTTCACTCTAAAGGGGAATAAAACATGTTCAATATTAAAATTATTTATCCTAATATGAATTTCAGCCTTTATTTACATTTACAGCATTTGGCAGACACCCGTATCCAGAATAACTTCCAATCAGATCATTTTACCAACTGAGCAGATGAGAGTTAGGGGCCTTGTTTAGGGGCCCAGCAGTGGCATATTGGTGGTACTGGAAATAGAACCCATGACCTTCTGATCAGCAGTCCAACACCTTAACCATTGAGATACCACTTCCCTTGTGTATCATGTAAGTGATTACACTCCAATATACGGTAAATAGTTTAATCACAGCACACACACACAGACAAAACGGTGGTAGTGGCTCAATTATTAAAACACGTCTACTGAAATAACATTTACATCTAAACGAGTTTTCTCGTTATAATATAAATAATTAAAATAAATTCCACACATTAATTTAATGTCTGGCATGCATTTGGCAGAGGTTCTTATTCAGAGCGACTTACATTTATCTCTTTTATATAACTGAGCAATTGGGGGTTAAGAGCCTTGCTCAGGGGACCAACAGTGGCAACTTGATGGTGCTGAAAATTAAACCCCCGTCTTCCAATTAGCAGTCCAACACCCTAACCACTGAGCTACCACTTCAATTTTTATAAAATGGGAGAAGTGGTAGCTCAGTGATTAGAGTGTTGGACTGCTAATTGAAAGGTCTGGGTTCGATTCTCCGCACCTGAGAAATGCCCTTAACCCCCAATTGCCCAGTTGTATAAAAGAGATAAATGTAAGTCGCTCTGGATACATTTACATTTACAGCATTTGGCAGACGTCCTTATCCAGAGCGACTCACATTTATCCCATTTATACAACTAAGCAATTGGAGGTTAAGGGCCTTGCTCAGGGGCCCAACAGTGGTGGATTGGTAAAGCTGGGAATTGAACCCACAATCTTCGGGTTGGTAATCCAACACCTTAAACATGAGCCACCACTTCCCCACGGACGTCTGCTAAATACTGTAAAGGTAAATAAAATAATATTACATCCTCCGAATGGGTGATATGACAGAATTATCTAAAACATTAACTAAAAACATTTACTTAATTCAAATATAGTGTTGGATGTAAATAATAAAAAAATAAGTGCTAAGTATTTCAAGATAACGTAGCACCAAATAATAACACAATATTACGCAACATTTGACATGATGAATTAGGAAAGAATTATAATTTCTTTTAACATAAACTTTTATTATGATTAAATGCTTCACTCACCCCACTGCGAATGTACAACTGGCTCCAGAGACAGTGAGCCACAACCACCTGCTAAAAGAACTGGGGAAAATAAAACAAATCAGATTTTTAAACATTTTTATTACTATTCTTTATTTCATTACACTTCTCATTTTCACACACTCATGGCAAATCCCTGTAGTAATCTGACCCAAACGTTACAGCAGAAACGCTCCATTCGTACCTGTTTGGTGCATTGTGGAAGCGCAGGTAAGACACAACAGCAAGCAGCAGGAAAAAAATAAGCACAGCCTCCAGGAGCATGAAGCGAGACTGCACGATCAACGAGTTCTCTGTTAAAGAGTCAAAGAGCGTTTATGTAAAGTAAACATCTGTTTCGGCGACTGATACATGCAGGAATAAAGGTATTTACCCAGAATGATCAGCACTGAAGCACCGAGTGCAGTAAAGTGAGAACATCCCAGCTCCAAAACGAGAAGGTAGGCAAGGGGCACCGAAAACGATCCGGCCAAAGCAGGTATCACACGCAGGGTCCATACAGGAACATTACTGGAGTATTCTTCAATAACATAAAGAATTTAATGATCTTCAATAAAATATTCGTTAAACATGGCTTAGGCACTGAGTTGTTGATTGGAACAACAAGCGGACCTGGGTTAACTGCCCCCTGTGCTCTGACCCTTAACTTTCTAAGATGAGATATGTGAAGAAACAATTTTACTAAGCTGTAAGAGTCCAAGTGACAAAGAAAGACATTAACAACAAGAAAAGAGAGATTAAGCAATATTATTTTTTATATACAGGTTAATTATGGAAGCAAATCTGTGCCCCGTGTTATAATGAACCTCCACTGATTTCTGGAAGATTTTCACCAGATTTTGGCACATGGCTGATGGAAACAGGGTTCATCAGCATAAATGGGGGTGGGCTTTGATGCTGGGTGAGGAGGTCTAGGGTTCAGCCCTGGTTTTAAGTCAATCTAATGATGTTCAGTGTGGTTAAGATCAAGGGTCTGTGGAGGAAACTTGTCTTCTAGACGGCAATCCAGACAAGACCACAAAAACTTTACTGCCACATGCAATAACCTGCTGGTTTGTCTGGTCGGAGGAGAACTTGTTACGGTGGCTCAGATACAAAAACAATTACGTGCAAAGTAGGAAAATAGAAAAAATGCGCAATAGAAAAGTGCAAATTGTGAGAAATAAAGACAATTTACGATAAACATTTTTAAAAATCAAAGTATTTACAGTTAGTTATGTGCATCTGTAGTTAGACTGTTGAGTTGTACAGTCTAACAGCGGTGGGTAAGAAAGACCTGCGGAACCGCTCCTTCCTACATAGAGGGTGTAACAGTCTGCTACTGAAGGAGCTGCTCGTAGCCTTCACGATCTTATGCACTGGGTGAGAGGTATTGTCTATGATGGATGTCAGCTTAACCAACATCCTCCTCTCACCCACCTCCTCCACAGAGTCCAGTGGACAGCCCAGGACAGAACTGGCCCTCCTGACCAGTTTGTTGAGTCTCTTTCTGTCCCGGTCCGTGCTGCCTGCTCCCCAGCAGACCACAGCGTAGTGGATAGCAGAGGCTACCACAGAGTCATAAAAAGTCCTTAAGAGAGGCCTGCCCACTCCAAAGGACCTCAGTCTCCTCAGAAGGTGGAGGCGACTTTGGCCCTTCTTGTACAGGGCATCGGTGTTATGAGTCCAGTCCAGTTTATTGTTAAGGTGAACACCCAGGTTCTTAAAACTGTCCCCGACCTCAATGTCAGAGCCCTGGATGGTCACCGGTGTGTAATGTGGTGTCCTCCTCCGAAAGTCGATCACCATCTCCTTCGTCTTACTGGTGTTTAAGCACAAGTGATTGTGCTCACACCACTCCACAAAGTCCAAAATATTACTTCGCCTATTTTTCTGTTTGACCATTCATTCATTCATCTTCTATACCTGCTTATTCCCTAATTCGGGGTCACGGGAATCTGCTGGAGTCTATCCCAGCCGTCTCTGAAAGAGTGACACCAGTCCATCACAGGGCCACACACACACTCACACTCACTCCTATGGGCAATTTAGAATCACCAATCAATCTAACATACATGTTTTTGGACTGTGGGAGGAAACCGGAGAACCCGGAGTAAACCCACACAAGCACAGGGAGAACATGCAAACTCCACATAGAAAGACCCCTGCAGGGGAAGAGTGCAACCTCTAAACCACCGTGCTGCCCTTTGTTCGACCAGTTTGACCAATTTATTCTAATGAAGGAACACCTCTAGAACTTAATTCTCACTGAATGTCTTTTCATTCATACAAACGTAAGATTTTTCACTCAGCTAAATTACGGCGGTCTCTTTTATATAAATTAGCAAAGCAACATTTACCTGCTCCGATTCTGTTCCAGACAAAATTGCCATCAAAGCCCCCTAAATATCCTGTAAAAAGAAACATAACATGCAATTAAACAACTGAATGTTGCAGGATCCCAATCAGCAGTCATCAGTAGGGCTGTGTATTAGCAAGGGCCTGACGATATGATACACGATATAATCACAATACCGTATCACAATATACTGTAATACAATACATATTGCAACACTTCAAAGACATATTAAAAAAATAATATAAAACGAATAGATAAAAATACAACAAATAACAACTCCGGCAGCGTCCTTATTTTTTCTGTGTCAGCGACATCTACAGGTGCGGAGGAGAAAGTCGTTTAATCTGAACTGAGAGGGTTTTAATTGAATATATTAACGCAAATAAGTTTAAAACATAATGTAAATATTTATTTATTGTAGATGTTAAAATATCGATACACTATCATTTAAAAAATATTGCGATAATTAGCTGTATCGATTTTTTATACAGCTCTAATTAACAGTGTCATTTTGACTGTTACCATTACAGCCTTTCATGCACATTTCCACATCTTTTGGCCAAAATGTGGTGGAAACATTGAGTCTGCAGACAGAAAGTGATTCTGTTGTTTTCACTGTGATGATCGTTGTCATGTGGCTGTTTAATGTTGCCATTTAATCAGCCTTGACCTTCAGGATTTTTTGGATAATATCCTCATACTGTGTCCATGGTTGGTCATGTCCTCACAAACAGCTCATATTTTTAACTAGTCCACAAATTAATTTTGTACAATTGTATTAATTTATTCGGATTAATGATAAAATAACCAGAAGTAAATTTAATGCATTTAGATGTGTGTCAAGTGACCAAATAACAGATACGCATACAGTATGTGGCCGAAAGTATTGGGACATGTGACCATCACATTCGTATGTGTGGTTTGAATGTCTTATATCAGATTCTCACTCCTATAATAACCGCCACACTTCTGGAGAGACTTTACACCGAATCATGTTGAGATCAGACAGTAATGTTAGGTGAGGAGGTCTGGGGGGGCTGCTCGGTGTTTCAGTTCATCCTCTGTGCAGGACACTCGAGTTCTTTCACTCCAACCAGAAGACACAGTGTCTTTATGGAGCTCAGGGGTTTTGTGCACAG